>CM070037.1:52560524-52570983 GCA_036250615.1 Ptychadena robeensis | reverse complement strand
AACGATCGTACCATGTGGACATGCTTCAATTTTCAATCGACCGACTAAAAAAATTTATTGGATTACATTGATTGTACAGTCAATTCAACCATGTGTGGCTAGCTTTATTCTCACAGTTAAGAAGTTGTAGTTCTACAACAGCTAGAAAAGGCAGCAGGGCATGCTGGGTAGTGTAGTTCTCAAGCAACTGTTAGAATGTAATGCTTGCAGTTGTAGTTTATTTACACAGCAAGTTGGGTCTTTGCATTTTGTGCTATGTCATCAGCAGCCTAGGACACAGAAAGAGTGTAATTTAGGTTAAATTGCCATGCCATGTTCTAGAACCGAAATGATAATGTTAATAAGATCTCCAGTTGAAATATATGTATGCATTTTAAATGTCATCTAGCTCTGGAGGCCCAGAAAAACATTTGTGCTTTACCATGTCTTCCTTTTTTTAAATAACTGTACATTGTCATGCCAGCTTTCTCACCATAAAAAAAGGTAATAAATATTTATGCACAACTGCAAGCAGTGGTTACACAGTTACAGTCATTAGTGTTGAGCTCGAATATTCGAATGCCGAATATTTTTCGCGAATATCGGCAATTCGAGAATTCGCCAATATGGCGAATATCTCGGCGGATATTCGCAATTCCGAATATTCGCAATATGGCCATGTATTGCGAAAATAATATGCGCATTGCGAAAATAAACATAGCATGTGACCATTCATTTGAAAGATTTTCGTGATGCGAATATGATTTTCGCAATTGCGAATATTATTTTTGCAATCCATGGTATTACCGCGAATATTCCAATTTCCGAATATAGAATCGAATATTAGTAGAATTATTCGTGAAATATCACGAATTTGAATATTGCCTATGCTGCTCATCACTAACAGTCATGTCAGTGGCCTGAAGGGACCTCATTGGGCATATGGGACCTGGGCAAAGTTCACAGTGTAAAAATTGGGTCAGTATGAGGGGTGGATGCAGCTCCCAATATGAATGGCAAGTGTGGCCCCCCTGTAACAGATATATAGGAACAAGAACACAAGGTTCACAACCTTGTGCAACAATAATGGAGGTACAGTGCAGGCTTAGCTTACCCACCATACATTATCACATAAATAGCATCAAAAACTATTGATGATGTCAAAGTTAAGGTATATGATAAACTAAAACAATATTTGTTGTTCTGTATTGTGGTTACTATTCTGTCCTTATCTATTTGCACAGGTACTGCTGGCACCTAGTGTGGATAGTGTGTTATCATGTGCCAATGAGGCTGTGGTGCCTCCAAAACAAGCAGACAGGGGTCCAGCTGAGCTGACTGATATATCTCAGACTAGAATCATCAAGGTCTATTAAAATATTTACACACTATACAAATGCAGACAGCTGAATTCCCTTATATTAGAGAACAAATGTGGGTAGACACACAGAAAGTCGAACATATTTAGATGAATTTAGATCTTTAATGCTTACTACATCATTGCTGGTTTCTTGGCTTTCTAGCCTTTAGCTATAATGCTTACTACATCATTGCTGGTTTCTTGGCTTTCTAGCCTTTAGCTATTAAATAACAATGTACCAATCATAAATCAAGCCAAGTTAACATGAATAAAATTATACCAAGCAAGGGTTATGCTCTTCATAAGCATACCTGTCCTGGATCAGTTAGTGAGGACGATATAGGTGCGAAGCAGCTAGTATTTTCAAATACAGAGATTATCAGTGGCTGCTCACGATTGGCCTTACTTTGGATAAGACTTTATTATTCTATTGATTTTATTCTAGTAGTTTGGGCCTTTAAGTGCAAAGTACCATGATGTCTATATATTCTATATTCCAGTAATTCATACCAGGATCAAGATGACAGCCCCAAATGCTTAATCAATATAAACGTCCATATATTTGTGGTTTCCACTCACTTGGGACTAGTATGAAGCCAGTGATGCATATCTGAACATATAACATAAGAAAATTTTTGACAAGCACAACTAAGATAAGTAAATTTATTTACGGTTACTTCTTTAATTTTTATATTGTTTTTGTACCAGTTTTATTCCCCTTTTGTAGCCCAGCAGCTCCCCTCTTCTACCTCTCCATCATGACTCTTCATCCTTGTTGATGTTTGACAAGACAACCTCTTTGTCTGCTGGCGCCGGTGCTTATAAGAGTGTTGACATTGGAGTTTAATTGCTGTTTTATCTCCTCTGCACAAGAGAGAGCACTTTCAAACAAATTCTCTATTCCCAGGACAGGCCACATCAGCCACCACCACTATGGGCACCCACAGTCTACACATCTTCTCCTCACTCTATAGCTCTATAGAAATTTGAGGAATACTGCCAGAAAGATCACATGTTCCTAGCACAACAGCCTGTATACATGACACCTGCTATGTTTTATTAGTGATTTGTTGCAGGCATAATCCTTATCACACACTGTAATGAATTGGGAAATACTTCTCAATGTGCAATAATGACTAGAAGATTAACCACCCTTTCAGTCTGAGGGCTCCAGTGTTTTGTTATCAGTTCCCCTGCCTATCAGTCTATCAACATAAATGGATTTCTTATTGCCCCCTGCAGATAAATTCAGTGTAGTAATTGTTTCAGATTAGGCTGCAGTAACAGTAGGTGAGACAGATGGGGGCAGTAGAGGTAGACAATACAGAGAGTCCCATTGGTGCAATCTCTCTCTGTGTTAAGGGGTTGATTCACTGACTATCTGTTGTTCACTTTAATAGTGAATAGACATTCAAGTAAAATGTTGCTACTTAACTCATCCAAAATTAATTTAGGGGATTTTCTAGGGTCCTTACAGACCAGGGACTTAGAAAATACCATCTAATTATCAGGATTATTTAAAAATTAAATTTAAATATATTGTAATTTCAGAATTTTTTTTTAATGAAAAGTAGATAAATGTTGCAATATCTTTTCCATAAGCAGGGGCATATGCCATGGGTGCCAAGGTCTAGCATTTCGATGATCTTATATAAGATAAAAAAAATTGGTTGTTTTGTAACATACAAGAAAAAACAAAATGACCCACATCGGGTCGGTAACATATTTTACACAATAATCTAAAGATACAGAAATACTCAAGTACCAAGGCACAGCAAAAGAGAGCCATAGGCCCTCTGAGGTAAACAGTGCAGCGAGATTAAACAGGCCACGTACAATCCCCGGGAATGCCGTTGCTGCACAATGGGCCAAAAAATGGGACCCCCGAACCAATACAAGCGTACGCCCCTCTACGGATTCGGATGGTTGCGTCCTGTTTAATGGATGTCATTACATTTCAAGAGCCAGAGACTCCACATTTTGGTAAACCGTTTAAGGGTGTCTGCTTTGGTGTGCAGGAACTCTTCCATCTGACAGACATAGGAAACCTGGGCCTTCCATTCTGTGATAGAAGGGGGAACTGATTTTTTCCAGTGTCTGGGAACTAGCATGCGAGCAGCATTGATCAGATGTCTCAGTAAAGATTTGTAGGGAGTCCCATCCGAGTCTGGGGCGTAGTGGAGGAGTTACTCCTCTGGGGCTAAGCTTACACAGAACTGGAACACCTTGGTCAGTATCTCATGGATGGCCGCAGAAGATTATTTTAACTAGTATTGTAAGGTTTACTAATTGTCATTCTACTCATTAGTAGGGAATCTGCATTTAATAGAAGGTAGATTTCACAACAAGAATGATATTTCTTATTTTAAAGTGGAGCTGTCAGCTGACATTGTTGTCCATGGATGTGAAGTTGAACTTTTGGGTTCAGTAGTTTCAGTCACAGGGGTGAAGTAACATGGTTTCAGCAATAGGCTGAGCACAAGTGCTGCATGCTCATTCTTGGTCAGGTAGTCTCCAGATGGTCTCCCATACGGGTATCATGGGGTAGGTTGATAGTTATTGACAAGTGACACAAAATGTGCAGACAGATTCCAAGAAGCCACCCTCGTGATGTGATCCAGAAAATATTACAGGCTGAGGATCAGGACACCAATCAGCTGGTATGGGGCTTGTTAACATTCTCTACTGCTTTAGTCAATCAAGCCCATTGTATTGATTATCACATTGTAACTGGCGTCCTCATGGAACTTTTAGATCAATATGAAGTTGTCAGCTATCTCAGCGTCTGCTGGTTTATCTGGTAACACCTGTGATACAAACGTACCTGGATGCCTGGAAACAATTGTATCTGTGATTGTATTCTCTGACCCTCGCGCCAAAGCTTACTAAACACAAGGGACACTGTGGGGGGAAATAAGTTATAGGATTTCCATTGCATTTCCTGATTGAAAAACAACAGGATATTGATTTCCTCACCACAAATAAAATCGCCTGCTGAACTCACTTAATAGATTACCTATTGGCTGAGCTTGTGTTTGCTGTGGGCTTTATAGAAGCCATCTCAATTTAATTATCCTTATCATAGGGAATAATGCACTGTTTTATAAAGCAATGAATATCTCCTGTAAACAGAAAAGCAATCAAATGCCTCCAATAAAACTAAGGAAAAACAGCTAGCAATAATTGGATTGGCAGCAACCAATGGGGCTGTTTAATTTGACTTTGTGTTTTTATATATCATGCCAGATATATTGAACAGCCTAGTGTGTACCACAAGTATTTATGCAGATTTATGGCTTGTGCGTACTAACCAAGGTTTGCACAAATGGGAGATTCTTTATCAGTGAGCTCCAACAAGTATAAAGTAAGGAGGAGAGTGGGTTTGAGGGCCCTTTCACACTAAATGCTTTTTTAAAAGGCATGCTTTTTTTTATAGGCATGCGTGCCCGTATATATGCAAAAACGCATGCGTTTTTGACATTACATATGTGTTTGCATTTTTGACCAAATCAATGAAAAATGCAGGAAAAATGACAAAAAATGCATACAGCAGTGAGTTCTTAAAAAAGGAAGTGGAAACGCTGTGTTTTTAAAAACGCAACGCATGCAGTGTGAATGGTAACATTGGCTGTCTATGTAAAAATGCATATAGAGTAAAATGGGTTAATCGCATGCCTTGACGGGATGTGGAAACAGCCCATCCACATACATGACTTACTGCCCCCACTTTTTTCATGGCATTCAGCCGGTCTGTTGGCCGAGCAGACATCAAAGGTTGGCGTAGTGTTCTAGTAGTAGTGCACTACATCAAAATCTCGGCTGGCTGACCAGCTGAACCCCTTTGCCACCTTGGTGTAAAGATATTCTAGATGCCCTCTGCTCATTCCCAGGAATAAGTGGAGATAATGCCTAGAACAGTAATCGCTAACCTATGGCACGCGTGCCAGAGGTGGCACTCTGAGCTCTCTCTCTCTGTGGTCATGCGAGCTGTCAGCCAGCACAGAGGAAAGAACTGCAGCCTATTGTGATCATAGTGATGCAAATAATCACTTTGCACAATGAATTCCTGGTCAATAGTTAGGATGGGGACCTATATAAATGGCCATAAATAAAAGGAAATACTACACAGGAAACATATAAGGAAACAATATACTGACACTACAAATATCAGAGAGCATTTCTCCATTCTATAGCAAAGTGATGTAACATTTCACTGTCTGTTTTCGCCTCACAATTACCTTTAAAATTAATAGTCACATGTGATATTTATTTTTGCATTGCAAATATATATTTGCAATCCATGCCCATAAGCATCCCAATGGCGAATATCGCAAATATTTGGAATTGCAAATATCCGCCGCCATATTCGCGAAATTTGCGAATTCTTAAATAGCCAATATTCGCAATTCAAATATTAGAGCTCAACACTAGTGGTAACCAAGATAATTAATCAGGATCACTGTATATGGCCACCCTTAAGGCTGGAATACATGGCTCTATATTTGAGCCGACAGAGAGCTCTCGGCAGTAGCGTGATGACGTCATTGCGCTATTGTCCAGCTGTCAGCCCGTCTACACTTTGAATGGGGAACCGCGGTTCCCTAGTCAAAGTATGGGATATCGAACAAGGTTTACCATCATGCTCGGGAAAACGGGATTCACGGGTAGATTTTTTCCCAGATTTCTGCACAGCTCAGTGCCGTGAACGTGCACGGCGCTCGGCTGTGCAAAAATCTGGGAAAAAAGCGACCCGTGTATTCCTACCTTTAGAGTTGACCAATTCCAATCCATGGCCAGTCCTATTACTGTACATTGAAGCAATGCTTTTTCTATAAACCAAGATCACAAACACTGTACTAAGGGACAAGCCTGATCCAAGTTCTATTCCAAGGGCTCCCTCTGGCTCGCCTTTTATTTGCTCTGGTAAAACAGCATGGTCCTCATTGCAATAAAATAGGTGGTTTGTTTCATACAATGCTGTTTATGATTTTAATCAAGCCAATGTTTACATTTAGGTGCTCAGGATTTTATGTACGATTATAAACAGCGCTGTCCCCACATGTTAGTGATTGAGCCGGACATAAAAACAGAGATTTGGCTTTAAATATAAATTGAGATTTATGTGGAAAGTGATCCTCACACAGGCCAACAAATTGCATTTGTCTGGCAAACAAAGCACATTTAAGCTAGTCCAACTTTACAATGCTCACAACTGCTGTGTAAACTAAGAACAAAGCTGTGATTATTCGGCACACGAATGAAAAATATGTGAGACAGTGGGACTGCTGAACACAGATTGTTATTAAGATTTATTTGAAGGACAGCTCAAATTTACCTCTACTTTCCATAAAACACCAAAACCTTCTCCAAATGAACTGTATTCTATTATGTTCATGTTCTATAAACTTCATGGGCCAGATTTACTAAAGGTGAAGTCTGTGTTGGGGAATTTGGGGTGATTAATATGTTTTGAAATCATGGGACATAAATGTAGTATATTGCAGATTACTTGGAATTGAAAAGGGCACAAAGACATACTACATGAATCATATATGACTATATTAGGTACTTAAGGAAATCGCACTCAGAAGACTTAGGGTATGTTTCCACGGCGTTACGGGTTCCATCGACACCCTCCCCATTAAGTGCATTTCTTGACGGGGATGTCAATGAAGTCCATCCATATTACCTTCCTACTGCACTGGCTGTTTCCACAGCGTTGAGATGGTATGCCGGTCAGAATGTTACTACATAAACCTCCAGCCGGCTGTCGACGGAGCCCATAACTTTGTGGAAACATACCCTTAGGGAAGTAACAGGTATAACTAAAGATAACCATAGACTGGTTGATTATTTTGCTATTTGTTCATATTGCGTAGAAAAAATCTAGCAATGATCGCTTATATTGCCACTCGTGTTGTTGATTCCCAACCTATCAATTCCTTTCCTTAATTTGATGCGCATGCGCCATAGTGCAGTCAAATACAAATCTATTAAAAGGTCTGACAAAATGTCTGATCACTGCCCAATCGGTTCTCTGTTTAATATCGATCACGTGTGGTCAATCGAACCAAGTGGGCAGGAATTAATTTTATCTTTTGGTCAATCGAACGGAAATATTTGTGTATGGCTACCTTTGCTGTTATCTAACAGCTTACCCAGTGGTTGGGCCACATTATGATCATGGAGGTCAGTACGAAGACTCTTATCACAGTTTTAAGTCGTCATCCCTGCCCTATTACACTGTGATGCTGGGCCATCTTTAAGCAAAGGCAGAACTGGCCACCATAACCAGCCTACATTTACCACTATAGACTGTTGACATTACATCTTGATACCTCGCACATTCTTTCATGAACCTTTCAACTTTAAAGTGTTTTTTCCATCCAAATTGATTTCAATAAATCAATATTTGGGATATTTCCCAATTTTTTATTTTGGCCTAACTAAGGAGGTAGGGGGGTACACTTCCTTCTAACTTCACACCTCGCACAAGCAAGTGAGGGGCCACTTGCCGATGCTAGAAGTAACGTAACTTCAGGTATTTGGAACATGGAGATGACAATTCACCCCGGCATTTCCACGTTCCAACTGGAAGTGACAATCTGCAACTTCCTGCAAGTCTTCCCTTATTAGAAGGGGATTGCCCAGGGGGAAAACAAATGGAGCCCTGGACAACAGTATCCTCAGATTGATAATAATTGTTATGTAGCACTGATTATGGATGGTACATTCAGCCAATATATCGGTTATAATATTCACATTTCGTCAGACTGGTGTCCTAAAAGTCCCAACTAGGCCATTGCCTGTTAAGAACAGGGCCTAGTTCTCCAAGAAAGTTTATGTATGTAATATAAAGGGATGAAGCATTGAATGCATATAATAATATTCCCCATATTTACCACAAGTGTGATTTGATTATTTAGACATGCTTTAAAAATGAAACTTGAATCCATTTACGTTTGTTAGGGAAATACTGTCCTTCGAAAAATAGACAGACCACCCTGAAATAGGTAGGTATCATATTAACCTCCCTGGAGTTACGCCCGAAGCCAATACGGGACCAGGCATAATCGCCGGTTCTCCGTGAGCCTGCAGTGTTTCTGCATAGCTGCAGGCTCACATGGCCCGAGTCATCGGTGACTCCAAAGGGGGTGGGGGTACGGCGCCATAGACCTCCATGTAATGGAGGGGGCGTTGCTTTTCCCCAGCGTCTAATTGACACCGTGCATTGTGAAGAGAGTCGGGGGGGGGGGGGGAATTACAACAGAGGACAATGTAATAAAAAATAGTGTGAAAACTGTGTAACGCATAGGAGGTTAAGGTAGGTGTAGGTGCTCAGTAGTCTGACAGCTGATTACAATGTGTCAGCAGTCAAAACTTGATGGGTAGAATTGATGGGTATTTTTCTAACCTCACTATGAGACATATCCAAAACATTTAATAGCATATTTAAGGCAAAACTTATTTTCTTCGTTTGGTACAACATGGACAAAGGGCTAGAACCAACTGTCAAGTTTTGCTTTTATTGCTGTTTAGGGCACAATTAGATAATTGTTATCCCACATCCTGTACCATTTTATTAGATAGGAAATGAGTGGAAAACACTAACAGCAGGACAGACTTTTTTAAGGAAAGTAGAAGAAGAAAGATATTTCCTAGCGTGCGCCTTCATAAATGTAATGTGTTACTGGCAGGATCACCAGATGAAATAGCATAATAAAGCATGAAGAAATAGTTCAAAAGAGCCATAACTGTACCAGTGAGGGGGTGAAGAAATAAGGTAAAAAATATGACCATAATCCGTCTAGCATGGCAACTAACCAATTATGAGGTCTTAAGTGACTTTTACATAAACCATGTTTTTTTTTAGCTGCAGCCAGATTAGTGAGAGATTATTTCTGATTGGTTACTTTAGGCTCCTCTACTGCACTGCTTTTGCCTTCTTTAAGTAAGTATTCTAAATTCCAATGGTACTTATATGCGGAACTATCTGGAAGATCAAGTCATTTCAGAGCCAAGTACCTAATACATGAAAAGAAAATAACCCCCCGCTGACAAATATCCAGTAAAACATCAAGTAGGTGTGCTGGAAAAGTTGATGACAAAGTGACCTTACCCACCCACACATGTACTGATTGTATATTGATTGCTTTAGTCATTGCAACATTTAAAACTCTATCTAAACTCTGAAAACATCACAATTATCACTTTATCTCCAGTGAAACGGTTTTGCAAAATATATAGATTACAAGTTCCATGAAACAATGTTTTTTTTCACCTTTCAGACTGTTCCTTAGGTCAGGGTGGCTGACACTCCACAGTAAATATGACCTTACTGTGGTCACCCGGAAAGGAAGTGCTGAGTAATTTCCCAACTATGGTATGCAGACTGGAGTGCGTTGGATGTTAAGAATTGTTCATTACTTCCGAGTCTACCCGAAAATAAGACTGGGTCTTCGATAAAAAAAAAATTGCTCCAAAAGATGTGGGGTTTATTTTCAGGAACTTCTTTTTATCTATGAATAACAATCTTCATTTATATTTGAACAAAAAAAAAATCTACATTTATTCAAACCTAGTCATCATCATAACTCTCATCATAAGTACAGTAACTAAGGCTTATTCTTTGGAAAGTGCTTACCGTATATACTCAAGTCTTCTGAGTGCGGTTTCCTTAAGTACCTAATATAGACATTCATGTAGTAGGTCTTTGGGCCCAAAATCTCCAACAAAACTAAATGACAATGCACATTCACCAGGCTTTATTCTATTAAACAATTTTATATGTGGTAACAACCCAAAAGGTGTGAATTGTTCAGAGTGGATTATTTATTCACACTTTTGTGGTTAGGTGTACATTTGTTGAAATCAATGACAATGCGTGCCAATGTTTTTGTTGTGTATTCTAATGCATTACATTAAAGTATTAATGGGCTTTAATGTGTGTTGATATATCTTACTGCATGTCTTGATATATGTTAAGAGGGTTTCTAAAACACAAATCAAACAGGAATTGATTGAGGAAAAAAATGGTAGCAAAAAAAAGTTTAACTAGAGATTTTTCCCCAATCGTCTTGTCCAGGACAGCCAACATGAGAGATGGGCTCCACCCCCAGG
>CM070037.1:52537895-52547895 GCA_036250615.1 Ptychadena robeensis | reverse complement strand
CCCCATACACTTTTACATTTCTCTGTCAGATTTCCTTTAGGTCTCCTTTTGTTTTACCAAAACCATGGGACTTCCTAAACAATAAAGTCTACCTGTGTTCAATTGCAGAGGACCCTATACTACAGAGTTGTTGGTAAATCTAAAGGATATCTGACACATATCTAAAGGTGTATGGCCAGCTTTAGACCTTATATGTGTCAGATTTTTCCTATGTGATAGTTTGATGATTATTTTCATCAGAGACAAAAAAACAAACATGGATATTTCAGAGATCCCAAGTGCTGTTCTATGAAGGGGAGCAGGTGATCAGGATTGGGGGGTACCCCACTAAACGTGCCCCATGTTGTGGGTGTTCTCTAACCAATCAGCTGTGAATAGCTTAAACAATAATAGACCATATATTTTTACCCAAGACTACCATAAATGTACACACTAAAGGACCTAGCATCTGTACTGGAAAATAGATTTTACACAGCAGCTCTGAAATTTCTCATGAACAAATGAGATGGTCCTCATTGATGTTCTCTTCCCCTAAAGATGTTGGATGCCTTTGTAACGCTCTTGCTTCAGTACTTTGAGCTGATAAACAAGTACTCCAGTAATCACTGGCTATGCGGTCTTGTGACCTGTATTAAGTTTGCAGGTCAGTGAAGTAATGTATTATAGACTGATCGGCATTTTTTGGATAAACTGGGATGACTGGGTTTCTAATTTCAGTGTTTCTTTTACAATTCCACTATTTGTATACTAGGCATCCACACAATGTGCTAAAGGTTTAAACAGTAAAATAGAAAAAGCGCAAAGGAGATTTGCTCAAACCAAGGTACCTTGTTCGCTGTATTATGAAGCTTCTTTTCAGTGGTCTCTAGAGCAGAGACCACAAACTCCTCCTCTGACAGCCGAACTTTAGATTCCTGCAAAGTCTTCTGTGTTTCCACCAACTCCTTCTCCTTATATTGAAGGACTGTGCTACACTCCTCCAACTCCTTTTTACTCTCTGTGAACAACTCCGACACCTGCCAAAGTGAAAAGTAAAAACTTTCAGAGCAGAAAATAAAAGTAAAAACCTCCAGCATCATTCCTTTGTGTCCTAACTTGTGTCTGGTGATTGGTGGGAGGCAATTCTGCTTATATATAGGTTTTATCTGCTTCCTGCATCCACTGTGCTTCTCCATATTCAGTCACACCAAGAGCATGAATAAGGAAAAGTTTATGAACTTCATTGTATAAAAATGTAAATACTGTACACCATACACCTTTGCTGACACATTGTGTATCAGGAATAAAGAGTCAAGACATGTATGTTCTACATGCAACAATTATTTATTTTTATTACAAAAACAGAGAGTGAGTGAGCGAGTGTGTGTGTGTGTGTGTGTAGAGCGCTGTGTAATCAGTACATAGGAGAGATCCAGCTGTGGCAGAGCATTCCTATGGCTCTAACTGTCTGGAAGCTGGGCTGCTTGAACCCCCCAACTGACACATAGTGACAGATGCAGATGGGAGAGACGTCCACGGGAGGCTCTTCCATTTGCACATCAGAGACAGCATTGCGGTGTCCTTAGCAAAGAGCTAGGGTGTGTCCTATACCAAGGAGCGTTTTATGAGCTGAAAAATACACTTGGTTCTTGCTTTTATATGCCAGAAAAATATTTAAAAATAAATAAAATAACAAAAATACCCTCTTCAGCTCTTCCTCCATGGCATTAATCTTATCCACATATTCAGTAATTTGTTCTTCTTGACACACAAGTTTTCCCTGCAACTCTCTAAAGAAAAAAATATATATATAAACCGACAAGAAAAAACAATCAAACCCCCCCTCCCATACAGTCTAAATCTATGTTCCCACATGTGCGGCACAATTAAATGGCAGTAGTTCAAATATGCTTCTCAACTATTGAGATGTGGTTTTAACTGTAGCCATTCACGTATATGGGCATGATCAGGTGTGATAAGCCGCAGGTGGCACCGGCCCATGATCAAAAATGTATCTGCTCCCGATCATGGCCCGGGGAAGAGCCCCATTCAATAATATTGGGCCAATTAGAAACGTGCCGTGGTAACATAGCCTAATATATGACCCACATGAACCTCCCTAGCAGTCATCTCCTACCGTGCCATTTTTAACAGCTTATTACGGGCAATTGCCAGCAACGTGGGCTGGGAAACCGATGCCCCTCCTTTATAAAATAGCTCTATGGCATGGACCCTGGCCCTTCAGCATCTCCAATGACGCAGAAGGGGTGGTCCCAGACTAGCTGCTGCTGTATAGAGAATCTCTGCAGCTTACGGGAGCATGGTGAGGTTGTTACAAACCGGGTTTGTTTGAAAAAAAAAAGTGCCGTCTTTCATTTTACAGAAATATCTCAACTGATGAATTTTACTTTCTTTACTTCACTTTGTTATTCATATTTGTGTTAAAGAAATCAAAACATACTCATAGTTTTCACTGGAGAGGTAGACGCCATTCTTTTCTCTAGCTGTAGCGAGGTCCTTCTTTAACCGTTCAATTTCCTCTGTATATTCCTATAGAAACAAAGTATATGATTAATAATTAAATAGGCACAGCACAGATCAAGATAATACTGCAGCATATTTAACAGTAGAGATGGTCAAATTATTATTATTTATTTATTTTTAATTCAACCATTCGACACTTTCCAAGTTAATTGCAAAGCCCCTGAACATTGTATCGTCACCTTGCTGGAGATGTAGAGAAGGGTTGGGGTAAACTACAAAAAAAAACAAAGTATGTAACACAAATAGTTTTTGCACAAATTAAGTTCAAAGTCAAGAAAAACTTCAACTTGGATTTTGAACCTAATTTATGCAACAATTACATGTGCTAGAGCAAGATTTGGTGATTATATAATTTTCAGAGGCTTTGCAATCAGCTCACAAAGTCAGAGATAGTCGAATTATTTGACTTGCTATCTAACAGAGGTATGTACCTTAATGAGTGCTCGCTTGGTCAGTTTCTGGTTGACTTCAGGCTTGTTCATTATACTCTTGGCTCGGTTGGCATATTCCAAAGTGCTCACGGTTTCCTGCCATGAAAACACACAATTAAAGAATACACATTTTTATCAAAATGGAAGAGTTGCATACTGTCTTAAGCGGAATCAACTGTCATTCTTTATCTCAAGTTGTTCAGTCATTATCAAAATGAAAATGACAATTTGTCAAACACAGGAAAGAAACAACTGCCGTTTTAACTGTAAATTATTGCCTTGTACCCACAGATCCCTTTTCTTAGTGAACCATTTTATTGACTGAACAGGGCAGACTATGCTGTAAGGGCTTGTTTCCACTTGTGCGGAAGCCGGCGGGTACGATTGCCGCCGCTAAGACCCACCGCCGCCGCGGCCATTCACCTCTATGGCCGCGGTCAGGGGTGGGTGGGCGGCCGCGTAAGAGTGCAGACCGCACTCAAAAACGCGGTGAACCGAGTTTTTGAGAGGCAGACCGCACCTCAGCCGCCCCCTGACCGCGGCAGGTACGAGCATATTGAACAGAATGGGCACGGATATATCAGAGCCGTGGGCAACCGCAGGCTTCCGCACAAGTGGAAACAAGCCCCGAGAGTCCAGAAATTAGCAGCAGTGTTTAAAGCACAACATTATATTTTTGTGCAATATGGTTAATGTTTACTACAAAGCAGACATTGTCAACACCGACACAGTTGAGTGTACAGTAGATAGTGACAGGGTGCCAATACATGCCTCCAGAAATAACATTAAAGGATCAGAGAAGACATGAGACCATCACAAACAATCTATATAGTGTCTATAAATGTACTTAAAAAATTCAAATCACAGTTGATCAAAAGGCATTGGGGCAAAGCATTAATTACCTCTAGGTTAATAGAGGCTGGAGAGACTGTAGCAATGATTGATGTTTTTGTTCTTCCTCCCAAAGAGTCCTGCAGGATCCTGGTGAGCTTAGACTCTCTGTATGGGATATGCGGGGCTCTCTCTACCAGGGCTGTGATCACCCTGCCCAAGGTAAGCAAAGATTGGTTGATATTACCAGCTTCACGAGCTCTCTTGTCCACAGCCCCCGAGCGGCCAATGTTCTCACTTCCAGCTAAATCCACCTACAAAGACATTTTTACAGAACAAGATTAATATGAACTCAACAGATTACAAACGGGAGTGGAAGAAATAACTAAAGAGCAGAGAAGTGTGCCGATTGTAATATGTAATATGATTGTAATATGTTATATTGTAATATAGCATTTGTTTCAAGATAAAGAATGCCCTTCAAATTATATTTAATATGTAATAGCCAAGTAATCGGGCAACTTAAACTGTACTTTTAGAAACTTAATTCAATTTAAGTTTTTGCTAAGGCCAAATTCTTTAATACCTACTCCATGCTGTTTTGCTATGCCTAAATTAGAAAATATGCTGCTAAATATTTAATATACTAAAAGCCAGAAACCAAATTACCAAATTTAGCTTGCCGATTTTAACCAGTTCTTCTCCATCTACAGTGGTCTCTTTCATGTGAATTGTGATTGAAAACACAGAATGAGAACGACTAAAAAAAAGAAAAGAAAAAAAAAAAGTACAATGTTTAAATGGTTAATGCAAAATGAGAAATGTATAAACAAAAAATCATGGGTAAAGTTTTAAATGTTGGACTCAAGAAATAATGGTTTATGTAAAGTACTGCTTGTGATACATTCACAATAAACTGGGTAATCTTAGTCCATTTTTTTTTTGGTGTACCTAAAAAAAACATACCTGGAGTATGCATTCATCAGAGTGGATGCAGTTGTCCTCTTGGCTGCCCCCCTCTCCAAGATGTGATAAACTTCATCCTTGTTATGTACAGTAACTTCCTCCAGTCCTTTGATTATCACTCCTCTCTGGAAAACAAAAGATAGAAATAGAAAATACTTTTCAATGTGTAACAGAACAAATATGAATAAACACCAAAGACAAAGCATACCCTTACTCTCTCTAAGGGTTGAGTAGTGTATGTATCGGTATTAACCTTAAAATAAGACAATCAAGACCTACCCACCATCTATAAGATGCCAGTTGCCACAGCTTAAAAAAAAAAAAAAAAAAAAAAAAGAAATTCAGGAGTTCTGACATAAAAGGAGCTTGGTCTAGCTACAGCTTAAGACGCAGACTGACACATTTTTGGTAGGAGTACCTTGGGAACAGCCTAACAATACCCTTCAAGGTGGATTAGGTCTGTATCCAGTAGTGTGCACAGTACTGAAATAAGTTTGACAATAATTGTATACAGAATGTCATGTTACCTTGTTTCTAGGGTCATCAAACATCTGCAGCCGTTCTCCAACATCTGGTGCTGGACTTAAAAGATCAAATAGCTCTTCATTGTAGATTTCAAGCAGAGACACTTTCACTGAGAATTCAGTACCATTCTCTGAGAGCTTCTCAAATATCTGGTGAAGAGTTCGAGGAATTATGCCTGCTAGAGGATCCTAAGGAGCAACAAATGCAGAGTTGGCACTAGATTAATATGAAAACAAACCCAAAAAAAAAATAAAATAAAACGCAACACACACGTAAAAGTAGAAGATTAAAATATTACATACAATTTGGGAACCTCATTTAGAGGTCTCTTATGGGCTCATAAACCTAAACACAAGACTTGATCAGCTGTATATTTTAAAACAGCCACTAGAGGGATGAAATACAAAACTAACAACTTACCACTGCATGTATTAGGCTAGGGCTCCTGTAGGTGTCCCATTCACCTTAAATGGGCACATGCTCATGATCTGCTCGTCCCAACGCAGCACAATTTGAAAACTGGGCCTCAATGGTATGTGTGCACACTTTTTGGGTATGCGCTCTTTCAGGGAAACTGTGGTAAAATGTGGTGCTAAAGCAGAGAACACACGGCTCGATATTGGATCCCTCCGAGGTTGCCTGCAGCAGCATGAGGACATCATCATGCTGCCAGATATCGGAGGAGCACTGCTGTGTCTCCAGCTCAGCCAATGCTTTGCATGGAGACCCCACGGTCTCGAGCCCCCCCTCCCCCATTTAAACTACACAGTTCCAGTGTACTAGTGTGAAATGGCCCTTAAACTTTAGCCTGAAAATACCCTGATTACCACCACGTCCCCTGTTTGGGAACCACTGCCCTGAACTAACACTAGCATCAGGCTGATGGAAGCCACAGGTAAGCAATACAAAAACATAGAAACGTAAATGACTGTGTGAGGTAACTGCACACCAAAATCAACCTCAAAATAAAAAACTACATTTTCACTGACATTTTTATATTATCAAGGGTATACATTACGCAAAAACAACAATGGATAATGTAGAATAAACCTACCTGCTCCCACGTAAACTCTCCTTCCGCTGACCTCTCCCCTTCCATAGTAAAGGTTTTACCAGTGCCGGTTTGACCATAGCTGTAGAGCAAAGTATTGGTTACACATGCCATACATTACAGTTCAGTTATATTTTATATACTGCTGGACCAGCATTACACAGAAACTCTAAAATATTAAAATGTTACTTACGCAAAAATGGTGCAGTTGTAACCCATTATAACTTCATCCAGGATAGGACACACAACACTCCTGTACACTTCAATTTGTTTAGCAGATGGACCAAACACCTGAAGAGAGCACATTATTCTAATAAAATATCTGTGTATGCAGAAAATCTATATGAAATATCTCATTTGGTTTTATTTGCATTATATTGCAGTGAAATAAGTGTCAAGTGTCTTTGCATTAATCTATTGCCTTAAGCTGGCCATAGATACCTTGTGTCCCCCTACACATTAACTGACTAAACCAGGATCGGCCACAAAAAGAACCAGCAGGATGGATCACCGTGCGATCTGACCTGCCAGCTTTTTGGGTCGAAACCTCAAGGTGGGCACCCCTGTAGTTGCTTGCGACTGACCATTATGTGTTCTGGGGGAGCGCGCACATGGGCTGGCTATAGACATAGTGTAAGAGACTAGTGCAAGGCTTGGTGATCGAACAAACCAATTATTGCACATAGTATGTAAAATATGTGGATCTGTATACTTCACAGACCGATAGATGAAGAAATCTCAGACAATACAACAATGGACGCACTAGAGGGGGACAGCTGTGCTCAGAAACTGTACTGGGGAGATCACTGCATCACTGGAGAATTGCACCACAGTGCTTGAAGCCAAGATTAGCCGACTTGAACTTTAACTGCTTTGGGCTCATTTACACAGGTGATTGTTAACCGCCTGGTAAACATCCATTTAACACAAAAGCCCAGCAAATGCAACATAAGGTGATTACCCAATAGACCTATCATGGAGTCCTTAGCTAAACGCCTCAAGCTCGCAGACCAGAGCAAACGGTCAGTTGACCGCAGCACAGAAAGCACATAGTAAACAAGCAAAAAGTAAACATAGCCTTAGAGACGTTCATAAGAAAATGTACATCACATGAAAATAATGCATTTTAGTTGTGAAAAAAAAAAAAAAAAAAAAAAAGGAACTGAGCTGAGCATATCCACAGTGCAACAATGTTCTTCAATGTAAATTAACAGCACAAAGTCTGTACTGAACTAGTTACCATTTGTGTGTCATACAAATCCTCTTTAGGAATTCTAGACATAGCAGTCACTTACCATATCAAATACATAGTTCTTTTTCCCCAGTTTGTCATTTATTCCTCCAGTCCGCACCGACACTTCTTTCCTTTGAGTTTCACATTCCAACACAGAATGAGAGTTGGCCTTCCTCTCTAACTGGTTGAAAGGTCTGGAAGAGAACAGGTATATGTTCTTTTTTGTATTTATTAACCAAGTAACTAACTAATAAGCATGTAACTTCAAAACAAATTGTGCAAGTAATTGTATGGCTATTGAGTAACCATCTGAATTTTCTTAAGTGAAAAACAATGAGACAATATTTTCAAAATATATATAAAAAAAGGGTAACAAAATTACATGTTCGGATTAACTACTTTTAAGATGGCATACACCAAAGTAAATATTTGTTGCTACACTGAATGATACTAATAAATATGTTTTGGATTGACCACCTGATTCTTATAGTAATGCCCCCCATACATACACAGATTTTAGCGTCCGACAGACTAAAAAAGATAAAAAAATTTCAATCGTACAATTGGAGATTGATTGATGGAAAATAGAATATACTCCACATGGAATAACCAATTTTTGATCGTAATTTGTACTCAATTTATACTCAACCGATCAAAATTTTCCGACATGTTTTGATCGATTTTTTTTCACAATTCCGATCAAATTTAATTGATCGGACCATGTGGGCATGCACCAATTTTCAGTCGACCGATCTAAAAATTGATCGTTTTTAATCTGTCGGTAGTGATGGCTGAACTGTCCGCAAGGCGTTCGCCCTCCTTCTTGCCGGCAAGCAGTGCGGGTGTTCGACCCGCTCCGTTCGCCGGCAAGAAGAAGATCACTATTCTTCCTCCGGCAGGATCAGAACCTGTGTGATCGTGCCGGAGGAAGAATCTTTTCACTAGAAGACCGGGCATAAAGCCGGTCTCCTAGTGAAAAAAACAGCTCGGAGAAGGAAGTGACGCCAGTGACGTCACATCCGGCTCCCTTACCCAGGAACTATGCGTTCCAGGGACCGGATGTGACGTCACATCCGGTTTTTCCGATTCAAATTCCCCGCCTAGAGGCGGGGAATTTGAATCTGTCCGCGAACAGGCGGACGTCTTTAGAAGTCCGACCCGCCCGTTCGCAGACAGTCCTGGCTGATGTTCGGCCATCACTATCTGTTGGCTGCTAATATCTGTGCATGTATGGGGGCCATTAGGCATATGCAGTTGATTACGGTACATACCTGCATCTCACAACAACCTGGATATTCTTTCCCTTTTCTTCCTTTTTGCTGGTCATGGCTGAAAGTATTGAAGACATGGTCACTGACTGATCTAGACATGGGAAAAAAATAGATGTTATTTAATGTACTAAAAGAAGTGGAAGATACACAATAACCCCCCAACCAGTATCATACATCCCTTAACTACATGGCAAGACTTCTTTCATTCTGTAATATATTTTTTTTATATAAATTGCGCTAGGCTGAATAGTAGGCTACCTGTTAAATATGCAGATTTTAAACAATTATAAGTTGGTTTACATGTCAATGGATTTGCATATTTTTGCTCATGCAGTACAGATAATTACAAAGCCATGCAAAAGGGAGGGGTCCTAAATGTGAACTGCCGATTCCGATTATTTTTAAAGAAGTAATTTAATGAATGCACATGACATTCAGTTAAATTTATTTTCTAATCCATCTTATTTAAATCGTCAGCTGCACTGTAACAATAACGCTTTAGAAACAAAACTAAAATGGCCATATAACACTAACTTTGAACATTCATATTATGAAAACCTTTAATAGTACAATCATGAAACTCTCAGGGTCAGTAATGTATCCCTACTACTACTTATGCCCCAAGTGCCCAGTATAGATATTTAGACTCCATATATAGTGCAGGCAGGAGTGGGTAAACATTGTCCTATAAGCACATCTCTGCCATAAACTCCAAGTATAGTTATATAGACTGCATACAGAGCAGGGTGGATTTGATTTAAATCGAACTGATTGAAATCACGATTGAAATCACTAGTCAGTGAGGCTTGATTTAAATCATATTCAAAGAAGAAGTCTCGCTCTCTAGGTGGTGTAACCAACATCCCATAATAAATAGAAAAAAATGAGGCTTGGGGCATGAGAAACATATCAAGCCGCCAAGTCTGTGTACCCTCTGTAACAACAGAGGCAAGGGGACTTTAACGGTTACAAGTAAATTTATGGAAGTACAAAGTTGTCACGCCAGATAGATTTAAAATATCACAATGTAAAACCTATTTAATAAAAAAAGAGAAGAAAGAAATCATTGTGTGTCCATTCAAGGTACATCATAATGCAGGTTAACACAGCGCCCTGGAGTCATTTAAGAGGTGTGTTTGATGCCATCTCTCCATCTGGTTGTAAAGAA
>CM070037.1:52504195-52514864 GCA_036250615.1 Ptychadena robeensis | reverse complement strand
CCGGAAGAAATCGGGGCAGATGTCGGCGATGGTCGCCGCGTGTATGCCTGGCATTAGAAGTCTAATCTTTTTTTTGGGGTTATTTATTTACATTCTCCTACATATATGGGATATATGTATACATTTAACATTTAGCTGCGGCCGTCCAGACACAGAATGCTTCGAAGTTGTTAGTACACATATGAGCTTTGTAACAATAATGCAGGTACGCATAGCAGTTTTTGGGCTCTTTTGGGTACCACTTAGGTGCACCCCTGTATATAGTTTCAAAGTAATGTGCCACATTGTGTGGTACCTTTTCTAAAACTGCAGTATGCATTTTGCTTGGGCTTCCAAATACTTTAATGCAGTGCATGTGTGTTTAACAGTTCGGTTCGACAGCACACATAGTGTAAAAGGGCCATTATGAGTAATCGAACAAGGCCCTCTCCTAATATAAAAAAATGTAGGGATTTCATTTGACTTTATTTTTGTGTTGGTAAAGCTGTCCAATGTTTCTGAACAAATCTGGCTAGTAAAGACATTTTACTGCTGAGAAGTAACAGACTTAAATGAGTTACCGTTACTTTGAATTCATTCATGAATTGCATCCAAATGCAAACTTTTGTTGCTTCCATCACATTTCAGAGGGAGCCAGGAGGTACAGTATGGGCATCCTCCAACTTGGACCACAAGACTTCAAATCAAACTGATGTATTTCATCTTTTAGTTGGTTGATTGTTTCGTGCACATTTATATCCTCGGAGAGCAGGGCTGTGGAGTCGGAGACATTTTTGGGTCCCTGGAGTCGGAGTCGGCAAAAAATCAACCGACTCCGACTCCTACTAAATTGAAATGGGAATTAACATTTTTTTTTTTTTATTAAAAAGAAATGACTTCAAATGTCGCAATTAACAAACAATTATAATGAACGACTTCTCTGCTATAAGAATAAATGCATGCAATGCATAACATTACAGCGCCCACTGTGACCCTGTGTACCGAGTAGGGGCCGACAGACCAGCTCAGATGAGCTCTAGACTGCAGCGTGATGACATCATCACACTCTCCAGAGCTGACAGCAAGACGCGGGTCTTCATTGAGACTAACAGCATCGGCCAGAGATTATCGGACATGTCCATTCTCCCCAGCTTGTGGCGTGTTGTAAATCACCCACTGCAAGCTGGGGATAATGGGTCCCCATTGAACAGGAATCAATGTGCCCATGTGGTGCACATTGATTTCCGTTCAATTGATCCCTGATCAATCACAGCGTGGTGCCTAGCTTAAGGAAAAAGCAGCAGCATCTTCTGCCTAACTCCCTTTCTCAGTTCAGGTAGCTTTTGCTGACCAATGTAAACCATTTGGTACATTTTTGTTAAAAGTGCACAGTTGGTTGTATTTTAAAAATCAAATCAAAGTTCACTTGGCTGTGTTGGGTAGACCTTCTTTGCCAAAATGTTCGGTATATATAAATCTTCTTCCAATGTATAGTGTGGTGCCAAGCTCCACAGCTCATTTTGTTCTCCAATTCTGAAAATGGTGAAGGCTTTACCTGTCTGTTTTGTCATGTCTTATAGGTGTCATCTTTTAGAGTATTTTTCTGAATTTTACATCAAACTTTGCTGCACTTTTCTTATTTGAGAGGATAATTAAACTTTTTTTGAAAAAACTGTTGTAAGGGTTCACCTTTAAGCTAATAGTTGTCCACCCTAAACCCACGTGGCATTTTAAATATGAATGTCTATTGTTTAGGCATTATGAGATTACAATTTGCAGAATTTCTGTACTAACAAATCATATTTCCTGAGTAAATTAGGATATAACTAGTTATGTTGAAAATTGGCTTCACAAATATTCTTTGTTTTTCCATAACTTATTGCCATTGATGTACTTTCTCTATTTATGTTGACAGATTTCACTCCTACAGCAAGATGAATTCTCTCATGGTAAAGCGAGTCACCAATACTATTGTAAAGTCTCATGAAGACAAGCGGGAGTACCGTGGAGTTGAATTGGCCAATGGAATAAAAGCAGTCCTAATCAGTGACCCAACAACTGACAAATCCTCAGCTGCTCTCGATGTCTACATTGGTACGTTTTATTGGTTATTGTAGACCATTATGGGGGTGCCCTTTTGATGGAAGAATATTTCAATGTATGTCAAGAAAACAATGCACATTTCCCATGTTTTCCACGGGATAATACCTTTTGATCAGGGTGGATAAAAATCAATGATTTAAAAAAAAAAAAAAATTATTTAACCCTCTGAGCGTTTGCCACGTGCCAAGTTTTTTTTATAACCGTGCCAAGGGCAATCGCGGCGGAGCACAGTGTGCTCCGCCGTGATTGCCAGCTCAGCTGAGGGATGTAAACAAAAGTCCGGCGTCGCTGGAGACGCCGGACTTCTGCTGACAGAAAGCGACGCCCCTCCAGTTTGACGGAGGTCTATGGCGCCGCCTACCCCCGCCCCCTTCGTGTCACCGGTGACGCGATCGGGGGCGGACCCGGAAGCATCGGCATACATGCCGATGCTCCCGACCGCCGTCAGAAGACGGCGAGACCTCGGGCGTTCCTCCGGCTAACTCGGGCTGAGTTTCATGATGCATGAAACTCAGCCCGAGTTAATTCGGGGAGAACGCTCAGAAGGTTAAGTCTGATTTTTATTTTTTTATTTTTTATAAAATGCGTTTTGATGAAAATATATTGCAACACAAAGGTTATTCCATCATGAAATAAAAATGTGTTATTTATTTATGTAGAATAAGGCTGTAAATGTAAAATTTTTGTTAAATAAATTCCATTAACCCATTCACAATGTCATGCTCTTCCAGAGGAATTTTAATCAATAAAACTACACTCTTAAATGTATAGCAGCCAACATCCCAAAAACAGAAGTTGATAATGGCATAAGCACATCACCCCAAATATCCCCTTAAATAGACAAGGGTGAGGGGATTTAAAGGGACACTCAATATGTAAAAGCAATACATTTATTATACAGAGTGCATAAAATGAAGTAATGACCATCATATCAATCAAAAACAATGCGAAATGTTGCGGATGTACACGTGCAGTCCAAGTTTCACCCCAAAATGCGTTTCGTTGAAGATTTCATAACTTCTAATGAGTCAACTGAACATCACAACTTCTACACTATGCTTCTCTGCAATTGGCGACCACTGTTCTGGCACTTTAAGTGATGTTTGAACTGTGTGGCAAAGTTTCAGTTTCCACTTTGCAAAAGTGTGTCAACATTCTTTCCTTAGTGCATCTTGCATGGCCTTCAATAGGTACAAATGTTTACACTTGCTATTGTATAGTAGGTCCATAGTTAGTAACTTGGTTAGGGTCATATATATTAGGACAAAGACAACTTTCAAATCATTTAATTTCATGGGTGCAAAAGTAATTGTTGAGTCAAAGGCTATATCATGGGCAGGTATGAGCCCCTGAAATGGAGCGATTACCGTTTTCATCTGCTTATAAGGTGCTGCGCTGTATAGTACGCACCCTATGCAGCGGCGCTTGTAATCCTGGTAAAAATACAGGGGAACTGCAGATTCGGGGTTAAAAGAGGCGGGGAAGCGGTCATTGGCTTCCCCCTCCTCCTGGTCATCGTCTGCTGAGCTTTATGGGAGTGGACTAAAGCAGTGGAACAATCCATCCATACATGGAACATTTGTCCCTGCTTCTGTATGTAAGCTGCAGCTTCGTCCCTGCTTCTGTATGTGAGCAGCTGCAGCGTACATACAGATCTGCAGATGGATGATCCGGCAAAAATAGCTTACTCATTTTATATTCTTTTTGTAAACACCACTGAATTAACACTGGAGGTCTGCAGTTCAACTGCTGACAAGTTGTGTAATGTAATAAAAATTGTGGTAAAGTCAGAACCAAAATTAGAAAAAGTTGTCTGTCTAAATATGTATGCACCTATAGGTATATAGTAATATATGTTTACTGCGTAATATATGTAAAATACCATTGCATACATCTTGCATATTTCTGTTTAAAACCCAAGAAGAAATCAATCTGCAGCATATTTTGTAGAATAAGGCTGTTGATCTTCAGTCTGAAATTTCCAATTCTGAGTGTTACAAACACTTCTTCTGATTACAGAAGGCAGTAGAGTTCACATCACCCAGACATATGATAAAATGAATGACTTGATAATGAAACTGTTTTAGCTATGACAAGTAACCTGTGACTATTGTAAACTTGTATTGATTTGTAAAAGAATTTCCTCTAGGTATTTGCCTTCGTCTGACTTTCTGTAATATTATGTTAAAGTTCTCTGACATATAGCTAGCATTAAGCTACTTTCAGCAAAACTGATGTAGTAAAATTACAGTTTCACAATTTGTGTTCTTCTGTGTCATAAGTCTGTGTTCAGCCCTGGATAGAAGGGAATCATTTTACCCAACAATGGATTTTTATTTCTGAGTTTGTTTAGTGTGCATAATTAGTTTAGGATTGATTTTAATTGTTGACATTATTATAACATCCCTTTATTTTCTTTTTTCTGTAACAGGGTACTTGTCTGATCCTGATAACATTCCAGGTCTTGCCCACTTCTGTGAACACATGCTGTTCTTGGGTACAGAAAAGTACCCCAAGGAAAATGAGTATACACAGTTCCTAAGTGAGCATGCAGGGAGTGCCAATGCCTTTACTAGTGGAGAACATACCAACTACTATTTTGATGTGTCCCATGAGCACCTTGAAGGAGCCCTAGACAGGCAAGTCTTTATATGCACTTGGTACAGGTCTACCAGCTTTTATTTGTTTTACATAATGCGTGGGTGGCACATCCCTTTTCATGATCCCTTTTTTTTTCTGGCCTGTTTTATCTACTCACCCAATAAGATCTTTCATTAAAACTCCTACTTGAATACTACGTAAATGAAATTGTTCTCTGATTGTATTGATAACTTGCTTAAAGGAGCGTTCAGTAGATTTTGTCTTGGCTTGGTTGTTAAAACAGTTCATGGACAGCATTTACTATATTGTGTACATGAAAACACATATTTTGACAAGTACACATCATAATGTATAAGTACTGGTTATTGAAAGTAAGTGCCACTAGAATTGCATTCATTTTTCTCTGTAGTACAGGTTTTCTCAAACCTATGTTCTTTGACCTGTCTGCCCACAAATATTCCTGAAATGTATTTTACTCATACAGTCCTTATCATTAAATACTAATGAAACTATCTTCCAGTCTTCTTTAATTGGGAGGTGGCTGCATTTGTAACCAGCTCTTGTTCTGGTCATCGCCCCAGGTTTCTGAAAACACATCTAGCATTTTTCATGAGTTATTTTGACTGTTTGACCTTGAGCCAAACAATAGTCTGTTCAAATGTCATGTCTCAGTTATTTCTGTGTCTGTACTAAAGACTTTGTTTTACAGTATTGGCAGGATGATTTTATGCATAGAAAAGCTATGCATTGTCCTTTCTCGGTCACCATGGCCACCAAAATAATGCTTTCAGTATATGTTTTCTTTCAAACCCTATTGTCTTTGTTTTATATAATTTCTAGATGCAAACTTACTTTTAGGTTGTTCTGTTGGATAGTCCTCCAAGAACTGACCGGTTGAACAACATAGCAATCCTTTCTGTCAGACACGGGTCACTAGTGAAAGTGGAATCTGTGGCCAAGTTCTAATTTACTGAGGTGTTTATTAAAGAATGGATAATTTACCCAACCTAATGTATTCTTGGCATTTAAAAATGTATTGTTGCTCTTTTTAAGTTGCAACATGAAATTATTATAACATTTTCATGTCTGCAACAAAAACAGACTTTTGGGAGTTTTGGAAAAGGACTGAGAAGCCACAACCATATGTTTGTGTGTGAACTGACCCTTCAAGCTTGACAAACACCCAGGGAAGCGGAGGCAATGCCATTTCAATAACATTATTAGGCTAAAATGACATTCTATCCAAAAAGCTTGTGAAAATTTAGGTGTTCCTTTATGTATGTTGACTACTGCATACATTTATCGTTGACTTAGTGCATTGATCACTGCAATATGTAAATACTCCTATACTCCTTTTTTGCAGGTTTTCTCAGTTTTTCCAAGCTCCTCTATTTGATGAGAACTGTAAGGATCGGGAGGTGAACGCTGTTGATTCTGAACATGAGAAGAATATAATGAATGATGCTTGGAGGCTTGCCCAGCTGGAAAAAGTCACAGGGAACCCCAAACACCCCTTCAGTAAATTTGGAACAGGTTAGTATATCTAAGTGACCTCCCTGCATTTGGAGCCTTAAAGTTCCTATTCTTTATAGTTTTTCTTGAAACCATCAATTAATTCACCCTAAAAGCCATCTGTTGAAAATCATTTAGGTGGCTGATGTTTCACCATATATAATATAAATTTTGTAAGGAAGTGGGAAGGTTTGTAAGTTCAGGGTTAAGTTACTCTTAAGGAAACTATTACATACAAGGGAAGGGGCAATGCGGAATTAACCTCTTGGAAGATTGCAGGATTTTTTAACACATTTTTATTGAATTTTCAGTCAACATTCAAATCAACAACACAAACAAACATTATGTATCGCAAAGCGAATATACAGTTTAACAGGAAAGATGTCAAAGCAGTCATATTGAGTTGTATACCGTCATGTTCGAAAAACATGTCCCTGTCAATCAACTAAAACAATTCCTACTCTGCAACCATTATACTACAACAAAACAGGTTCCCACAGCGGCCGTGAGTCCGCCAATGCACTAAGGCATGCGTTACAGGCGGAGGTACCTTCCTGCCCATTTATCTGCTCCTTCGTGACCCCAGAAGTCTTATTTGGGAAGGACCAGAAGTGATGTGTATTATATTTATCGCCTAGGGATTTGTCAGCACACTCATACTTGTGTTGGGCTACATTGTGTTAGTGTCGATGTAGCAAGCTACGTCGATTTTGGCTCAACGCATTACATTCGTTGAAACATGCTAATTGGTTTGTAATGTAATGTGTCAACAACATACAGCAAACAAAGGGGTTTTGGCGCCATGGAAACATTGCTTAACACAGCTTGGATCTCTTTTCTTTATCACCAACTTCTCTCTCTGCCACTCTTTCTACTATCTTCCTGACCCTTCTGTAGATATATATATATTTTTTTTATATTAAATACTAAAAAGGTAGGCCCAAGGCCTATAACTATTTCTCGTTATCGGGGACTTTTGGATTTCCCAGTACAGAGTATTTGTCTAGGAACATTTAGTTTTTAGCAGCCCTTGTACATCATTTACAGAGATAGACAAATAACACTTCATTTATTAAGGATTAACCTTCCTAGCGGACTGCCCGTATCGGCGCGATACGGGCGATCAAGGCAGTGTACACAGTACACTGCCTGTCGTTTCCGGCTTCCCGCCGGAGCTCTACTCGCAGCTGTTGTCATTACTGACAACAGCTGCGTGTGAGAGAAACCTGGCGCTCCTCCATTAACATGGAGGTCTATGGCGCCGCCCCCCCCCCCGCCCCCTTCCACGTCACCGTGACAAGTACTTATTTTACTTATTGCAATAAATATCAATCTCTCACTTTTGATCGTGTTTTAATTCCGTTTGATTTAAATTAAATCCACCTTGCATGCAATTATCGTACATTGCCTCTTACATTTTGATACAGACCAGTATCCCAGTGTACATGAAGTGGATGAGTAATAAATACCTACATGTTTAATCCCTGTAGGGCTTCTTCAGGGAACATCCATATTTGTATATTCATTTACAAAGAATATATTATAAAGAAAACCGTTTTGAAATAAGCCAATCAAACTAAATATCTCCAAATAGAGTTTCATGTTGCCCAGTTTGGGTCCGCTATATCTACCCACGGGGGCCTTGTGGTGACTGTTCTAACAGGATATCTCAGGGTAAGTGTCTCACTTGCATAGGGTGGTGGACCATTCGGACCGGGAGTATGGACTTGATGTACTGTAGGACACTCACTATTGAATGCATTATGTTTTAGATATTTTGTCATATCATAATTGTGTTTTTCAAAATATATTCTTTGTACATTAATACAGTTATGGATGTTCCCTGAAGAAACCCTACACGGGTGAAACACATTACCCATTTCATGGGCACTGTGATTGGTCTGTATTTAAGAATGAAAGGGGCAATGTACGTTGGTTGCATGACACACCATCATGCCACTGCCCTAGGGAATCCTCATAATTGTAACTGAATGTTTTGAATACTGACAGTGTAAACAGATTATCCAATAAAGACTGTATATATTTTGACACCACAACCTGTATGTTGTTGATCTGAATCAAGTCATTGTGCCTAAAAAGTCCCCACTAGGGCTCAGTCTAGTGTTATTACTGCAGGTGAGGCCCTAAAAACCAGGCCCTCTAGTATGTAGAAAATAATAGACAAATTATTTGCTTTCCTGAAGATAACTCTAACTTTTTTTTTTTTTTTTTTTCGTGCTGCTTCCAGCCTACTGTTTCTTGAACTAGCCACAAATAAAAAAATCATCTAATAACTTGGCTAAAAATACATGTTAATATATTGATCTTTCGGTAATTGTCTCTTTTCTAGGCAATAAGCTAACTCTTGAAACCCGGCCTACCCAGGAAGGCATGGATGTCCGTGAAGAACTGCTCAAGTTCCATTCCAGTAATTACTCATCTAACCTCATGTCTATCTGTGTGCTTGGCAGGGGTAAGGAATCTTGTAAATGTTTTTTGTTTTGTTTCTAATGAACTGTGTTTAGAAAACTGAATGACCTAAAATCATGCATTTGTGCTGTAGCAGCATTTGTCATAATGTGCGTACCATAATTGCCCCCTCTTGGGATGCGGAGTTGACACTTCCGGTTTCTTTTGTTTTTTTTCCTCCTTTTATGTTCTTAATTCCTACATATAGAGACCGTACATGTGTGGAACTAGTAGTGTGCAAAGAATGAATAGACATTTTTGGCCTGTTTTTATTTTTGTTTCTTATAAGGATATATTTAATCAAATATTTTTCTATTAAAAAATATCTACATCAGAGTAACAGAATGCTAGCTTATATATTATAGTACTGAGCTCTGATTTTAGTCACTGGTGTTTGTGGCTTACTGTTTTTTGTTTTTTTTTTGTCGTTCCTGACGGCACCATCTCATTCAGTGCTGTCCTGTCAGTACTGCACTGGACTAGATTGGGCCGCCTGGTGGCTCCGATCTTGTGAACTGGCTTCTGCACAGAAGCCCATCCCTCCCCGTGATGACATCTCATGGGGGCAGCGGTGGGAGATACAAAAGTAAATCGCATGAAAACTGTTTTCCATGGAGAAAACTGTTTTCAGTGTGATTCCCCAGATTGAGCCCCTTTTGAGAGCGTGCCAAAGTGAATTTTACTGAATACAGTGATAACTGTATCCAATACATTTAAATGTGTAAAAAATAAAAAAATAAAAAATAAAACCCAAAACACATTTTTAATTAAATAAAAATTGTATTATAAACAAAACATAAATATCAATACATACTGTTTTGAAATCTTTCATACAAAATAAGTGTTTTTAAAGATTTTATCATTCAAATTATTTTCTTTTTTACAAAGTTGTGTTTCAAACATTATTATATTTAGGAGTCAAGACCCTTGTATGGACATATTTTGGGAAGTTACAGGCCTACAACATAAAAAAAATTCCATTCACGTCTATGGTGCTCTTTTGGTACAGAAATCTGAACCTCCGCAATGCGCTAGGGAGGTTGAAAAGAAAAAATAAAAGCAAGCTTGATTTTTCAGTAACTTCAGTTGGCCAATATCGCTTTAAATCCAAACTCTCTGCATTTATCGATGGCTAACACAGTACTATAGTTAAATAGTGAAATTCTCATTAGCTGCAGTTGAAGTACTGATCTAGTATATTTCTTAAGTAGACATGTGATGCATAATGTGTGATAATCCGGATACTGAACCCGTGATCCTCACATAATTCGCAGTTAAGCATAAAGAAGGTGCTGACTGTGGCTCTTCTGCACACATCAATAGATCTGCAAGTCCTGTTTTGGTACCATTCCAGAAGATATGTGATACCACATAGCATTACTTTTTATAGAGTGTTATTTACACATGTTTTTGTTGCTTGGACACATCTACACAAAGTAAAAATGTTTTACTATATCATGCACATCATCGAGGAGATACAAGAAAATACAAAAATGTTTGTCTTGCTTGCAAGAACTTTTTTTTAATTTAACCCTTGTAGTAAAATAAGATCATTTACACCCTAAAAGTGAGGAAGCCCAGTTTATGAAATTGGTTTGTGCAGTGACGAGATAAATACTGTTCCTTTCTGATTTTATTCTGCAGCATTCCCGTGCTTTTTGTTAATTGATGGTGGAATTTCATTTTGAAATCTCCACTATCTTACTTTGCAAATAGTTGCTGCATTTCCTACCCCCAGCTTATAAAATAGAGTAGATACAATAGATAGTAGATAAAATTAGGTACCTTGGCTTATATTAGAGTATAGACGATACATTTAGTACATGTGTATGAGTAGACAGTTGTGAAGGCAAGAGGGCAGCCATGGCAAGTTAAAAACAAAAGCACACGGGGCGTAGCTTGGATGGCACCGAGGGCAGCCGCTTGAGACCGGAGCTCCGTCCCTGCCTGCTGCTTTGTTCTTGCTGACAGCCTCAGACTCCCCTCTCATGGGCAACAAACGCCG
>CM070037.1:52453604-52500366 GCA_036250615.1 Ptychadena robeensis | reverse complement strand
GGGGGTCTGGCTACCTATGTGGAGGGGGCCTTGTGGCTACAAATAATCGGGGTCTCTGGGTCTAGCATCAAGGGAGGAGCTCTATTGGTGTCACAGTAAATTGTAATACATTTTAAAAAATATGGTTATAAAGTATGATATAAAGTTTAAAGCTTAACGTAAGCCCCCAATACACGTTCCGATTTTTCGTACAAATTTTGCCCGCCCGACCGACCAACGTGGTCGGGAAATTAATAGATCTGGAGATTAATCGGATGCGGAATTATGTACCCGACCGATCCCGACTTCTCAAAATCAGCCAAAAAATTAGTCGGGACCGCTTCGGACCTGTCCGTAAATTTTGGTCGATCTGCTGTTAATAAATCGTGTCGGGCCGATCAATCGGTGATAATTCGAATTCCGATTTTTAGTGCCAGCCGACCAACTGACCATAACATTTTAGGTGAAAATCGGGTGACCCGATCGGACGAAATAATCGGAACGTATATGGGGAGCTTAAGACGTATTAAGTTAATTTTAGAGACTGTTTTTAGGGAAAGAAGACGTAATTTTGACAGCACAAACCCCCTCCAGCTCTTGACATGTATTTGAAGTGCTACACCGTTGCGATTTGGCTCTTTGGTCGAATAAGTTTGCCTACCACTGCTCTAGTGTACTGATTTGTCATCATCATCTGATTTGTCATCGTATAAACATGGCAAATTGACAACTTTCTGTTCCTACTTTTTATAGAAACCCTGGATGAATTGACAGATTTGTTAGTAAAGCTATTTGCAGACGTAAAGAATAAAAATGTTCCTGTTCCAGAATTTCCAGAAAATCCCTTCACACAGCAATACCTCAAGGTAAGATCTTGTACATCTCTGAATAGGAGAGTCTGTATATTGTAATGAACCAATATGGCTTCCCTTATGTATCTATATAAGTAAACATAGCCAAAGCTTTGAGTTAATAGATTTAATAACATATTTATATAGTTCCTTTTTTAGCTGTAAAAAAAGCTTGAATGCACTTCTAAAATCCCTAGATTACCAATACAAACTCTTGTCCATTACAACCATGTAAAAGGTGGTGCTATGTTATGTAACGGTTGTAACATTTCCCTTTTTTCTTCTGTAGAAAATATACAAAATCGTGCCTATTAAGGATATCAGAAACCTTTATGTTACATTCCCAATTCCTGACCTCCAGAAATATTATAAATCGAATCCTGGTCACTACCTCGGACATCTCATTGGACATGAAGGGCCTGGAAGTCTTCTTTCTGAATTGAAGTCTAAAGGTAAATGGTGTGATGTATTGTGTGTTTTTTTTTTTTTTTTTTTTTTTTTTTTTTTTTTTTTTCCTCCTCCTGAAGAACCATCAGTAATGCTAATTAAAATGCAAGCTGTGCACATACAAGAAAAATGCTGATGCATGTATAATTGGAGGAGAATTGAACATATGTATAAATGTCCTACAGTGTAGGACAATGGTACATTGTTAAGAAGATTTGACATTAGCTCACCTGGTCTTCTGGGTCCCGGAGTGACATCACGGAGGCGGGACCCGGTCTTAAAGAAGAGAATTTTTTTTTTTTTTTTCGTTTTTTAAATCTTTTTTTTACTTTTGAACTGGATTATAGAAATGTCTTTCTATAATCCAGTTCAAAAGTGGATCCCGCTAGCAGAAACGCTCCCGCTGAGCATTTCTGCTAGTTGGATTATCTCCGGATGCACCCAAGCCAATCCGGGAATAGCCGATGTCTCCGGCTATTTCCGTGATCGGCACTCGGGTCCTGATGACGTCACGCGCCGGGCGGGAGATTTAATGGTACAGAAAAAAATATTTTTTTTCTTAGATTTAGATTCGGTGACGCCGATGGGGGCGGAAAGGCAAAACACTGTATCACTTTTGGTACAGAAATCTGGACCTCAGTGAACCACCAGGGAGGTTAAGGCATAGACAAATATAAAGTCTCATGAGTAAGGGCATGAACTGTGATTAAAAGTCTTTGTATTTTGTCCTACTCTAAATGGAGCAAAGAGCAATACAATAGTACACATTAGAACATTGGCTGATGGCTGGTTTTAAATGGAGAAAATAAAGAAGCTGTTTTATTTTGAATTATAATCGTGTTTTTTTTTTTCCTTCAAGGATGGGTCAACACTCTGGTTGGGGGTCAAAAGGAAGGTGCCAAAGGATTTATGTTCTTCATTGTAAATGTGGATCTGACTGAAGAGGGCTTGTGTGAGTATCAACTGTTTGAAGTGCACTGATGACTGACAAAATAACGGACTTTTACCCTTTAATTTTTGAGGCACCTTAACCTCCTGGGTTTATGCCCGAACCCAGTACCTTCAGTTTGTTCGTAAAACAAACTGTACCCACACTGGGATTGGGCAAACACACCAGTCCCAAACCTGCAGTGATGCTGCATCACTGCAGGCTTGCTGACCCATTCTGGGCATAGACCTCAATGTTAATGGAGGGGTGCCACTTTTCCCGGCTCGATGTGTAGAGGGGATGGTGGGGAATCACGGCAGAGTACAGTGCACTCTGCCTCAATCTCCTGTACCACACCATTTCACCCCAGAAAAAAAAGTTTGGATTGTTTTCTTGTTTGGATAATAATTATTTAACTCTATTTTGGTTAAATGATTTAGTTCATTTAAGTAGAAACTAAAATTTAGAAATGTTTTCTATTAAATCAGCCTAGCATACAACCTACCACCCATTGGAAAATTTAGCAACCTGTTTGGTCACTAGTTTTAATTTTACCTCAGCAAAATGAATTCTAATTGATGCCTTGTTTATGCCGTTTATTGTTTCCCAAAATGTGTGACTATGTGTTTTACAGTAGGTTCTGTTATGCCAACAATCGGGCATGCTTTTGTAGTATATCCAAAAATTCCCATTTTACTTACTTTGCTTTTGTCCCCAAGTACCCCAGCCTGCATTTTGACTTTTGTTTCGATTGCTTATTGGACTTCTTTGTCAAAATATGAGCTCTTTTCACAACCGGATAATCTTGCCAAATCCATTTGTTTAATGTGTGCAATTTCTGTCTTCATGAATTATTTTTTAAAGAATGTCTTGGCATTGACCAAGCCTCTCCTTAGCTTAACACACCCTTTGATCATCACTATTGCATTTACATGTGTCAACTTAACACTGTAGGGTAAAACATGAAGAGCCATTTTCTACTGGGGTGGTGTGGATTGTGGACCGCTAATATGAAAACAAATTGTAGATACTTGGGCTTAGTATTTGGCTTTTTATATAACTGTTGAAATGAATACTGATTTCTTTTTGGTTTTCTTTTCTCTGATACCTTTCCAGTGCATGTTGATGATATCATTTTGCACATGTTTCAGTACATAAACATGCTGAGAACATCAGGGCCCCTAGAGTGGGTGTTCCAGGAATGTAAGGTGGGTACTGCACTTGTCCCTTATTTTTTTCTTTTTCTATGTACTGTTGCCCATCTGTTGCTTTTTTACCACCATCCAGTTGACCAGAACTTTACTTTTAGTAGACATTGGTTACACAGTATATTAATAGTTTTTTTTCAGCTTTTTCAAACATTAAGGTGTTAGAACCTTTCCTCAATCTTTGTTTATAACATCAGTGGAACGATTTATGTTCCATCTTAAGCAGCCCATACACAGGTCAGATTTTCAATCAATCGAGTTAAAACTATCAATTTTTTAGTCGATTGATTGAGAATTGAGTTTTGCCCACCTGGTTAAATCGACTTAGTCCAATCAAAATTGAGTGAAAATTCAGTCGTTTTTTTGATCGGACTGGATGGTAAATTTTGATCGGTCGATTGTTTTTTTTGTTTTTCCCTACCTATTCTACCTCACTTCTGATTGAAATTTTAATCAGACTATTTTGGATCGATTGTTTTGTGGATTGAAAAAAAAATCGATCAAAAATCTTGTATTACATATGGCCCATGATACAATCGACATACAATTTTATACAGACTTAAAAATTTATTGTTTTAAGTTGATTGATTGAAAATCTGATCCGTGTATGGGCTGCTTTACTTGAACGTTTCACTGAAATTTACCAATCACTGTCAATCGAACCAAAAAAATGGCCACTTTAAATCCCATCTTCATTAGCCAAGATCAAGATAAAGATGTTGACATTGGCACTCACCTTTGCAAACCAAAAATCTGTTTGATCAGCTGCCATGTTTTTTCCTCTTGAGTTCCCATAAATTAAATATTTCAGCAGGTCAACGAAGGACTTGTATGAATGAAATGGTTCAATATTTTTAGAGAATTTCTTGGCTTAGGGTACTGTGACACAAATGTTCTCTGTGACTTTTTCCCTGTGCAAATTTGTTCCTAGAGATATGACAAACGTAACATTGTCATCACAAATCAGTGTTTGCTTTGGACTTTGGCTGTCCATTACTTTATAAAAAAAAAAACAAATAAGGTTCATAACTCTGTGTACAGAATTGGGTTTTTTTAAAGGACCGTTTTGGATTTCAATAAAAAAGGCATACATTTTGTTAAGTTGGTGTGCAATAAATGATCACCTCTGACCATTGAAAGAACCGAAAGGTCAACATTTGTAACTTTTTTTTGATTCTTTCTTGACAGATTTTCTTTTGTCATTTAATATTCTATTCTAGTTGCTAATCTTGCTCTTTATTCTATAAGTGTCAAACCAGGATTTTGTAAAAGTATTTTTTTTTCTTAGGACTTGAATGCTGTTGCTTTTCGGTTTAAAGATAAGGAGCCTCCACGTGGTTACACATCAAAGCTTGCTGGATTGTTGCATGTAAGTGTTTTTTTAGTTTGTTAGTTTTTTTCCTGAAATGACTTTTTTTTTTATTATGTTTTGCTCAACCACTGGCCTCTAATAGTTATACAGTATAACAGGTTTAAATTAAGCTGGCCATACACCTTTTAGATCTCTCTGTCAGATATCCTTTAGATCTACAACAACTAGTAGTATAGGGTCCTCTGCGATTGAACACAGGTAGACTTGATTGTTTAACCAAAACCATGTAATATGAGGGACTTTCTAAACAAAAGGCGATCTAAAGGAATCTGACAGAGAAATCTTAAGGTGTATGGGGACCCTAAGACCAGGGCTGTGGAGTCGGTCGATAAATTCCCCGACTCCGACTCCTCAGTTTCAGATTCTTTCGACTCCGACTCCTCTGTATGTAATATGCTAATGTATTGTATCCATCCATTGAAGGAAAGGAAGGCAACATACACTAACCACAGAACTACTGGCCAGGAAACCAACACTGTAATGGCCAATTAAAGCAGAGAAAGGGAGTTAGGCAGAAGATGCTGCTGCTTTTTCCTTAAGCTAGGCACCACGCTGTGATTGATCGGGGATCAATTGAACGGAAATCAATGTGCACCACATGGGCACATCGATTCCTGTTCAATGGGGACCCGTTATCCCCAGCTTGCAGTGTGTGGTTTAGAACACGCCACAAACTGGGGAGACACAGCTTCCAAGTGAGGAGTGCTGGCTCTGGTCCCCTTCACACTGACAGCCGACGGCTGTGGAGGAGGCAAGAACCGCAGCTGTTTTAATACTTTCCATGAAGACTCATGTCTCCATGCAAGTATTGGATATTGAACGGGGTCTTTTCAACATGTTGGAACCCCGTTCAATCAAGTACCTTTTGAGCCGGCTCTATTGATCCCGCCCGAAGGAAGGCACACACGGGTAGGTTTGTAAACAGATTAAAGTACAATCAATCACCGTGAGCGCACAAGTTAATTGATTGTACTCAAATGATGATTCATGAGTCATGATTCAGGATTTCCCTGGAATCCCAGAGTCATGTATAAAGTTGAAGCTAACATTTGTTGCCTCAGCTGAATGACAGCGGTTTTCTAAATGCTTTACAGTTCAGTCTTGAACTATTGGCGATCCATTCCCTTCACTTATACAAGCGTCTCTGGTCCAGGAACAAACATTTATTTCATAATCCGCGAGAGGTAAGGCTGCCATACACGCACAGAGTGGCGGCCGATTTTGCTGCCGACCAATGGGCGTGTGTGCCAGTCTTCATTGAAACTAACAGCATCGACCAGAGATTATCGGACATGTCCGTTCTCGATCTGTCGCCCAATGTGGGCTCCCCCGATCGGCAACGGACATGTCCGTTAATCTCTGGCCGATGCTGTTCGTTTCAATGAAGACCGGCGTCTTGCTGTCAGCTCTGGAGAGCAGTGTGATGATGTCATCACACTGCAGTCTAGAGCTCGTCTAAGCTGGTCTGGCGGCCCCCACTCGGTACGTGTGTGGGGGCCTTTAGGCTAGGGTCACAGTGGGCGCTGTAATGTTATGCATGGCATGCATTTATTCTTATAGCAGAGAAGTCGTTCATTATAACTGTTTGTTAATTGCGACATTTGAAGTAATTTTTTTTTTATAAAAAAAAAAAATGTTTAATTCCCATTTAAACTTAGTCGGAGTCGGTCCATTTTTTGCCGACTCCGACTCCAGGGACCCAAAAATGTCTCCGACTCCACAGCCCTGCCTAAGACATAGGTCAGTTATAAGACGTGCTCTGCATATTTAGAAAAGTAGAGATACCGAAGGTTAAAAATTTAATTAGAATATTTCATAGAAATCAACATCAACATCTTTTTCACTCTATAAGACACACTGGACTATAAGATGCACCCCATAGTTTTGGAGAGAAATTAGAAAACAAGAATCCGACACAACCATTCACATATAAAATGAATTGGGTACCGTATTTTTTTGCCCACAAGATGCACCCCTAGTTTTTAGAGCAGGAAACCAAGAAACAAAAAGTGTTTCAATCAATTGGAGAAAAATCCCCATGCAATATCAAATTTCCACCAGATGCACTTACCGCACATAGTCATACACACATTGGGGAAAAGAGGGGGGGGGGTGAGGGGGGAAGCTGCTTGCAGATGTCTCCCCTCTACGGCTGTGTGTGTGAAAGCTGCAGGGTAAGTGCAGCTTTCACACACAGGCAGAGAGATGGGAGAGATGCTCTCTAATCTTAATCTCTGAGCAGCTATTTACATTTGAGAGGAAGACATGAGTCTGTGTCACATAATTTGTTAATTGCAATGCAGAATGTTAATGTAAATACATGCTATCTAATTGTAAAAATTTTAATTGTAAAATCAACTAAAAGTTGGTCAGTGTTAAGTGTACTCAAAATCTCACTCTTGACCATAGTGAATAAACAGACCATAGTGTACTCAAAATCTCACTCTTGGCAGTTTCCTTTTGCATTGGCTGGGTGGAATGGAACAAATTTCAGCCCCCCTGTGATGCAGAGCTATTGGTCCCAGCATTTGTATCTGTATAGCCAATACCGCCCTCTAGTGTTCTTTTTGGGGTGTAACTGTTAGATGTGTATTGTGTGTAAACCACAGATGGTCTGTTGTAAAATATCATTTCGGCTAATCTTAATACAATATTTTCACTATTTAAATCCCTTAAAATGAGATGGGTTTCCTACTTGTAATGTGAACAGTTATGCCTGATACTGTATTTCAGTCATTCACACCTATTTCTACTAAATCATTAATTGATGATATTGTGAATTTCACTATAAATGAAAGTACATGTTGAACATGCTATGCCATGGTAATGGAATTGTTTAAACTTGCAATAAATGTTTTCTATGAAGAAGCTTTGTTGGTTTCTACAAAACAATAGCCTTTTTGGCAGGTGAACAGAAAAGGACTTTTTAACTTCCTTTATTTATTTATTTATTTATTTTTCTTTACAGTATTACCCCATAGACGAGGTCCTGGCAGCTGAGTATTTACTGGAGGAATTTCGGCCTGACTTAATAAGAATGGTGCTTGATAAACTTACACCCGACAATGTCAGGTAAGTTTATTCCTTGTTGTATGCACAATGTTTCATCTTGAAAGATTAGCGAAAACTCTTTACTTCTCTTGGTGTTTCTAATGTATTTTTTACTGATGTAAAAAAGAAATATACATGACCGTAGGACCCAACAAAAGAATGTTTACTTGGATTTGATGTCCTGTTCAATAATGGAAATGGAATTTTGTACTGTTGAGTTCTACAGCCACCTGTGGGACAACTGGGAAGTTGAATTGTGGGTGTTGCTTAGTCTCTGAAGACATATCTTTTTCCATGGCCAATGTTGAATTCAGCAAGGCATTTGATACAGGGAAGATTTCACAGAGAAGATATACAACATGGGCCTAAATTCTTGGACAATCCAAATAAATAAGCAAGTGGCTGAAGGAAATAGAGTGCATTCAGAAAAGAGTCCAGTTACCAGTGGAGTACAAGGATTAATGATTAGATATATATCAGAAGGTGATGACAAAAAAGGGGTTCTTATTTCAGATGATTGCAAGGTAGAAAAATGGTGTGGCCAGGCGGTGAGTGAAGTAAACCATTCTGGGTTGTTTAACTGGGTGATCGCCAAGAGAAAGGAGGTTCCGTTTTTTTTTTTGTTTCTTGAACATTGCTCAGGCAGAAAGGTTTCGGAGATGCATGTGAAAGTCTGAAAGATTTAAACATAGAGATTGCAGGTGCTTAATATGTACAGCATGCAAGAAAGGAAGCAGACATGATTGGAACTCTTGAATATATATATAAATAAAGTATATAATAAATAAAGAAGTAAATATTACTTAGGACAATAGCTTCAATAGGTTTCTGATTTATTTGGGTGTTCAAATAGTCTGTATCTCTCCAGACATTCCTGGTTCTCAATAAAGTTCCTGTTCTTTGCCTGGGTTGCCTTGTCGTAGACTGTGGAGCCTAGAGTTCCTGACTCATCAGACTTCTACGCAGCAAATATTCTGATATTCGATTAATCTTTTCCCAGGAATGATCCTTTCAACAGGCACACAACATCTTGGTTTGGATTGCATGTCTTAAATGACCTAGCATGTTGGGTCCTCCCCAGTCTGAAAGCAATGTTTATCACTTGCTGGTTTCAGAAGGGTCCTTCAACCCACACTGTAGAGTTTGCTTGTGGTCACATGTTTTATGTTAAAAGGGAGACCACTTGAATGTCCCTTAGCTGTTGTCTGCTGAATCGGTTTCTCCAATTTAAGTAAACCTTATTGATGACACAATTATAATGCAGTGTTATTACTTTACCATCTTTTATCAGTGTGCTGTTCTCTATGTGAAAAGTGTAGATTTTTCGTTATTTTGTTGGTGTAGAGTGGGCTTTGCTTAGGGGCACCTAGCACAAAGGAGATGCCTGTAAAGTGCTTTACCTGATGTCCCAACATTAAAAGAGATTTGCAGCTTATAAGATTCAACTGTATAGGACGCACCCTATAAAGCAGAGCACCTCATCCCGGTAAATACTGGGAACTGCCAGTCGGAGCTCTATTCTCCAACCAGCAGGAGTTAAAGGAGGCATGCACTCCCTGCTCACATGCACTCTGAGCAGGGAAAAACTTCCCGGTGAAAGATAGTCTCTGCTTCTGTATATGAGCTGGCAGGAGCCGCCGGCTCACATATACTCATATGTGAGCAGCTGCTTTAGTCCTTGCGAAGGCATGGCTGTGGGTTGTCGTGCATTTGCAATATAAGGCGCACTACCCCACAGTGCATCTTCTAGTGCACAATATATGGTAGTTGCCTGGTCTGTACTGCAGCTTTCCATTTTATTTGCCATTTTTACAAGGCCTGCACTTGTAAGCAGCAGCTACATAAAGTACAAATCAGCTGTTCCATTTAAATCTATTCACCAAATTCATCTTTTAAAATGAGCGCTTATAATTACACACAGGATGCAGACAAATAGGGAATGATCACAGTTTGGGAAAAATGCTTTCAGCAAGTGCAGTCAGTGGCTCTGAGGATTTCACTCCTGCGCTCCTTTGATAAACGGCTCCTGAAAACTCCTCAGCTGTTTGGTTATTAAATGTTTGTTCATCTCCCTGCCAGCTGGTACCCAAATTCTGAGAAGCAGTGATGTATGAAGCTCTGCATTTCATGCCTTTGTCAAAAATCCGCTTTCTTTTTCAATGGACAGAAAAATGTCTAAAGCTGTTCAGGCTGACGGCTGTGTCATGCAGAGAGCTGCTGTGGCTAGGCAGATATGCTCTGACTTAATGCTAAAAGTGACAAGTGGAAGATGCAGGTCAATCAAAGATCAGGTTTTCAGATAAATGTGGACTTCTAATAATCAAGTCATTCAGAAGTTTTTTTTTTCTTTTTTTTCTTTTTTTATGGTCTATAGACCATGCTTGTGATTTTTGCAAATGTAAGGCTTGCATTGTTATCCTCTAACAAAAAAAAAAAAAAAAATTTGTTTGACTGTGATGCCTTGGCTTTAGTATATCCTAAAGGCTTTTCAGTGAGCGACCAACCTCCTAATGCCCACTGTTTCCTATGGGGAGAAACCAGTGTCCTCATCCTCCCCCGTTTCAGTACATGGTCATTCAAACCATGGACCGAGGTCTGGATTTAGCCAACTTTTTTTCTTTGCCCAATTATTAGCACCAAAAGTTTTGGGTGAAGGTTCCACGTTGATTTTGACCTTGTTCTGAATACTAGATCTTAAATTGTAATTCTTGTACTCTTCAGGCAGCCAACAGAAAAGCGGGATAGCAAATAAAGTAAGATATGCAGTTAGAGGGTATGTGGGGCATTTAGAATAAACCTGTAGCATTACCTAAACCTAGTTTAGCATCATGTTGGATTGTTCTACAGTGTAACAGACTTAACTCTTTGGGCTTGTTTGCACTTAAGCGATCAGCCACGCGACGATCACCCCTGATAGCTTCAATTTAGTTGAATGGGCGGCTCCCTGTATTTTGATCACTAGCCACAGGTGGACGTGATTTTTCACCCATAGACATGAATGGACGTGATCAAAAATCGCATTCCATTCATTCTCTTTGGGTGTGATCAAGGGGCGAGCTTTTAAATTTTTTTCAAATTGTGGGGCTGATCGCGTCAGAAATCGTGCAGGATTGGCTTGTGTGGCTGATTGCGTCAGAAATCATGCAGGATTGGCCTCCTGCGATCGCTGTGCGTAATTACAATCGTGTCCGCCCTGCGGCTGCTTGCGTCATTTGGAACAATCCCTTAAGCCCCCCCATACACGTTCCGATTTTTTTTTTTGTATGAATTTTGCCTGACCTTCCAACGTGGTTGGGAGATTAATCGGATGTGGAATTATGTACCGGTCGGTCGGGACCACTTCGAGCCTGTTTGTAAATTTTGATTGATCTGCTGTTAATAAATAGTGTCGGGCCAATCGATCGGTGATAATTCGAATTCCGATTTTTCGTGCCGACCGACCATAACATTTTAGGTGAAAATTGGGTGACCCGGTCGGTCGAAAAAAACCGGTTGGGGGTATGGGGGGCTTTGGGGTTTGTTTCGGTCAGCCTCAAATGCTTCTGCACCAAGTGCAGTGTCCGTAGCAGACTTGGTAGTCTGATTAATGAACGCCTCATTGCTTGCTCTAGGTTTCTAAAGTTCTCACCTTGGCACTGGCATTTTTATATAATTATGCAATTCACCTAAAGAAATACCCTTTTCATGTTTCAGCTAACATTCTTCCCTTTTTGCCTTTGTGCAAGCCTTCTGGTGGATTTCTAAATGCAATAAAGATTCCATCTCCATGCTGTATTCCTCCAGCTTTGTACGCCTCTTTCCTCAGATTTGGGTTTAGTAAGCAGCGAACATCAGCTGAAAAGACAGCACTAAGTGCCCATATGCCATGTTATTTCCTCTCTGCACCATAAAATGGAGTTTTTATGCGCTCCCTCTGCTTGCTGCAAGCACAAGCTTGTTTACCACTGCAGGAAAACAGCCCCAGAGACAGAAGGAGCACTATTATCTGTAAAGTCATTTTGGATTGGGTTCTGCCTGCCATCTGTAGAGGCATAGGTCGCATGCTGATGAGATACGCTGTACAATTGTGCTGACAATTGTCTAATTTACACACACTCTGCTCCTCTTATTTCCTGACATTCTTAACCTTGTTGCTTTTTTAAACAAAAGTGTACAGAGATATTAATTTTTTTTTCCGGACAATAAGGAAGCAGATTCTCCTGGGTGGTTCTATTCTCAAGGCTATTCTGCATTCCAGTAATATTCTGCAAGGTTATTGCCTTGTTTACTTCTTTTCTAGGGACAAAAGTGACAAATGGATATGATTGCTAAAAGAATAAGTGTGCTGGAGCAGTACTGAATGATCCACCTGTTTAGTAGAGGTGACCCAGCATGTTAGAAGTATGTGTGCTATAGTGACAACTGCTTCCAAGTCTAAAATGATGGCGTATGGTTTGCTAGTTTTTTTTGTAAACTAGAGTGTTTGTGTCTGTTTATATTTTAGACTTATCTCCCCTAGTTCTGTAAATGGCATTGGAACAAAATGTATCCTGGATGCACTTGTATTTTACGTATTTTTTTTCTCAGAGTTTGTGGACTTCCAGGAGTTGTTCTGATTTTGGTCTTCTAGATAAAAAAGGAGCATAATGCAGAGTGCAATTTCTGGCCTTGGTAAAAAGCAGTTAACACTTTTGCATTGTTTTGAGGGTGCTTATTACTACCTCCATATCTTTTAGATTATCTTTTTAGCCTTGATGTAACTGAAATCTGTATTGGGGGCTTGCTCTTTAAAGTCTGCCATACACCCACAGATGGGTGCCGACAGACGAGCTCCGATAAGCTCTGGAATGCAGGGTGATGATGTCATCATGCTGCATTCACGCCCGTCGGTCAGCGACAGATCGGCGGCTAATCGGCGTGTGTATGCCAGGCTTAAGACTGAATTTTTGTTCATTATTTTTATTTCCCCTTATGTGATTACCATGGCATTATAAATTCCAGAGTATAAATGCAAGTCTGTCTTGATATATCTGATAAATATGTCTGAATATCCTACAGCTAGCAGAATTTCTTCCTCCTGTGAATAGGGATTGACACTCATTGTGTTTGAAAAATGACAAATCAGGGACTATCTATTTGTGTTTTAGTTCTCTTCTGTGAGTTTTAACATTTTCTTCTAATGACTATTTTGCTGCTGTGAATTGAGCAGTTTGTTAAAATAATGATTTGACCTTTTGTGATTCTGAAGCCTGAGCCTCATTATGAGGAGACTGTTTTATACAGTAAACAAAGTATACAGTTTTCGCTCATATTCTGTTAATATCAAGTAACCATTTTAAAGATGGAACTATGGAGCTTCAGTGGGTGCACACAACATTTGAATAATGCGTGCAATTTTTAAATGAAGTATTATACCATAGAACACCTTGTGTAAATGTTTCTGCCTGTAACATTTTTGCAATTCTGTCATTCCTATGTATCTCTGGCCTCTCATTATTTACAAATGTTTCAGATTTTACTATAGGAATTGCACTAGTGTAAAATCCAACTATGTATTCTTAAAAACAATGTGTTACCTATAAATAGAATTATGTAATGAACAATTTGTTCTTCCAAAATGAAAACCCTATATTGATCCTCCCATCTTAATATGCATTTGGCAAGAGCCAAGCTGGACAATGTTTACGGTCCAGGTGTGATGGTAAATTCTAAGAACATGAGTGGGAAGTTTGGCTGCTTCTCTGAGATCACATTTTCATGTATCTCATTAGAATATATCATTGTTGACACACTGCAGACATTTGCCCTGCTGAACATAATGTAAAAGACTGGCCAGTTAACCTCAAGCCTACTGCCATCTGTTCAGACCAGTACTCTGCTCGGATGTGGAAAAGTCAACTCTATGGGACGTTATTTGGGAATAATGAGCTTACGATGTTGCTGGTGCTACACTGTCCCAGCACAGTCTTTGTATTTACTATTTTACAATTTTATGTTCTTTAATAAATTGTAGTTTAACGATTTGTGTGTGTACGCATATAGGGATATTATGCTGATCAACATTTTTTAATTCCTGTGCATAAGTTTTAAAGGGAACTATTCAATTGGTTGTGCATTTGCTTTTATGCATGGAATTGAAATCTGGTTTCTCGCATGAACCTTTTTATTGGGAAGTCTTTACTAAGCACAGATGGGGAGAAAAAAGAACCTGACCTCCTATATGCAATATGTAACTGATTTCCTAAATATTTTTTGGGTATATCTATTTATTTCATTTTACACTGAAAACCAAAAAATAGTTTCCTTCCTTTCCACTGGAGTTTTCAAGGAAAAAAAAAACCTTCCGTTCCAAGGAGGTTTTTTTTTACCTTGGAAAATGAAATAGGAACGGATTCTGTGTGTGATTTTATGCAATCTACATTTAAATGGTCTTCTAATAAATTACCGGAAAATGTATTGCTGGAATCGTATGTTTTTTCCCTAGTGGGGAAGGAAACAAAAATTACCCCACAAACCTGTGGCTGTTGGGGGGCTAGATTAACCAGAGTTGCATTGCGTGGTTAATTACTCAATAACGTGGGTTGATTGGAATCTTTTTAATGCCAAGTAGTGGTAGCTCCGGCCCCCTTCACACTGACAGCCGACGGCTGTGGAGGAGGCAAGAGCCGCAGCTGTTTTAATACTTTCCATGAAGACTCATGTCTCCATGCAAAGTATTGGAGATTGAACGGGGTCTTTTCAACATGTTGGAACCCCGTTCAATCAAGTTCCTTCGAGCCGGCTCTATTGATCCTGCCCAAAGGAAGGCACACACGGGTAGGTTTGTAAACAGGTTAGAGTACAATCAATCATCGTGAGTGCACAAGTTAATTGATTGTACTCAAATCTTGTTACAGATCTACCCGTATGTGCCCGGCTTTAGTGTTCTGATCTTCTGCTGAAGATAGGGCAGTGCAAGGCTCCAAGAAGAGGCAGGGCGAAGGGGCACTTCAAACATGATTCATGATTTCCCTGGAATCCCAGAGTCATGTATAAAGTTGAAGCTAACAATCTAAGTATTTGTCGCCTCAGCTGAATGACAGCGGTTTTCCAAATGCTTTAAGGTTCAGTCTTGAACTATTGGTGATCCATTCCCTTCACTTATACAAGCGTCTCTAGTCCGGCAACAAACATTTACTTCATTATCAGCGAGAGTTAAGGCCGCCATACACGCACCGGGCGGCGGCTGATTTTACTGCCGACCGATGGCCGTGTGTGTATGCTGATCGGGGGAGCCCACATGGGGTGACAGAATGCTGACGCCCCACAGCTCAGCCGACCAGAGAACGGACATGTCTGATAATCTCCGGCCGATGCTGTTAGTTTCAATGAAGACCGGCATCGCCATTGAAGCTAACAGCCGGCACACAAAGAGCAGAGTGATGATGTCATCACGCTGCACTTTAGAGCTCATCTGAGCTGGTCTGTCGGCCCCCCACTCGGTACGTGTGTGGGGGCTTTTAGGCTAGGGTCACAGTGGGCGCTGTAATGTTATGCACAGCATGCATTTATTCTTATAGCAGAGAAGTCACTATGTTCATTATGACTTTGTTAATTTATGACATTTGAAGTAATTTTTTTTTTATTTAAATTTTTTTTTAATTCCCATTTAAATTTAGTAGGAGTCGGCGTCGGTCCATTTTTTGCCGACTCCAACTCCAGGGACCCAAAAATGTCTCCGACTCCTCGACTCCGACTCCACAGCCCTGCATGCCAGGCCGATTTCTTGGCAGATCAGCCCATCATGCGCTCTTCTATACTTTAATTATTGTTACTGCTAATTTAAATAATTAGCACTAACCCTTAGTTTTACCTTTGTTTATTTAATTCCTTGCAGGGTGGCAGTTGTATCCAAATCTTTTGCGGCTCAGACCGACAAGACAGAAGAGTGGTACGGTACACAGTACATGGAGGAGGACATCGCTGCAGATGTTATCACTGTAAGATTTGCTTACAAATACCACAGCTCATGGAAACTGGTTCTCTGTACAACTCGTATGTATTTTGTATAAAATTCGTACACACTACAGTATGGAAGTGTGCTTTTTTGTGTGTGTATGTATAGATTACAGAAGTTCAGCAAGGATCACATCATGATCTAGTTAAATATCCTAGTTACTGCTATTCCATATTTTTTCCCCCAATTTTTTTTTTTTTAAACGATTTGGTTTCATGCTATAGTTTAAGTTGTATGGAATAATGGAACAGTGTGTGCCCACCTGATGGTGGTTATTGTGTTAGAGGCGCATTTTCTGCATCCTTATTTTAAAACTGCCTCTCAAATGATTTGCAATTTGGTAGCAATCCAGCAATTTCTTGAGTTCACAGGAGGCTGCCACACTGGAGCCATCAATGCAACACTCAAGTGAGTCTTGTAACATGTGGGTATGAACCTCCCACAGCTCCCAATGACATGTGTGATCCTTGCCTAAGACTAGCCGACAGAGTTTACCGTAATCCCACACTTCATATATATATCTATGAGGGTCCAGTCACAATTTTGATATTGCTATGAGGCGAAAGGTGCTGGTAGTGAAGGTTAATTAAACCAGGTAATCCTTTTTGCTGTCTCCTAGACATAAACCAAGCTATTACCCTATGGTTGGAGGACCAACTGTGGGGGTTATGTGTAGCCCACAGTTCAGTTTAACCTCTTTAGCGGTTGAGACGAACCCTGTTCGGCCGCCGTTCAGGGTAGTCTCAACCACAGGGGAAGCCGGCATCGGGGAGACCCGATGCCTCCCTGGAAAGCTGCAGCGATTGTCTTCAACGCTGCAGCATTTCCGGGGTTTCGGCACCGCCCGATCGTGTCACGGTGACGCGGAAGGGGGCGGAGAGCCGGCACCATAGACCTCAATGTTAGTGGAGGAGCACCGGCTTTCCCTCTCACGCAGCTGGTGTCCATGACACCAGCTGTGTGAAGAGCAGTGGCGCGAGGCAGGGAATGACAGGCAGTGTACTTTGTACACTGCCTCGATTGCCCGTACCGGCGCTATACGGGCAGTGTGCTAGGGAGGTTAAAATAATAAAAAATAAATTAACGGTTTCTTTTTACACTGAACCTAATATTCAAACCGATCTGTTTTTTTTTTTTTTTCCTTTCTCCTTTTAGAAATGGCAAAAAGCGGAATTAAATGGAAAACTACACCTACCTATGAAAAATGAATTTATTCCCACAAATTTTGAAATCCTTCCTTTAGAAAAGGATGCTACCCCATTTCCCACCCTCATCAAGGTAGGAGGATTGTATCAGTAAATTGATCATTTCTACTCATTCATCATGCATGTCAAAAAATGTCATATTGCTTTAGGTGATGTCCCAGTTTTGTTGTACGCATAATCTGCAATTGTTAGGGTCCCCATACACCTTTAGATTTCTCTGTCAGATTTCCTTTAGATCTCCCTTTATTTTACCAAAACCATGTAATATGAGGGACCTTCTAAACCATCAAGTCTACCTGTGTTCAATCACAGAGGACCCGGCACTACATAGTTGTTGAAAGATCTAAAGGATATCTGACAGAGAAATCTAAAGGTGTATGGCCAGCTTTAGGGATAGGTAATGTTCATAGGATTTGTGGCTCTGTTGAGGGCATCAGTTTGAGATGGTTCTAGATAATTCAGGGCCTTTTCACACTACATGTGGTACTATTTTTGCTACTAGCGTGAATCTAAGGTTTTTTTTTTCTTTGGTGTTTCTGCAGCCTTTATCTTTTAGTTTGCTCTATGCAAAGTGTAGCTGTGATGCTGTAGCAGGACCCCTTGGGGGACAAGGCTCTTGTTGGAGCCTGTTCATACACATGTTTAAACCATAACATTTTCATGTAGATGTTTTTCTTTTTTTAGAATGTTGCGCCCTTTGTTTTTACTGCTGTGTGTATGGGAGTACCTTGCAGCACCCATAGACACTGAAAATGCTCTAAATTGACATTAACTTTTGTTAATCTTTTCCCTGCATTAATCTTCTCCCTACGTTTGTTCTACTTATTAGGCATTTGTGACTAAATTCTGTTGGAGGCAGACCTCTGACCTCTCCTAACCTGGCTGCTATAGGCATTGGCCCACATGTAGCATTTTGAAGGTGTGAAATGATCCAGGATATGTCAGGGATCAGCTAAGGCATAGACATTTAGAAAAGGTTTTTAAGCTATCCATTACTCTTCATTTTATTACTATGTCTCTCCAAAATCTTGGAAGACCAACGCCCCTCCATTAACATGGTGGTCTATGGCGTGGCCCCCTCTCCGCCCCTTCGGCATCACCAATGACACCAATATCTGGAGGTATATCGGGTTCACCCAATCCCAGCTCCTCTAGTGTTGGGGACAACCCAAACAGTGAACAACTGGGTTTGTCTCAAACACTAGGGAGGTTGATATTGGCTGATTAAACATTTTGACTGTTCCCATGTTGAAAGGCCAGATTTTAATCCTTTGTTGTATGTAAGCTGCCATTTGGCAAGTTGCAGGAAGGAGACTGAATGAACACATTATTATGAAGGATGTTGGCTACTTGGCCTGACTTGAGCTTGTTATTTATTTGCATTGAATTGTGAATTGGATGTACAGACAGACTGACTTTAATTTCAGAGCTACGATTTTATAATAAACATTTACAATTATATTTGGTAAAGGTTGTCATACTTTGTAGCTTTTAGAATCCTTTCTGTTCCTGCAAGAGTAAAGTCTCCCTTACTTGCCCATTTACTCTCTGAATCAGGCTATTACTGATAATGACAATACAGCATTATGGTAGTTTTAATCTTCTGGACTATGTTCAAAACAATAAAATATGATGTTTGGTTTGAAAAAACCTAAGAGAAAATGAAAAGCTGCCATTGCTGAACCGATTAAAAGAATCATGCTCATTGTTTGTATGTAAAGTTGATTCTTACCTGTGATTATTGGTTGTCCTTTTAGTTGGATGAACTGAGCTTCATTACTTGTGGGACCAAAACACCCACCAGACAAGCAGCATTTGAAAAACCTTGTCAGCAATGTAGGCTTATACTATCTCTTACATTAGGCCAGCTTAAGATGCAATGCCAGCAAACCATTTCTAGTTCTGTATTGTTATCATTCATTTTTGATTTTGTAGGACACGGCAATGAGCAAGCTATGGTTCAAGCAGGACGATAAATTCTTCCTTCCTAAAGCCTGCCTTAACTTTGAATTTTTCAGGTAAGTTACAGTCGTGGTGTCATGATTTGTTCAGCAATTTAATATTTTTACAGTTAACCTTCCTGTCTGCATTTGTCTATCAATTTCCACCAAGTATTTTCAAAAGACCTCCAATGTGCAGGAACTGTGGACAGTTAATCATTGACTTTTTTTTTTCTACATGCTGATATATTAGTAGTACAATGACCACATATTCCTTTTGTGATCCCTGCATTAAACCCCCACCCCCAGTGTCCTCTCTTACTGGTCTCTGTTCTCTTACCAGCTCAGCCGATGCTTTGCATGGAGACCATATTAACGGTCATGTCCGATTATGCCTGTTTTTGCGCGGGATTGATTTGTCCCGCTCGAAAACAGTAATGGCCGCATATTATATGGGCCAGATAGGTGGCCCATATCTTCACGTTTTGTACCCTGCTTTAGGCTACGTTTTTAGATGGTGTTTTAACACCATCTAAACATAGGCTAAGTATAAAGCATGTGCAATGGCTTTAATTGCTACATACTTTTTCTAGGTTACTTGTATTGGAGTTTCCGCATAGTCTCTTGATCCCAGTTCTAAAAGATGGTGACAGTCCTCTTTGAATTAAACCAAAATAAAGTTAAGCATGTTCAGACATAATGGCAGCTTTGTCCCCTCACAGGGGACATAAGATTATAGAGCTGTAACTGTTTTATTCATGTCATTGTTGGCATAGAGATTAGTATTAGTTGGCTGAATTAAATCTGGAACATGAGCTTTACTAAGGATTATGTTTATATATTATATTTCTACTTTAATGTATAATACTTATTTAGCTTTCAGTCTTATATTCATTTATAACTAAATGTCTGCAAAGTGATAGTACTTTGGCCTGGTGTTTGGTGAGTTGATTAAAAAAAATGATTTTTGTCTGATTATTGATGCTGAGCTGTGTAGTAGAATGCTTGGTCTCAATTAACATTTACTGCTTATTCTGCATTTCTTTTCACTCCCTAAGACACTTTTTTGACTTTTTGTATGCTTTCTGTAATCCCCACATTTCAAGTTTTAATGTTGATCTATTTTTAATAAATTTTTTTGCTTCTCTGAGTAGTCTTTTAGTATGTTTCTGTGGCTTATGGTAAAGTCTACATGTAAGTAAATCAACTGCCAGTAAATCTTGCTTTACTCTACTTCTATGTTTCTGCAATGACATTTTTTTTTGTGTGTAACTGAATTAAGGAATAAGTGTGGATTTAAAATAAAATAAAACCAAATCTTCCTTATTTCTAGTAACTTGCTGGTCCTGCATTAGGCGTGGCATTGCTACTTCAGTCAGACATTAGGGATTGTTTTTTTGGCTATAGTTTTTGTATTTTGTGTATTCTCATGTTTTATTTTTCTGTAGGCTGGTTTTGAAGACCTTTTCCACTAAACATCCACATTCTGGGCCCATCTCCATGTATCCCAAAAACCTTTAGAATTCTTTAGATAAGGACACAACTGTTTGTGGTACTAGCCTTCTATATATATTCTGCAGGTTGCATTTTCCTAAATCTAGTTTCTTAAATAATTATTGGACAGGAAGCTAATGAAGCCAGACTTAATTTCAATGTTCTCTTTCAGCCCATTTGCTTATGTGGATCCTTTGCATTGTAACATGGCCTATTTGTACATTGAACTGCTTAAAGATTCTCTCAACGAGTATGCATATGCAGCAGAGCTAGCCGGCCTGAACTATGACCTCCAAAATACCGTCTATGGGATGTATGTAAGTACCCAAATCCAAGGCTGACACAGGACCATCTTGACTGCCTCCGCCCTGTACAGCCTGCCTCTCCGGGAAAGAGCTGAACTTTATTACATTCTTTCCCATCTCTGTATTCTTTCATAGTAGTAGTATTTGTTCAGCCTCTGTCAACAAAAGCCTTACCCATCTTGGAGATTGATCTCCATTCAGATAGTCCAATCCCAGAGACAACCAAAAACCTGATGCTGCATATCCATACTCTTTTTGTCAAGGTCCTCCATCCACATCATATCATTGCTTGCAGTATCAAGCTTAATTTCCTCTCATCTGTTTTTATATTTTTATTTTTCCCTGTTGTTTTTTTTTTCTCGTTAGTCGTTACATTTATGCTGACCCCCTCCATTGCAACATGACATACCTGTTTCTAAGGTTATTGAAGGATGATTTAAAAGAGTATACATATGCAGCTCGTCTCGCAGGTGTCACCTATGGCATTGCATCAGCTATGAATGCAATTCTTGTAAGTAAGTGTAACGTGGAAGGTTAGTCTTCCAGTAAAAGGCATGGAAAGCCATATTTATATCCAGCATAGTGTGGGTGTTTACTTTTTATCAGGTGTTCCTATTCTATTCACAAAAACGTTGTGCTTCTATCTATGCATTTCAGTCTTCATGGGATTTTGGTTTCTTTAAATATTTTATAGAGGGCCGCATTTATAGAAACTGTTGAAAGTCTGTTTTTCCATAAAGTCAGTTCTTCCTTTCCTCAGTTTCTGTAAATGAGCGCCAGCATGCCTAAAATAGTTGTAATCCTAAATAGCCAATCATAGATCTGATTGGTGGATAGAAGCTCTTGTTTCTTAGATACTTATTCTAAAAATCCTTATGCTTAAAAAAGGATCTTGCCTTGATCTTGCTTGCTGTGAGGAGTTTTCGGCTGGCTTTACTTTTGTGCATGGCGGTGTTCTACAAAAAGAGATGGCTGCCAAGCAGAGAAATAACATGGTATTCGTTCCTAGAAATCCTGCAGTTGCTGGTCTGTGAGCTTGTTTGAAAAATACGAAACACGCTTCATTGTCTATAGCCAGTCACAAGTTCACTTTATAGTTGGATATTAAAGGACATTCTACTAATATCTTATAAAACAGATTACATACAGAAAAAGCAAATTGGTCTGTGAACCATATTAGGAGATCATTATGATCTTCTTTGTCATAGACAAAATGAACTGGTTAATCTTCCTCTTTTGGGGCAGTTTTACATTGATGTCCTTTTGGAGCAGAACTGGAGGGCCAGCTTGTTTGGTTTTCCTCAGATGCTTTTAAAGTGGGGCATGTACGCATTCTGCGATTGACAATGAGGGCATCCTCCATCAAGAAATATTGTTATTGTGGCATTGCATGAACAATAAGCTACTAAAAAGCACTAGCTCATAACTAACATAAAATAGATATTCTTGACTCTTTGGACTTTTTCTGTTCTTTTTACCAATTGTATTTATGCTACTTTTTAACAAGACAAGTAATGTGCAAAAAACATAGAAGCCAGTTGGGTTCTATGGCTGAAGTCTCCTGTGTGTTACTGCAGTCACTAGGTGCTTTATTAAATAAAGAGCTCTCGTTCTTTCTGGTGTATGCTTGTTTCCTCCTTGAACTATATCTTTGTGTGTGTTATACAGTTTATGTATCCAATTTACTCTGTCATTAGATTATTTTTTTTGTGTATTTGGTAGTGAATAATGTCGTGGTTATAGTACTTATGTTGTACAGTTAATAAGTAAGTCATCAAAATCCAGTTTAGAGTCTCCATTTAGTTATACAACTATTGTATTTGTTAATTCCTTTACATCAGTTCCCATACTAGGAAAGTGAAGGCCGCCATTAATGGTCAAATAAGTGTGATCACGTTTCAATACTAATTGGCAATAAGAGCCAAGGGACTAGCAGTCTACTCCTAATGGCCAACTTTGACAATTCTGTACTGCAGTGGTGAGCACTCTAACCAACAATGTAAAAAACAAGGTGCCAATTAGTGATCATGAGTGTTTGATCTCGGCAATACAGGTCCTTTTTCAGCATTTTTAACAAATCAAGGCCATACATTGGCTTGGTTCCTTATGAACCTGGATGACGTTTTGCATCAGTCTCCTGTGTGTACCCTTCTAATGAACATTTGAATAATGCTACTTTAGACTTGCTACTGCTCCTAGTATTAATTTGTTACACCAGATTGAGGACATAAGTTAGACACAGGTTATATGAGCCAAAGACCTCTTACTGGTTGTATACTGACATGAATGACTTACTTTCCAGCTCTCAGTAAAAGGTTACAATGACAAGCAACACATCTTGCTAAAGAAGATCATTGAAAAAATGGCCACATTTGAAATTGATGAGAGGCGATTTGAGATCATAAAGGAAGCGGTAAGTTATTGGCAAAATCTGTATTTGTCAGTTTAAGTGAGGAATCATGACTTTTATTGTTGTTACCCTTCAGTGTTCTTGTCCTGTGGGACATACGGGACTGTGGGACATACTTCTTCACACACACACACACACACTTCAGAGGAGAGATGCGACTGTGTGCAGATCTCCCATGAGAGCTGGCGGGAAGCCAAGTTGCGGTCGTCCATTCAGACCATAAGATGCAGGCACGTTCCCCCCGATAACCTAGAACACCTAAAAACTTGTACGCTTTATCCTTGTACGCATAAAAGGTCGGGGGAAGGCATGGAATAGTGTAACATTTGAATGTGGAGTATATCAGTAGTGTTGTTTTCTATAGGCTGCTGTAGGTGTCTACATCAAGTTTAACATGATGAGATCGATTTTGTTCTCTTCTCATTTTTTATTTATTTATTTTTTAGCAAAATGTGCTAGCCCAATGTAAAAATAAATCTGCTGTTAAAATGTCAATGTTGGGTCTTGTTTTTCAGTATATGCGGTCTTTGAACAACTTCAGGGCAGAGCAACCTCACCAGCATGCCATGTATTACCTAAGAGTGCTGATGACCGAAGTGGCCTGGACCAAAGATGAGCTCAGGGATGCTCTAGAGGGTGAGTTCTAGATGTGAAAATCTGTTGTAATAGTTGGGAAGGACACGTATATAAATATCCTCTTTTCCAAGAGAACACACCATTATATGCTGTAATATTTTAACACGTAAACAGCGCTATACATTATTTTGGGCTGAGAGACCAAACAGGCTTAAACACAAGTACAAACTATAGGATGGGTCCTCTCTTCCTGTGCCATCTGAGGTTACAATGTTATATTTTGGAGGTTACAGCTCTGCAGATTCCAGTAATCCAGAGTGCTCAAGGAACCATGGCAGCAGGTTTTAAGATAGTATGTTTTACTTGAGACACAAAGATTGTATTGGGCATAAACCTTTATCTCCACAGAAGATGATATATGGTGGAGAATTACAATATGAGTCTCTACCAGCTTTTTATTGCAGTCTTTATCTTTCTCTTTGTAAGGTTTCCTCACATCATTCACTGTAAAACAGGGTACCCTGCAGCAGCGTGATGACATAATCAGGCTGCTGTCAGATATCGGTGGAGCCGGGGAGAGACAGCTCTGCTCTCCCCGGCTCAGCTGAAGCTTTGCCTGGAGACCTGTGGTCTCTAGGCACAGCATCGGACATTGGTCGTATTTACGGTCATGTCCGATATGGCTGAGCGGGATTTATTTGTTCAGCAATTGGGGCATATTATATGGGCCAGATAGATGGCCGTGAGCGCACACAGCGCTCCAAATCGCCATTGATTTGGCCCATATCTTAGCCTAAAGCAGGGTACAAACACTATGTTCCCACTTAGGCAATGAATCGCTTTCAAATTTCAATTGCCGGCAGAATCGCTGGCAGGTGATCGTCCATTCCAGATCTATGGGAGCGATCAGGGAAAAAAAATGCATGTGATTTTATCAATGGGGACAAGCCTGTTCAAAATAGGGTAAGCGATTGACAACGATTCTGCAGGCAATTATAAATCGCAAGCGCCAGGTGATTACATAGCCAAGTGGGAACATAGCCTAATGGTGTTTTCACATAGTAGAAGTGTATAGTAGAAGTGTATAGTAGAAGTGATGAAAAATTGCTAACAGGGTCTTAGACCGCTATTAATACCTAGATAGGTTTCCATCCTTCCTCTATCTTCAAAGAAATTTCTTTACCCTTCTAATTAAAGCCACAGCCTTATTCCGCTATTGTTTTGGTCATTCTCCCAGTAGGAGAGTGGGACCGTAATTGCAGTGGGAAATGGTGCAATATTCTTTGTAGGTTCTGTGTTGTTTCCCCCGGCTTGTTTATGCCAGCAGTCATGTTTTGCCTCTTTTCAAATACTAAAATTTTCAATTCTAGAATACCTCATTTGCCTTCCCAGCAGCCCCATAAATCATATTCTGTGCTCTGCAGAGAGCCAAGCTTTATCTCTGAATAGCACCTGAACAAGCACAGCTATTAGCTGTGGAGCGTGAAGACGTGTGTTGGAAGATTGCAAAGTACAAGCGTGGAAACTGGGTCACACAGCCAGTGGATTAGAAGCCTACACTCTGCTCATGTCATTTAATGCAGAAGAGAAACATTCTGTTCTGTGGTTTATATGTTCTAGCAATATGGCCGTATTTCAGAATTGCTCTGTGTTTTCCTTTATAGTCATAAGGTCACCATACACAACACAATTGAACTGTGCAATAGTTTTGGTTTGATCAAATACATGTAAGCGTAGGACTTTTCTTAAAGATCTAATAATTCTAAAGATATGTTGAAAGTTGAGCATTGTTTCTATACAGAAAAGTATGTTGGCAATTGCATTTGTTTTCAATGTTTTTTTTGTTTTTTTTTTGGGGATTGTTGATTTTTTTTTCTTTAGGGCTTGTTAACACAACTTTAGCTGCGATGCATTAGCCATTTCATACTAGCCCTGTGCTTACGTTTCCAGTAACGCGCAATGTCACACATTACCAATTTTTTTTCAGATGCCCTTAATCTGGATTTCATACCAAATCAGAATTTGCCATTTGCAGTAATTCTTGTATCAGACAGGGCAAATGACAGTCTGCAGCTGGCACTAAACTTGTAACATTCTTAGAGCTTACTGGTGAGTGTTCTTATTGACATTTTAATTGTTTAGCTTGTCTCTTTCAGATGTTACACTTCCCCGATTGAGGGCCTTCATTCCTCAGCTTCTGTCCCGGCTGCATGTTGAAGCTCTTCTCCATGGAAATATCCTCAAAAAGGTTATTGTGTGCTTTGTATATACTAAATATTTTTTCAGACTTGTATTTTTGTCTCCATGAGTAGAAGTTGCTGAAAGCATTAGTCTTATTTAATAAAGAGACCCAATTCTCGATTCTTTTATACTCTGCCCCCCTAGCAACTAGTCACCTTAAGCAGAGGTTTCCTCCGACATATTTGTCATGTCCATGCATGATACTAATGCTTAATTCTGTGTCATTGATGCAGCTTTCTTATACCCTATGTATGGCTCTGAGGTTTGGAACATTGCTACAGGAGTTTCATTAGGAATTTGCATGTTATTCATGCTAGTGACATCTACCTTAAGCAAAGTTCTGCAATAGAGGTGTTGATGTGTTAAATCTAAAAGCATACATAGAGTTGAAGATATAATAGCACTGCTTTTGTTTAACCTGATTTTCTGTCCTATTTTGTTTTTTTCAGACAGCTCAGTCAATTATGCAAATGGTGGAGGACACACTAATAGAGCATGCTCACACAAAGCCTCTTCTCCCAAGCCAGCTGTTCAGATACAGAGAAGTACAGCTGCCTGATAGTAAGACCTGTATCTGTCTGACAGCTGACCGTTTTTTGCTTCTGATGTTTCTCTGTGACACGTGCTTCTTCTATGTTTTGCAGAGGGTTGGTTTGTATATCAGCAGAGGAATGAAGTGCACAATAATTGCGGCATTGAGATCTATTACCAGACCAACATGCAGAGCACCTCTGAGAACATGTTTCTGGAATTATTCTGTCAGATTATCTCAGAACCTTTCTTCAACACACTACGCACAAAGGAGCAACTAGGTGAGGCATTTATAGAGAAGCCCTGGAAAGTAGGCTGATGTCTGAAGTATTACAATGAAACTACAGCCTGGGATCCTTAATAACTTCTACCCCAGACAAAAAAAACTAGGTGGCCACCAACTAACAATCTTAGGCTGTAGTTTCATTGTAATACATCTGTGATTCATCGGCCTGTGTAACAAATAACTTCAGTGGCTGCCTGTTTCATACTCTAAAACTTGTTTTTTGGTCCATTTGAAGGGTACATTGTATTTAGCGGTCCTCGCAGAGCAAATGGTATTCAAGGTCTGAGATTTATCATACAGTCTGAGAAGCCCCCTCATTACCTTGAAAGCCGAGTTGAGGCCTTCCTAAAGACCATGGAGAAATCTTTAGAAGAGATGTCTGATGAGGCCTTCCAGAAACACGTCCAGGCTCTTGCTCTGCGGCGCTTGGACAAGCCAAAGAAACTCTCCGCTGAGTGTGCAAAGTACTGGGGAGAGATCATCTCACAGCAGTATCACTTTGACAGAGGTGAGGCAACATTGCACAGCAAGCATCTGCTCCATAAACTATATTGTGGGTGGGACACAAGATATTATTGTCGCATAGAACTATGTATACTGTGTGAAGCACTGTGTTTTATCACTGTCTGTGTTAGTTACATATACATGCCTATGGTATGGACATTAGATTTTAAGCTCACCTGACAGTCAGATGTCACAATGTAAAGGTAGCCATACACGGGTTGATTTGTCACCAATCGATATCCGATCATTCCAGGCGATCGTGGAATTGTCGATTGATTGGATTGGGAATCGATGCAACACCACCTTGGGAATCCGATTTGTTGTCGATTTGGATATGAGCCAATCTCCAAAATGACCGATTCCACAAGATACATCGATCAGAAAGGCTGCTGCATTAGGGTGCTATGGATCCACCACATACTCCGATTGCCAAACGATCGACCAAACATGTTGGTTCAATGTCCGATCAGATTTTTAGTCGATTCCGATTTTGTTTGGTTGATCAGGGTTAGCAGAACTTGATTGATCGATCTCGTAAATGCGTCTGGTGATTGATCGGTCAAAAATAGAGTGAAAAACCAACTTGTGTAGGGCTATAGTCATATTTAACTAACATAGGAGACTCTTTGGAGGCGGAAAATTAATTCTCCGAGTTCTAACAGTTGGCTGCAATGATTTTCAATACCCTGTCTTAATCAAGTTGAATTGATCATATGTCTGGGGTACAGCAAGCATGACCTGATTGAGTAGAACATTTAATTAATGTAAAATTAATAATATTGGGAAGGTTTAATTATTAAGTGGGGAGAAGATAATTCATACTTCCTATGTTCCTGTTTTTCTAAACTCGCCCTGTATAAAGTTGAATATATTCTATTATCTTGTTGTGTTTCCTTGCAGACAATGTTGAGGTGGCGTATCTGAAGACGCTGACCAAGGATGACATCATCAATTTTTATAAGGTATTGCAAGCCCTTGTCGCTGATGTATTGATTTAAATGCAAAAATATAGTTTTCTCTCATTACTTATTTACCAAAGCAATCAAGAACAGGCTGTGTTGTGCAGATCTTCCCTGGATGATAAATGAGCAAATAAGATATATTTATTGTATAAATCTCCTTTCTAATGTACGCAGTGGCGTCAGGTATTTCTTAACATTGATGAGGTTGCAGCAGATGACTAGGAAGATGGAAGGCTGTATAAGCTACTGGAGACTATAAGGTTTCTGAAGTGCCTTTTCAATGCATCAGTAATCTGTGTGTCAATTAGGGTTGGCGAAGGCAAACCATATACAGAATAGGTTCTATAGGACCTGCAGGCAATAATGTGTTAAACTTGATTGCCACCAGTGCCAAGATGAAATTGCCAGCATTACTTGGGTAATGGCATTGGTTTTCTGATTCTTTACACTATAAGATGCACTTCCGCAGAGTGTAAGTGTGCTGGAATCATGTTTGTCATACACACTGTTGCATACACCGGCTGTGGGTAACATGAGCCCAGCTTACATACACATGCTGCCAAGCTCACACACAAAGCTGATTGGGACCAGGGTCTTAGCAGCTTCCCCACCTCCCACTCGGACGGTCCGCTCTGCTATATAGGGTGCTTCCTTTACAACGAAGCATCTAATGAGCCAAGTACGGTATGTTTTCATACATAGCCAAATGTGGATAGGCAATTTAAACAATGCTGTTGCAATGTCCTTTGCTTTTAAAAAGCCAACTTGCCACTCAATTTTTTTTTCCATTTCATATTTCTGCTGGTAAAGCAGAGGCTTGTGTATCATGATCGTTTCCTTTTAGATGTAATTATGTCTAGACAGGCCAAGACATGCATCACAATTTGTGGAGGAACTTATATATAGTAATGGATGTTCTATATTTGCGTTCTTTTCTTTGTCCTTAAAATGCTGGTTAGCAGCGTTCTGAAACTGCGGTGAGATTTGTTTCCTGGCAACCTGATTTGCATTGTGCTCGCGCTGGGGAATTAATTTTGTGACTAATCTTAGCTACAAGCAAAATACATGTCGTTGTCTTACAAAAAGAAAGTTCAAGGTTATGGAGTTAGGTAGAAAACTTTTTAAGTTACTCCAAAATGCCTGGATGTATAACTTGTTAATTGGATAATGTTACCATTGCACAGATAATAGATGTTTGAATTAAGCTGAGGTGATCATCTTTTACTGCTTTATTATGAGCATTGTGTGATTAGAGATCTTTTGTAGGGCTTGCTCGCATTGGAAGCACCAAGAAGACATAAAGTCTCTGTACACGTTCTCGCCAGAGAGATGGATACAGGTAAGTTCTTCAGTGTTTTTTGATTGTTTTTTGAGATTGATGGCAGAAAGATGTGCCTATCTTTTGTCATGTACCACCAAAAATTTTTGTGGCTCTTTGAGCAGTGCGCAAGATACATGGTCGGTTTTCCCAACAGCTTCAATCTAGTGGTGTGGGTGTGTGACGTACAATACATCCTCTGTGTTGTGTTCTCACATTCACCTCTCCTATATTTTATACAGTGTTTTCTGCCTCATACATTTAACAGTTATTGGTGTGTTGGGTGATAGGGTTTGCAATAAAATGAATGGGCTTGACCCTAAATAAAAATGTATTGTTAAAAAAAAAAAAAATTATTGTACTTGACCCTAAATAAGTGTTCTTATTTTGAGATTCTAGAGACTATGAAGCTTTCAAGAGAATTCTTTAATTTTACCCAAAATAAGAATTCCCACTGCAAAACTCATGTTCCAGGACTGTTGTACAGATCTTTGTTTCATGACTAAATAAGCCACTTGCCTACAAAAATGTTTTTGTTCCCAAGTTTAGGATCTGTACGACATGCTTACAGTTGTTCTCGCCTTTTTCTCATTCTGCCCAACTTTTTTTTTTGTTTTTGTTCTTTTTAGGACTTTGCAAAAATATAACTTCTCTTTTTTTTTTGTCCAGCTCCTGTTGTTGGGGAGTTTCCAAGTCAAAATGATGTCAACCTTGCACCTGCACCACCCCTCCCTCAGGTAATATGCGGGGTTCTTGTAAAGTACCCCTTTTTCTTTATAGTGACCCCAGCAGAAAGCTCCTATTATATCATATATGGAGGCTGCAGCTGAAGCCCTTTGTTCTGTGTACAGAAGAGTCAGTCAGCAGTATGTATGAACTTTGCTGACTGTTGCACAGTACTTTAGAGCTGGATTGCTTTAATGTGTTTTGTGTCATTCTAAATTACAGGGCAATTGTGTAATAAAACCTTTTGGGGACTGTTCTGCATATTATTCAGTGCATGCATTGTCCTATACCCTTTTGGTACTTTGGTAGGGGCTTATTGCAGCTTCTGTTCTCAACTGTTCATACCTTTGGCTTAAACGTTTGCTACTTTTACCAAACTCTGTGTGATCTGAATCTATATGTATATTTGTGATGGTATGTGGTATTAAAGCTTAGTTTACAAAATTGTAAATAACAGATGCTATGCGTACTAAGTATAGTAATGCTAAAACTGAGCAACTACTGTACTCTCCTAAAAACATATCTGGCAAGAGGTCTTCAAAAGCAATTTTTGTAATGCAGTCCTCTAAATATTCAGTATACATAAATTAAGGTAATGTAAGGGATTGTAAAATGGTTTTATTGTGAATATGACTGATAACAAATATGCTGTTCCTTGTTTGCATTTAGCCCGAAGTCATCAGCAACATGCCACAATTCAAGAGGAGCCTACCTCTGTTCCCTCTCGTTAAGCCACACGTCAACTTTATGGCAGCGAAGTTATGATCCTTATCGATCCGCAAGAATCAAAAGACCTACTGTAACATCCACTCCCCGGCCGGGTTAGAAATAAGTAAAGAAGAAATGTGATATAGTAGGGTTTTTTTGCTGACAGATCTTTAATAGAAACAAACTCTAGTGGAATTCTCCAATAACGTAATTTTTCATTGTGGCATGTCTAGAACAGGCAGAATCTGAATTGCATCTGTCCTATTACAAAACCTAGTGATTCTTTTTAATGTTTGCGTACATAAACTATTGGATTGCAGTGGATAGGGAATGAGTGGTCTCATGCCAGGAGCCATCTTTTCATCTGGTGTCCCTGTATTGAAATGAATGAAGACGTCATGATATAGGATTGTTTTATTTTTTTTTCCTGGATTGTGGTTTAACATCCCTCCCCCATTTTCCATTTTGGTTAATCCAATGTGGGTGTGGCAGCCTTCTAAACACAGGCTTGGGGAGAACTTAGATGGAGACCTGAAGAGTTTTAGGAAGCCAACTTGGCATTATCAGTTAAGATCTACTTTATTAGTTTTGGTGGACTTGCCTTTAAAAAACAGAGAAAGGCTAATATTTTAGAATAAAGTTATTGTAGACTTAAAAAGGAGAATGGCAGCCTGCATACACTAGTTGCTTTATACACTTCTGCGGAAGCCTGAATAGTCTGTGGGTAGATGAAGACCAAGATTTAGTAACTGAATATAAAAGTAATGTATCACTAAGGTGCTTTGTGTCCATAACTGAGGTGTACAATATATATAGCTGGGATGTTACAACTGCTACCATGTTCTCATTTGTCTGTTTTATGACCTGTTGGGGTCTATTTTCTCTAACAGGTGACTGCAAATAGGGGAACACAGATTAGTTTACAGATTAAAATGCTACTATTGAAGAATATTTTAAACAGTAGAACAACGCAAACATGATTGGCTGCAGGGTTAGCTTTGTCCATCTTTCAGCCTCCAGCCCTTGCCAGCAGCCATTTATCTTTAGATGCGTATTCACATTTTGGCATCTGCAGCCTGGGTTGTATAAACCAACTCTGAGTGTATTGTACAAAAGTTCCTTCTGTTTTCATCCCCCATTACAATTCCATCTCGTAACATTAGATATAGAAAATGTAAAGATTGACCAATGCTAAAAGGATAGCCCATCCAATGGCACACATTTTTATTATGGGTAGATCATGTCAAATCTTCTAGAGTCCACTGTAGTTTCCAGTTGTTGTTTCTTCTGTCTACCCTTAGGCTGCATCCATTGTTCATATACATACCAACAAAAATCAACATTTGTAAAGAGAGAATGCATTAAAGTTGTGAATAAGCGGACCCATTTTTCAGGGGATTAATAAGTACGAAGAGCAGAAATTCTTAAAATAGACCATGCTTCACAAGCTTTTATCCAGTATAAAGATGAAATTGCAGTTTTTACACCAACCAATGACATGCTGAAATTACAACACAGACCTTTTATTTATTGTTTTTCCATATTTTTTATTTTAATTTTTAAACCTGACATACTTTGCATCATTGTCTCAGGATGTTTCTGGTTTGCTGCCCATTTAGACATTATAAATAAACTTGTTTTATTTACATTAGAAATACCTGTCTTCATTGACTTCATTGTGTTTTGACATCCTACTCTGACGTGGTTTAGGTAAACATTGGCCTGGGAGAAGAAATGATCACTACAATGGATTGTTCAACTTTAGGACTGCAACATGCTGCTTTAAAATGATCATGACTGCTTGGTAGAAGTAATCAAATAAATGGCTCAGTTGAAGTCAGCATGTCTGTCAAATCCAATCGATGACAATGGGATTGATATGAGGCAATTACGATGAGTTAGGCTAAATTTACACCATCGTTTACCAGGCTGCTTCCAGTCTGCAGCAGCATGGGGAAACAACCGAGTGCTCGCACAGCCGCACAGAAACGACCTGTCACAACCGGCTCCAAATTGACCTGTAATGGGCTTGTATTTTTAAACAACCCCCAAGCCCCTGCACAATCGGGTTAAAGCCCAAATCCCGATTTTATCTCATTTACCAGGCAGTGTAAATGTAGCCTTAGAGATTTCTTTCTTGATCACAAGCTAATATGCTTTTAATGTTATTTGCACCTCTGCATTTGATAAGGGTTTGGGGTAAATACTGATAGTTTTAACCACTTTCTGGATTTTACTCTTTGGATATTTCAGGTGCTAAGATTTATGTGTCTTCTCCAGCAATTCAAAATGCAAAGAATTCAGCAGTTTGGATTTGTAGTAAATGTGAGCGCATTGAATGTGCGCAGCAGGATGAGAGATCTCACCAATTCACTCTAATATGAGACAAGCAATTGTGCAAACTGGAAAATGGGTTCTGGTCAGAGACTTTAAAAGTTAACAAGCTTAAAGAAAATACATACACCTTGTTCTAGTGTTTATGATATGCCATTGTCATAGAAGAAACATATACATGGTTTTATGCATCCTATATGTAATTGGCACACAAAATGGCAAAACTAGAGCCAAGCTTCAGAATGGCTACTTGTCTCTTCCTTTCTTCTTGTCTTAGCAAAACCATGTCACACCTTCATTGTTTGTGTTTTCATCACATTGCAGATCTGACATCCCAGTTAAATTGCAGTTTTGTTACCTCACACCTCCGCTAACACAAGATTGGATCAAATATTACAAAGCAAGACATTTTTTACATAGATTTTAGGGAAACCTATGGCCTTAATCCTTTTTCATCAGCTCCTTCTGCAGTAATGCATGCAATGGTTGGAGGAACCACTGAAGTTATGATACGTTCACATTCACTGCCTGCTGGATAGGTAGGTACTCTTCATTTATTTTTAAAACTTGGATCAAGGATTCCAGATTAAATTTTTGGGGAGAATCATCTCGGGTTTGGGGACCTATATACAATTTTTACCAGATACTGTTGGCATTTACCTTGACATATGAACTTGTAACCAACTGCAGCTCCCAGGAGGTCACATTAAGATGTTCTGTTAAGCCGACCATAGATGCTTAGATCCCCGTTTGATTCCTCAAATATCGATCTGGGTGCGCATTCCCACAGATCGATCTTTGGGGAATCAATGGCTCCCCACCCACCTTGAGTGTTAAACACAAAAAGGTTTAAATCGCACAAGGATCAAACAGGGATCCTTGGGTGGTAAATCCCTGTTCAATCTGAATACTTTGTTATGGGGACCAAGGTCCCCTATACAAAGTATTGAGTGGGAATCAATGTGTCAGTGGAGCACATCTTAATGCCAGTTCGTTTTGCCGGCGTCCGCAAGCAGTGTGGTGACGTCACTGCGCTGTGGTTATAGCCATCTTTTTAAGTGTTACATCTGTAATCATAGGATGAGCCTAAAGCTTAGTGCTTCCCTTGTCGCTGGGAACTGGGGTTGGCAGTGGCGGTTATTAAAGGGTTCCCGATTTTTGGCTTGGCTTTTTGGTTCATTTAATAAAAATAAAAGGAGTACTAGGGCAGGCAAAAACATGGGCAGGCCTGAGTCTCCTGAAGATCCTTTAATCATTTAAGGACGTCTTTGGCCTTTGTGGATTTCTTTACTTGTTTTCTAAATGTGTTTTTCTTCCTGAACAGTTCAGAAGCTCACTTCTTGTTTGGTTATGAAAACATCCAATGAAATCCTGTAGTATGGGAATGTTGGTTCTGTACAAATATTTGTCTGTCTCTGACAAGTTTCTCCTATCCAACTGAAAGAAGTGAGGTGTCACATGAAGATACATGTTCTATATCCCTTCTGGTATATGAAGTGACTATGGCTTATTCCCCCTCTGTGGTATTGTGTGATATGAGAAATGTACTGTACATATATGGTGTTTTTATGCCTTTAGAACTTGTCATTTATATGCAATTTTCTTGTTATCACTTTTGTAAGATGTCAGGTATATCTATGGATTCCATAGGTGAAACCTATTGCTGCAGAGTTCTAAGCAATACCAGACTACCTATCGCAAATGACTGCATCCATATGCACCGTGCTCGTCCTGTCAGATGAAAGTAATGGGATCCGAGATTCCTAACCGCTATCACTAACTAGGAAAGGAGTGCAGATCTCCCATATGCCCATTCTTTATTTTGCATGCCTGTATAAAGTCTGTTACCCTCAAAGCAGTGACGTACAAGTGAGAATGACCTAAAAAAAAAAAAAAAAAAACCCTGTGGCTTCCTTATTTCTGTCCTGACAGAGTCCCTGTGAAATAAGTCTGTCACGATGTAAGAAAAGCTCCATTTGAAATCCTTGTATTTGTTATAAGCTCATGTAGTACTCTCCCTAAAGCTTGCAAATCACTGGAAGTGTGGGTTATTTTTATCTTGGTGTAGGTCTATAGCAAATGTTTTGTTTGTATTGTACAGTAAATGATTATTAACCCTAACAACTTTTTCTATAAAGTAAAGATGAAACTCTCAAACCCTGAAAAAAGAATACTTCCCTTCATAATTTCCATTGTAGAGACCACTTTGGTGGTGGCTGCTTTGTGCAACATCTATGGATGGTCCACCACAGCATGCCCATCCGCTGTGTGTGCCCTCTTATCAGATCCATAAAAATGACAGTCTGTGCATAATGTCTTCAAGTGGTTTATGAATGGGTTGTTCCTGGAGACATTGGTGTACAGACAATACAGATTCACATATGTGCTGGGTGTGGTACACATGGTATGGTATTGGACATAGGGTGTGCAGCATTGTGTTATAACATAATGCAGCCCATAAAAGTATGGTTGGTAGCATATATGTTCTCTGGCAACATGTGTACCATGCACAGCACACCTAGTGTTTAACCTCCCTTGCGCATCGCCCGTACCACACCGTTTTTAACAGCGTGGTACAGGCAATCGCGTCAGTGTACTAGGTACACTGCCTGCCATTTCCTCCCTCCCCTCACAGCCGGTGTCATTAATGACGCCGACTGTGAGGGCTGGGAAGCCGCTATAGCGCTGCCCACCCCCCTTACTGATGCCAAACAACAAATGCTGCGGCTGGAAGCAAAATCTCAGTAGCTTTCCGGGGATATGCAGCTTTCATGGGAGCCCAGCTCATCCAGAGTTTAAATAACCAACACGCAACTTGTGTGAAGAACAAAGTTCCATCGTGGCAGATTGCGGAAAGACCTACCCTAAAAGAAATACAAATGAGAGCCTTTTGCATGGAGCTTTAGACTGTGACAGACTCATTCTAATGTCAACTTTGATTTTCTGTTTGCTCCCTGGGTAATATTGTGTGAGGACTATTGGTGTTAATGTACATCATGTGTTACTGAATGATAGCGGTTTACAATAAATTGACACAATACTTCAGACGTGGAATCTGGTTTTCTTTCTTGTTGGAAGCTTAAAAAAACCCTGAAAATACTCCTTGGGGGAAATTGCTTAATTCCTGTATGTGATCTGCCCTACCACATCAGGCATTTATCATTCTGAAAGTGCAGCTGGGGAGGAGGTCACATTTTCCATATTACCCAGTCCCCTAAGGTGGTGGGCAAAAACCAGCAACCACAGAAACGTTGGGTTTTGGGATCCCTTCCAGTGTAAACAGAAATGTTCTATCTTCTACAACTATCCATTGCAACCATTGTTAAGGCGGTAAAATAAATGAGTACAGCCTCACTTAGCTTCATTGGTTCCCCTTCCTATCTGAAGATACATTCTCCAACTAAAGCATGACACCAATGACCTTGCATTAATCACACAAAACAATCTACTTCTTTTTTTTATAAAGATGTTTGAATAAGCGTTACGTTTTATGAATTAGTAGCATAAAGCTGAATGTGCTATATATCACATTCTGGTTTCCTGCAGGCTTTTTTTTTTTTTAGGTGATTGCTGAAAATGGATGTTTAAAAATTTGCCCAAACCAATCGTGGCCTCATATTGCCTGGCATTTTCTTCTCTGGGTAATGAGGGGGGGGGGGGGGGGGGGGTAGTGAACAAATATGAATATCTGTCTGTAAGCAGGAATGACAGATACTGCCTACAACTTCTGCTCTGGAACATTTAGCTTCCGTTTGTAGCACCACGCAGATCCATGGCTGACCTATGGCAAAACTCACATAGAATGGCATCCTGCAGCAGAGCACCCATGGTGGTATTTAGCAGTTGTAGACTATGTTGAGGCAGAATGCATTTCCCAGTAAATCTGTATGTTTACACTAATATTAGTCAATTTAATTCTTATGTTTAATATTTAATAAAAACTAAATTTATTAAACGTGTACCTGCACCAGCTATTATGGTCAGACATGGGATAGGAATGAACATCAATATTGTAAGGCTATGTTGCGACAGCGTGATTAGTTCCGTTGGGCCCCCCTGCACCAAGCGCATTTCTTGGGCAGGGACCCCATCCACATTACCTGTCTGCAGCAGTGCGGGCCGGAGGTTGAACGCTGGCAGAACGCCGTGAGAACAGCCATAACCAAAGGAGTGCGCTTGGTCCAACAAAATGGAACCTAAGTACAGAATGGAAACCTTATGTTAGAGATCGAGCCATTAACAGGAAAATGCTCAATACCTGGTTGTCATACACTTGTTTTAATATGAGAAACTAACCCAGAAAAGTGAAATGTATGATTTCCAAGGTAATAAACAATCCAGTCATTTCCTTTCTCACAATTTACATGAGCGAGCGATTACTTCTAGCGACCTTAAAATGCATGCCAGACATGTCACCTTCAGAATACAGATGTTTATTACCTGATCAGTATGTTCTGTGGCTTATTCTAGACAACTGTAACTGGAAGAATTTTAAAGTTCAGTTTTTTTCTTTTTCAGTAGCTCTGCATTAGTCTGCATTAAGAATTCACAGACAGCATTCCAAGACTTCTTTTTAGTTTTCCTCTTATGAACCTTGATAAGCCATTACAGGCTCAGAAGAAAGCAGACATGTTTCATGACAGCGGCACAGCACAGGGTTTATAAAACAAAATGTGATATTTAGTGTAACAACAAACAGGATTCCGTAAAAGCAAATAATCAAATATCTGCAACTTGGAAATATATATTTTATTAATATTTAACATGGAAAGAAAAAAATCATGTTTACAGCAGAATGTATTATTTTGACTGAAGCCTGAAATCAGAAAAAGCCAATTAAAACAATAAATGTGAATACCGACTGTTGGCTGACGTGCACAGAAGAGTGGAGACACAGAACACACTGTAAGATAATGGCATACTGGTACAACTAAACAGGACTGTCACGATGAGGGATGGGGAGCAGAGGCTGTACAACACCCAAAACTGCAGCGCATTCTCTCAAACACAGAAAGAGGTTGTCGGATCTTATATTGGGGTTCCCTCAACCCCAATATATCTGGTGACTAAGAGCAAATTGTCCTGCCTTATGGGAACATCCATAGGTACATGGTACACTATTACTGTAATGGCCACTCAGGCAATAGGGGAAGTGATCATTTACAGTAATAGGGTACCTAGGGATGTTCCCATGAGGTAGGAGAATTTGCTCTATTACTGTAAATGGCCACTTACCATCTTGCCTCAAACCCATCTATAGTAGTGAACGGATTGACATCTGCCACTTGGCCAATCTGACCTAATTGTTTAATAAATTTGTCAAAAATGAATAATGGGGCTTTTAGTATTGTCCTTCTCCTAAACTGTGCGAGTTATTTATGATGTTACCCCTCTTATGTTTAATGTTGCAATTTGTTGGCTTGGAAGTTTGTAGAGCAGGAGAGCCATAGATAAGTCAGAAGTTTCTTGGTAACTAAATAACACAACAGTGTCAACATTACAGCTCTGCACTTGCTACCTCCATGCTTTCACGTGTTACTTAAATACAATATCTTATTTAAGATAATCTATATTTTTAATAAATAATACATTTATATTTGGGTAACAAGTAAAATCTACGGCCTTGGATGCTGCCTATAAAGCCAAGAAAACGGCAATCTACATTCGTGTCATTTTTGAATGAAAAGCCAGTTGCCCTGGAATAGAATGGATTGACAAGGTCAACACATTGTGTGTTCATCTTGAAGTATCCCTTTACTTCCCCTGTAATAACAGATACAATCCCTGTTTTGCCTGGCGTTACAGACTCTCCACAACATTTTTTGTGGCACAAAAAGCCCCCATATGGGCGACCACTGCCTCTATAAACAACATGGAGGTCTTCGCTGCCCCTTCAGCGTCACCCATGATGCAGAAAACTTGGGGCCAGAATGTATGCATGAGCCTGCAGGGAGTTCACAGAGCACTGGCGATAGTGCCCAGTTCCAGGAACGGTTCTAAGAGCAAACTGTGACTGTACTGAGTTCGGGCATAATGCCAGGTTAATGAGAAGCCACCAGTGTGATCTGTAGCCTAGAACAAAACCATATAATATTAGCCAATAAGAAAGGTACTGAGCCATAACAAGAAAACCATCTGCAATTGTCTTTCAGTTGTAGTAAATACAGAAACGTACATTTGTGTGGGCTACAGCATTGTCCTTCCCATTCCAGTACTGGTGTCACCTCCAAAGTATCACCTGAACACAAGTTAGGCATTGGTGCTAGCAGATGGCTGCTGCTTTGGGGCTCATTCACACTACAGATTTGGAAAAAGTATGTTATTCCATTTTACTAATCAGGGTTGTGTTCACAAGATTGACACTAATGTACATAAATGACAGCGGTCTACAACAGCTTCTTACTAAACACAAAACAGCTGCAGCTATGCTTCTGTTCATGCAGGAGCGCATGAAGAATCCTAATTCTTCTTGGTTTACAATATGTGAGTGGGTCCCAAACCAGTAACTCCATATTTACAAAGAACCAATAGGAGCCTTATTTACATAACTAAGTGTATCCATCACCTTATTTATGACGTGCCTCCAACGGCTCCATACTTACCTTACCTGTAGCTTCCATGTTGATCCTTTTGCCTAAGCTCTGAAATGCAAATAATCTTTCTAAAGTATGGCAGCGCCTACAATTAAATACTACATCATTAACCGGTGGCAATTATTTTATTTAAAGTAAATCATATTCTGGATGTTACAGTCCCCAGACAGTCAATAATTATTGTGTTTCTCAGTCAAAGTTGTTGGATGTGATATTTACATACAAGAGGTCGGTCTGCACTCCTTCCCCACCTCGAGCACTAATGGTACAAACATCAGCAGCAGAAAGAACATGATCCTGCACAACCTTCATGGTGATTGGTCACACACTGTATAGAAGTATTGTCAGAGGCTACTTGGTTCAGGTGAATTAAGGTTTTCATTCATTCCTGGACCTTTCCATTACAAAACCAGTAGCCTGGCTATTAAGACGGTTTGGGTTTAATACTTCGAGACACTGAACAAGTAAATAGCCAGTGACAGAAAGCACTTCCGATGCAAACAGCCATGCAGATAGTATTTGAACAATATCCCCCCCCCCCCCCCCCTCTGTACAGATTTCTATGAATAGTCCTACTTTCAAATTGAAAAAAAAAGCAATCTCCTTCATTGGGCTTCTCTGCCCAGTTCCCAGAGACCCCCTCACATTGCACCATTCTCGGATGGGCTATAACTGAGCACATACAGTGTAAGGCCAGTCAGAGGAATCACAAGATGCTGTGAAATGGGCATGAGGTCCAACAGGAAGGACCACAGAACCTCCCAGAGACATCATCTCTCTGTACATGTGTCTGCATTCACTTTTGGCAGTAAGTTTGAACTGAAAATTTAATTAAAATATCTTCCTTTACTTCCATTGTGCAACAGTTAAAAATATAAAAATGGCAAACCTTTTCTATGCCGTGTGTCTCCCCGTCTATACAGTGTTACATGGGGCCTATTACCAGCATGTGAAACAACAGATTATCACGATATTTCAAGCAGTACATAGAGATCCTGCTTATTGTTTACAGTACGTATCCTGCCACACAAAAGTGCTTCATTGTGTCCTCACAAAACAAAACACGGAGGGCAGCAGCATGTGGGAAATACCCAGGACTGCAATGGCAAGGAGTCACTGTGACATGGTAGATTGTAGGACACACAAAGATGGTGCTGGAATTATACTTCCTCTGCCTCGGGGTTGTTCAGGATCTTCCGATGAGCCTGGCGCAAGTACTGCTGCTGCTTGAAATATACCTTGAAAGCTCCTTTTATGGCAACAAAAGCAATTCCTCCCTAAAAGACAAAAAGAGCCAAATGAACGCTAGAGAGTACAGTAATGGTAGCCATACACAGTTCCAGATTTCCATTCTCTCAACCCATAACAAAAATATATATATCAATCTGTTTCATTTGATTGACAGGAATCAATTCCTGCCCACCTGGTACAATCCACCAAAAGTATATATTTTACAGAAAAATTGGTCGAAAAATGATTGACAGGGGAGGGTAGGACTGCTCTAGATGGAAACTGTGAGGGTGATTGAAGGATCTTACTGCCTGCACTAATTAACTTTAACTCATTGCCGTTATGCCCAAAGCCAGTATTAACAATCAAACTGCACCCGTACCGGGGTCGGGCACAACCGCTGCCTCTCTGTGTGCCTGCAGCATTTCTACAGAGCTGCAGACACGCAGAGCCTTTCTGGCCCCGTGTCTTCGGTGGCATCAGTGATGCTGAAGGGGGGTTAACCCTCTGAGCGTTTTGCCCATGGCACGGGTTTTTTATAACCGTGCCACGGGCAATCGCAGCGGAGCACAATGTGCTCCGCCGCGATTGCCTGCTCAGCTCAGGGTTGTAAACATAAGCCCGGCGTCACTGGAGACGCCGGACTTATGCTGAAGAAAGGCGACGCCCCTCCATTTACATGGAGGTCTATGGCGCCGCCTACCCCCGCCCCCTTCGCGTCACCGGTGACGCGATCGGGGGCGGACCCGGAAGCATCGGCATACATGCCGGTGCTCCCGACCGCCGTCAGAAGACGGCGAGACCTCGGGCGCGGCTCCAGTTAACTGGGGCTGAGTTTCATGAAGCATGAAACTCAGCCCGAGTTAACTCGGGGAGAACGCTCAGAAGGTTAAAGGATGCATGGCACTTACCCCTCATCTTTTCCTACAAGTTAACTGGAACAAAAAAAAAAAACATTCCAAGTCGGGCCACAGAATTGGCAATGACAAAGTTTGGAAGCACATGCTGAAGACATTATATTCTTCATGCGATTGTCCAATAGACAGCAATTGCCATCAGATTCTGTTTAAGTCTCATTTAAATGTATAATACAAACACTACTCACAAGAATGGTTCTTTGCAGATTGGAGTTCACACTGCTGAACATCAGTTTGCCGACAATGGTAGCGATGGTGGGAAAGACTAGTGCGCCGCACAATATGCGAGTAGCAGAAACATGATCTGCTAAGGGGTTGGCCTCAGCTGGTACCCGAGGGACAGGACACCCAATTCCTGAGAGAAAAACAGATTACAATGAAGAGTGATGCTCAATACATAGAACAAAGCGTCTCCAAATAAGTCATAAGAAAATATTTGGCATTCAGAGGAGAAATTAGAAGGCTTGGGAGTATCTCACATTAAATCGTCCTGTCCCTTTTGAAGCAAACTTAAAACAAAATATCTAGCAAAAGGCACAGATATATATATATATATATATATATATATATATATATATATATATATATATATATATATATATATATATATATATATATATATATACTGTTCTATTATAAATCTTTTTAAAATCTTGATCTCCCAGTGAGAAATAGCATCTCAGGAGACTGGTAATTGTTCCACTCCCTCCAGCCAAGCCAAAAGGCCAGTTCTAGCAGAGTGTGCAGGGCTGAACTATACCATGTTGCCTCATCAACTTATGAAGAGGCACAGTTTACAATCTGGCACTAACAACTTACATATGAGAGAAGAATGCAGAATGTAAATTCACTGGAATGCAGAATGTAAATATCCTCCACTAACTGGGTATTACAAGGCTATTTATACATATGGGATGAGTCTAACATACTTACTGCAGTAGAAATTTGATACATGCATACAGGACCGGGACAAGGTCCACCAACAACAGAGGCTGAGCTGCCCAAGTGCCCCCCTCTCCCAGCCCAATTTGCATATGAATGTCCCGCGCCCTATGCAAATTGGGCTGGGAGAGGGGTGACATCGGCCAGCTTAGAGCTGATCTGAGCTTATCTGGACGGCTCCATCTCGTCAACTGCAATACTGAGAAGAAAGTGCAGGACGAGATGGAGCCGTCAAAAGTTTAACCCCCTGAGCAGCGCCCAGAGGCTGGAGCCTCTTCAGCCTCTGTGTCGGCCCGGCCCTGCATGCATACTTGATGGCTCATTCTGTTGCAGTGACTATACAGTGCGTCTCCTCCTAGATGTAAATAGTGGTCATTTTGATAGCATGAGTTGTGTTTATGTTAGTGTCAGATTGTAAAATGTGTCTCTTCATACGTTGGTCAGTGCTTTCAGAGATCGGGTAGCTAGCTAGCTACACATGCTAAAATTTTTGAGCCCTGCACACTCTGCTGGAACTAAAGGCTGCTGGATTTTAAAGTCGATCCACTTTAACGATCGAAAAGTGATCGGACATATTGGAAAATTTTGATTGATCGAATATACATTGAATGTTATTTTGTTGTGCCCGAGCGATTTTGGTACGATTTAAATAAGAGGCATACTTATTCATCCTTTGGCAGACATTTTGGTGTCTTTACAATCGACTTTCTTCCATTATGCTTTTGATCGATTAAACCCACATCGATCAAATATCAGCTTCTCCATGTGGGAGGTAGTTCGATCATACTTTGATCGATCAAACCAATGTCAATCAAATCTGACATTGATCGTAGGGAATTGCCCTGGCACTGACCTTTTGGCTTCTCTAGATCATGCTGTATATTCATTTAATACGGTATGCATGGCTGACTGACTGTTAAATTTATTTCTAATTTTCTTTCTAAAACTAAAAGCCAAAACAAAAAAGTTGCCATTCCAACTCACCTGGAAATATGCTGTTTAGGATCTGTAATTTGTTGGAGTATTTACGCCACAGTCTGAGCACGTAGTCCTCCCAGCGAATCATTTTACCCAGAATCAGCATGACTGGAATGGTGGGTAGACCAATCAACAGAAAGAGAGGATCAGCTCGCTCCATGACATCTAAGCCTTCCTTGTGGCCCACAACCTGAGAACGAGAGAACAGATCACTGTAGTCATTAGCAGAACTTTGCAGTATTGCAGAGGCTGTCATATGTAGTACAAAGACCCCAGTCATGACATCATAAACATCCTCCAAACACAAAGCATAAGAGTAAAACTACTACAGCAATTTCAGTCAAATTAATGTATTTTTCAGACCATACAACGCATCCAGTTTTAAGAGCAGGAAAACAAGAAAAAAATATTTGAAGTGTTAAAATCAATAGGGGGAAAATCCCCCTGCAACACCAAATGTTAGAAACAAGCACATTAGTAGTAGCACATTACGGCATCTTCCTCACACATCGGGGAAGAGGGGGAAAGCTGCAAGCAGAGCTTATCAGACACCTCTGTCTGTTTGTGTGAAAGCTGCAGCGTGGGTGCAGCTTTAACACATAGGTAGAGATAGATGGGAGAGATGCCGGCTGGCAGCTTTCATTTTTTTCTCTCTGTCGGGCCATCTTTAATAGCATTTGGAAACCAGTCTTATTGGCTTAAGAACATTTTTTATAAATGAAAACTATATATATCCCAATCACAAAAAGCTCATAAAAAAGTGTACGTTGCCAACCTGGCACAAGCTCCAACAATGGAGAATACTTGAAAACAACTCCATAACTATCTAAAGAGATACAAAAAGGTAATTAAAAGAACTATGTAAACTTCATGCCATTCAATAAAGTTTGTTAATTGTGAAAAATTACTAGTTGGGGGTGAATAATGCAAATAAGTCAGAGGAAAGAGTGCAGACACTTCTTTGCTATTAGAGAGCTATTGAGAAATGACTGATGATGGACCCCTTCAGTCTCTATTCTCCTATCCCTCAGATGCATCTTCCTGCAGTTCCAAATCACAAGGAGTAAAAAATACAAATCCTTCCTACTAAACTTCTGGTAACAATCTACTTAGAAACAGTGTGGCAGAGATGTGTTGTACATATGCAATACATCACATATGGCGCTTCACCGCGATGGATAATGAAGCACTGGAGAGCCTTAAACATGTAATGGGCTGCCAGAAAACATGCATCCCACCTCCCTTCTACTCCACGCTGGCTCCGCCGCTAATCACTTATATATTTGCTATGCAAATACACACGACAGGAGCGCACCGAAATTGGCAGAAAATCTAAGTCAACATTGACATAATTAGCACAGATGTTAATTAACAATGATAATCACAGTTAGCATTTTCTTTTTATATATTTAGATTACTCATTAGTGAGAAGGGAAGCTTTTCTTTCTAAACAAAGGGAATTTATGGGTTTTATGGCTGAGGGGATAATGCGGTTATTTATCTGCGACTGTATAAACACGGCATCTCATTAGCTGGAAATCCCTTGTGGTTCCGCTGTAAAGGATCTCAGGTGATGTGCTGGACTGTCCGCTGTTCTCCCAAGGAAACTGCCGATGAGGACTAAATCAGTCGCTACGGCACAAGGACAAATCAGCCCAGGCTTCAATCTGCATTTACCTGGAGAGTGCAATAACCTTCAGCAAAAATCACATACATACATACATACACATACATATATATATATATATACACACATACATATATATATATATATACACACACACATATATGTATGTATGTATGTATGTATGTATGTATGTATGTATGTATTATAGTTTCTACTGAACAGTCACAAAACCTATGCAAGAAGAATTTTAAACATTAAAATCCTTATTATACTTAAAATGAATTTCATTTATAATATTATTAATGCATGCTAACAAAAAAAAAAAAAAAAAAAAAAAAAATCGCATTTTCAAAGTACAGTGGCCCCTCTGCCTGTTAGGGCCCCTTTGGGGGCTGTTGGTTGTCGTCTCCTTTGACTGACTTTTTACAATGTGAGTAATTTGCTTATGTATACCTTTCTACACCTAACTCTATATAGACCTTGATACTAATCTACATCCTCCGCTGTTTGTGTGTCTGTGTTTTTTTGTTCGGGTTCTGGCCTATCATGCATACTGGATGACACAGAAACCATTTGGATAAAGATACCCCCTGATGAAGTACATATACGAAACGCGCGTTGGGGTGGACCCTGTTTTAGTATCCTTTGTCCTGACCAATCTTTTGGACAACATTTTATTATTTATAACCACCGACATATAATCTTATACTGTATGGACTATTTTTTAGGGATACTGTTATATCCCATCTGTGCACCATATCTTGGTCAGCCAACAATGCTATGCTCTGTGTTTTTAACCAGATTTTTGTCTATTAAACATGTTCTAGATGTTTTATCTTTACGCATTTTTTATGTTCTTTTACGGTTATTAGTGGCCGTTAAAGTCCCCGTGCCTTTGGAATTATTCCAGGGACAATTGCTTCTGGGTTTGGTTTCTTTCCCTTTGCCCAGTAAATACCGGATATTATTAATGCATCCCAGGGGGCTGGAATTTGTTCCATTCCCTCCAGCTAAGACTAAAGTCCACTGCTAAGAAGGAGGTCTTAGATCTTTGTTAGGGTGCAGCAGTGTTCTCCCCAGAAATTTTTTGCAGCCGGGTGGCATGAAAAAGTAGCCGGGTGGTG
>CM070037.1:52395795-52436456 GCA_036250615.1 Ptychadena robeensis | reverse complement strand
GGTTCTTTAAATGTTTTTTGCATAAACAGTGACCATGTCTGGAGGGTTCACATACTTTCAGGCAGCACTGTATATGAATGTAAATTATATATTTTTAAAAATGATCAGCTTCCATTAATGTAAAGAAACAGCAGAAGTATTTGGGAACAAAGCGACAATCCTAGTAATAACAAACATGGTAGAATCAGTGTCTGACGCTTAGTGATCTGACGCCACTGACATTTGTTGAAAAAGCTGAAATTACATCCAGTCGGTAATACATTCATACACAAGAATACTACATGCGGGAGGAGAAATGACAATTTCAGCACAAGAATAATGAAGCGATGACCTTGAGAACAGAGAAGGTAGGGAATCTATTTTTCAACATAGGCGGACACATGACATTTTAATTGAAATCCATGGAAACTATTTTGTTGCAGAAAATATGGATCGTGCATTGCTCTGCATCGCTAAGCATCTCAAAGTCATACATTTATATTGCTTCACTGGGAATATATGCCCTGCAGCACCACAATAAAATGTCTATTCTAAAGACACTCTGCTTCTATTTTACAAGTCATGTGTACCGATACGTCAAGGTGATCACATCTTACACCCCATCTCCAGGCAAATAGTTTACCTCTCACCCCACTCTCGCCCACCCAGCACATTTTTACCCAATATTTTTACCCAATCCTGCTGTCCAGGTACCCTGCTGGAGACACGTCCAGGACCACTTATCCAGCACTACAAAAAAGGGCCTTAGTTGGTCAATGCCTGGAAATACCTTCACAAGGACATCACTACAGCAGACTGCTCTTCTATTCCGGAGAGGACCCCAACCCAGGATAGCCAAGGTAGTGCCAACCTCGTGGGGGCAGTGATGTGAATTTAAAAAAGAATCCCCCCAGTCAATAAAAGGGTAGAGCAAAGAGGGAAAGGCTTGACTCTGGAGCATTACAGGAATGCTGACCAGCTGACTTGGCTTGGCTGTTTCTTTCCCCATGTTCATTGCACGCCAAACTTCGTAACCTGCTTACGTATGATCGTGGTAAAGTCTGTGTCTGGCTACCTTTATCCCGCTAACCAGTGAACATTGCTACCCACCCCGGGCATTGGCTGGTTTGTTTCGGTCCTGTAACTTCCAGTTTTGTTTATGTCGGTAAAGGTAAGAGAAACTAGCTGACAAGGTCAACAAGCAATACAACAGTGCTACAGGGAGATAAGGAGAGAAACCAAAACTAAAAAGTGTTATTGATAGTGACAGGCTAAATCAATTGACTCATTTTTAATTTTCCTTAAACAATTTCAGCATTTTTTATGATTCTGGACAAGCCCCAACTACCACTTCATTTACAAATCAGAACCTTGATACTTGCCGTATATACTTGAGTATACGCCAATATACCTACCATATTTTCTGGCGTATCAGACTACTGGGTGTATAAGACAACCCCCAACTTTTCCAGTTAAATATAGAGTGTGGGGTATACTCGCCGTATAAGACTACCCCTTCCAATGCACACCGAATAAAAAATAAAAAAATCAGATTTGCTTTCAATATGGTAATTTTAATTCTTATGACATGGGCAAACTGCCTGCAAGTCAGGGGAAATCCACAGGCAAATGTGCTGGCGTGTGTAATTTTTTTTGGCCAGCTCAGGGAAACCGCAGTGGACCCATGGCCTAACATATGTATACTCTGATTTTCAATTCCCAGATCTCCAACAAGCTTAAAAGTCCTATTTTTTTGTGGAATTCACATACCTAATTTCACACCTCTAACTGCAACCTCTCATATTATTATTTACCTGCGGTTATCCAAGTTACATAAATTCTATACATTTATTTCAAAGAATTTTGAATCAAAAATTTAACGGCCATCACGACACATGATACAGTGAAGGTGTTTTAATGTGTTTGAGCTGCAATACCAGTTTCAGCCACTGGAGGCACAGCCTTTAGTGAGCACATCGGCTTCATCTCACATATCAAGGAGAGAGGGAGGGGGGATAAGGGGGCGCTTCCAATGTCTGACAGGCAGTCTCTGGCTCAGAAGTTTCAGAACTCGGCATATAAGACGACCCCCGACTTTTGAGAAGATTTTCCTGGGTTCAAAAGTAGTCTTATATGCCAGAAAATACAGTCATTTTATCTACAAAAAATGAAATGCAAAGTCAGATAATGAAGTGAGAATAATAAAGAGAAATAACCATTGCCCCTAGGAATGAATCAAACAGGTGAATAATAGTGCCACAACCTCAAGTCCCCATATATGGGGAAATGGAATAGAATTTTAGGGAGAGAACTATCCCTCCAAGAGTGGCATGAAATATGGGAAAATGCCAAGAAAACATTGATATCAGGGGTTCATAAAAAAAATATATACAAAATACTTTATCATTGGTACTACACCCCCGAGAAATGACATAAAATATACCCCCAGGCGAGCGAAGAATATTGGAGGTGTAAGGTGGAAAAAGGAACAATGGAACATATATTTTGGGGTTGTAAAGAGACTTTTTTGGAAAGATGTAAACCATATAGTTGAAAGGGTGGTAAAAGCTAAGATTCCCCTAGATATAGAGACACATATAATGGGGGCCCCGATGAGACATCTAAATAAGAATCAAAGGAAAATAACTATGCACATTATGACAGCGGCCAGATGTACTATAGCGGGAAGTGGAAATCAGTTCCCCCCAGTTGTACAGAACTTCTGAACAAAATAAATGACGTGAGAACCATGGAGTATCTAACAGCGGGAATTAATGATAAACATGAGGCTTTCCCGATGGTATGGGACCAGTGGGATACCTTTATAAACGATGAGAAGGGATAAATGAGGGCCATAGAGGGGAACTGTGAGCACAATTAGAATGACAGGAATGGGGGTGATAGACTAGGGGAAAGAAGAACTAGATATGGATAAGAAAGGGAAAAATGGATGTCTTAACTGTTATTTTTGTTTGTTTAAGTGCATTATATATGTATTTTTGTTGGTCGAATATATGTATATGTTAAACATATAATAAAGAGTATATGGTCAAAAAAAAAATAGTGCCACAACCTCAATAATGTTAAGAGAACACAGGTTTATCGTTATTACAGCAGGATGGGTTTCTAAGCACTACTTAGGACTCAAACATGGCGATAAGTTTCCATTTACAAAAGTCTTTTTTTTTTATTGGGACAAATACATGGAATGAAAATGGAAACTTTTCTTGTTTGAATCAGAAGTAGTGGAGTTTTCTATTGAGATGCCACCTTCTCCTGTAAAAATTAACAAATAGTCCACTAAACTAGCTGAACTCTGGAATGCATTGGACAACCCACAGAGGCTGCCAGCGCTTGCAAACCAGGTAAGTGGGACCCTGACTCTTTTTCTATCGAGAAAATTATACTAGCTTCCCAATATTTTATTAGTCATGTATGTGCCACACCCAAAGTTAAATTTGAAACAGAAGTTGAGGAGTGGTTGGTAAATGCACTCGGCATCGACCACTGCACTTCCCCGCATGGACACTAGGGACTTGGTTGGGGACTTTTAAGGCACTAATTGTGTATATATAGTCATAATCTTGTACAGTGTAAATGATTTATTAGGCAAAGTAGTAGGTATTTTTCGATCAATGGTCTGAAAAACTTTGCTTATACTTTCTAGTATATACGGTATATTTCTATTACTATTAACCTCCTGAGCGTTTCACCCTTGGCACGGTTTTTTCATTTTTCATTCGGGATTTCCTGCTCAGCTGAAGGACCTACACCTAAGTCCGGCGTCACTGGAGACGCCAGACTTACGCTGAAGAAAAGCGACGCCCCTCCAGTTTGACGGAGGTCTATGGCGCCGCCTACCCCCGCCCCCTTCGCGTCACCGGTGACGCGATCGGGGGCGGACCCGGAAGCATCAGTATACATGCCCATTCTCCCGACCGCCGTAAGCAGACGGCGAGACCTAGAGCTCGGCTCTAGTTAACTGGGGCTGAGTTTCATGATGCATGAAACTCAGCCCGAGTAACGCTCAGAAGGTTAAGAAACATAACCAGGGATCAGAATGCAGAGATGGGAGGACAGTGCGACTTTACCTGAACCCTGTGGTGGCTTATCTATTGTACTTGTACTCTTGAGTCAGAGAAGGGAGAGAACCGCACCACCGATAATGTTGATATGAAGCGAGTATGTGTTTCATATATGTAGTATGTGTGCATATATTATATGTAGTGTTTTAATTTACAGTCGAGACCATAATTATTCATACCCCTGGCAAATTTTGATTTAAAGTTACTTTTATTCAACCAGCAAGTTATTATTTGATGGGAAATGGCATAGGTGTCTCCCAAAAGATAAGATGATGTTCAAGAGGCATTTTTGTGGAAAAAAACATTTCTCAGCTTTTATTTAATGTCATGTCCAAAATTATTCATGCTCTTCACAAACTGTCACTGCCTCTGAGAAAATCCAAAGTTCTATATCATTCCAAATAGTCCAAACTGTTCTAAAGCATTCTAATTATGATTAGTTAGGAACAGTTGTTTTATTCAATTCAACAGGTGAAAAAACAGCAGCTCCCTGCAGTTGATTTTTGGACAGTCATGGCCATTTCACACTATATGCGTTGCGTTTTAAAAACGCACGCTTTTTACATAGACAGCCAATGTTACCATTCACACTGACTGCGTTGCGTTTTTAAAAACACATAGTTTCCACATGCTTTTTTTTTTTTTTTTTTTAAACACCCTGCTGTATGTATCATATCTAATGTACCCAACTGTCCTCATCTCCAATCTCTATTGTATCTAATATACCCACCTATCATTTCCTCCAATCATTGCCATCTCAAATCTACATTGTATCTAGTGTACCCAACTGTCATTTCCTCCAATCATTGCTATCTCCATTCTACCTTATATCCTATGTACCCAACTGTCCTCTCCTCCAATGTAGAATAAAGATTGTAATGATTGGAGGAAATGACAGTTGGGTACATTGGATACAATATAGATGGCAGTGATTAGAGGAAATGACAGTTGGGTAAAGAAATGCTATAAAGAATGGAGATGACAATGATTGTATCCAATGTATATTTGAGATGACAGTGATTGGAGGAAATGACAGTTGGGTACATTGGTTACAATATAGCAGTGGTTCCCAAACCCGGGCACAGCTAGGGGGTTGAGGGACTCCTGGTCAACCTGTCCAGGTGGGCTCACCCGATTTGCGGCCTAATGATTTGCAGCCTGTGTATGGCTACCTTTAGGGTCCCCATACACCTTTAGATTTTTCTGTCAAATTTCCTATAAATCTCCTTTTGTTTTACAAAAACCATGTAATACGAGGGACTTTCTAAACCATAAAGTCTTCCTGTGTTCAATCGCAGAGGAGCCGGCACTACATAGTTGTTGGGTACATGTAAAGGATGTCTGCCAGAGAGATCTAAAGGTGTATGGCCAGCTTTAGACTGACCAACACATGGGGCGGCTAATGCCAGGGACTTTAAGGCAGGCTACAAGATGACTGGTGTCTCCAAATAAAATTGCCTTACTTTCCCTGGGATTAGCCGCCCCATGTAATGTACAGGTGTTCTGTCAGCACAGATAATGATAAACAATACAATGACATGCAGCCAAGGGATTGTACATGAGATGTAAGTTACAGAACACTGTACACACTTTGCAGTGTAATCACACAATAGCAGGCAGGTCAGGATCACACACGATTGTCCCGGACATCATGTAGCGGTGTGCAGGATGTCACTCCCCCTAACACCCCTGTATACAAGAGCAGCCACATGGTAATGTCCCTGTGTACACATCACACGGTCACAATGTGTGGAACAGCATGCCCAGTGACACCAGACCCCCTCCCCCCACTTGTTTACATGTCATGTATGAGGCCCTCCATGCTCTTCACCTGTCCAGGAGCTGCTGCAGTGACACGCTGTTCGGCTCAGACATGGCGCCTCCTTCTTCTTAGCTGTCCCTTCCGCTAGTGACTGTAGACCCTCCAGACGGCGCTCAGGCCGCCATTCCAATGCTCCGTCCACACACAACGCTGACAGACTCTCGTTAGTGTTGTCAGGTCACCAATGTCGTAGTTCTCCGACCATGATAGTACAACCCGTGCGTGTTACGTCACCGAAAGCGTCCGAACGTATGACGTGAACCGGAAGTTGAGAGATTCTGCCTAGTTTAGAGGGTGGGGACTGTAACTAGGTAACACTGCGCTAAATGGTGTGGTGTATAGCTTGTGAGGGAATGTGGTGGGGATTTATGGCGCTTGGCAGATGTAAAGGGGGGCATTGTGCCTGGAGCAGGTTACTAGTGCACTGTACAGAGAAAGGACTCTCACTCCATGTGCACACCACAAAACGCATGTGGTGCAGAAAACGCAACGCGCATAGTGTGAAAGAGCCCTTTGCTTTCTATGGCTATGTCCCCACATGAGTGATCACCCGTGTTTCTAATGGATTTCTATGGCAAACAATCGGGCACGTTTTCACCCGCGATTATGTCTATGGGGGCAATCGGGCACAATCAGACACCACTTCCTGCGATCAAAAACTCAAAAAGTGAGCTGCATTTTAGATCGTGGCTGTGGGGAAAACCCCATTGAAATGCATGGGCGTAATCGCTGCAACGTGGACACGGACAAGCCCTATGGGATGTTCTTGCATCTACTACACACATATACTTTCTTCACTGCTTCTTCTCCTTCACTGTCTGGGGCAAATACCTAGACTCCAAAATGAAGTGATATGATTGTGGCCACTAGACTGGGCATATCGAATGTTCATGAGAAAAGTAGTGATGGTGGGATCTTTCAAAGGCAACTAATATATGGTAAAATTTGTGTACAGCCCAAACTTTGTTCACATTTGGATGGACTAGGGAAAAAGAATAAATAAACAATCACACAGAAAAAAAAGTAAATCTATAACTCCCACTTAGCCAAAAAGAATCAATTTACTTAAATGTTACAATAGCATGATCCATAAAATAATACCATATTGTTCGGACTTTAAGATGCACTTTTCCCCCTGGGGGGGTCGGGTGAATCGAGAGCACTTTATATTCCGAATGCGCGACCACCAGGCAGTAGAGATGGTCGAATTTTTCGACTTGCTAACTTTGTGAGCTTATTGCAAAGCCCCTGAAAATGGTATCATCACCAATATTGCTAGAGTTGTAGAGAAGGATTGGAGGAATATTTGGAAAAAAAAAGTTTTGCTCTAGCTCATGTAGTTTTTGCATACATTAAGTTCAAAGCTAAAGTCGAAATTCCGATTTTCGAAATTTTTACTTTAATTTGTGAAAAAACTATTTGTGTTAGAGACATGCTTTTTTGGAGTATACCCCCAACCCTTCTGTACATCTCCAGAAAGTTTGGTGATGATACCTTGATCAGAGGCTTTGCAATTAAGTTGAAACTGTCGAAATGGTCGAATTTTTGAAAAAGAATTCGACCATCTCTACCAGGCAGCTGACGCTCACATACACAGCCTGCGGATCGTCCGTCTGCAGCTGTCAGAGCTCTGTATTGGAGCAGACAGGAAGCAGCTGTCTTTCACATGCAGACATCTACAGAAAGGCTATATTCCCACTTAGGTGATTTTTTGCCTGACGCTCACGATTTTCCTTCGCCTGTGGAATTGCTGTCAATCGCCTACACTATTTTGAATGGGCTTGTCCCCATTGAGAAGATCGCATGCGTTTTTTTTTTTCCTTATCGCTCCCATAGACATGAATGGACATGAAAATCGCGACGTGATTAATAGTCTTAGTGGGAACATAGCTAAAGATGATCCATCCATGGACGGATCATCCTTTCGCAATTCTGTATGTAAGCAGGCAGCTACTCACATACAGATCTACCAGCAGGCGGATCTCCCCCTGCTCAGAGCTGTATGTGAGCAGAATGAAGCTGCAGCTTACATACAGATCTGCAGATCCCTCTGCATGGCTGTGTATGTGAGCAGTTGCTTTAGTCCGCTCCTATACAGCTCTACAGAACAGGATCAGGAAGTGGGGGAAGCCACTGACAGCTTCCCTGCCTCTTTTAACTCCAGCTTTGCCAGTCAGAGCAAGGAGCTCCAACCGGCATAACTGCAGTTACCAGGTATTTTTTACCGGGATGAGATGCTTCCCTGTATAGGGTACGAAAAATAAATACACAGCAACATACAAGGTCCGCAAAGTAATATAGTCTAGTCCAGTGGTAGGCAAACTTATTCGTCCAAAGTGCAACGCTTAAAATATACAATGTTTTCCTGAAAATAAGACATATAAATTTTTGCTCCCAAAGATGCTCTACGTCTTATTATCGGGGGATGTCTTATTTTTTCATGAAGTAGAATATGGCACTGGGGTATCAGGGTGGAGGGATCACTTAAAATGACACAGGGGGGATCAGAGGGGGGGGGGATCAAAATGGCACAGGAGACTCAGAGGGGGGGGGGGGGGGGGGGGGGGGGGGGGGGGAATTACCATTTTAGTAACCCCTTCTGATCCTCCTGTGTCATTTTGATTGCCCCCTCTGTTCCCCCCTGTCCAGAGTTAGGGCTTGTTTCCACTGATGCGATTTGCTGCGGTTGTATCCGCGCGGCTACAGCCGCTCCCGCCCGCACCGCAAGCCTTTTGTCATGCGGATGCACTGGGACGTTTGTGCGTTCGGATGCAGACTCTGGGCAGCCCCCATGTTAAGGGATGCAGTCGGTTGCGGTTTCCGCACGAAAACACTGTAGGTAGTGTGGATGCGGTTGACTGCGGTTACAAACGCTAGCAAACGCACCAGTGGAAACAAGCCCTTACAGTACCATATGTTTTGGGAGATGCCTTGTATTTCAGTGTGAGTAAATGTCTTAGGTAAACTTATAAAACTTGATATCATGCTTGATAACAATATCATTTATAAAAAATATAGAATTTCTTACAATTTACTGTGACAATGACTGACAACCACTAATGTGAACAATGGCTTTGCATCTCCTTGTAAAATTTGGGTATGTTAGGTTTGTATGTTGTTGAATTTAACTTACATTCCATCAATAAAGCCCCCCATACACCACATACAATTACCATGCAACTTCTGTACAACCAACTTTGCTCCTACCAAAACCATGTAATAGGAGAACCTTTCTACACCTTGCAATCACTATGTATTCTATCAGGGCGGTCACTATACTACATACTTGTTGGTAGGTCTCATGAAAGTTGTATGGAGGAATCTGAAGGTGTATGGGGGGCTTAAGATGACGTCTCAATTTACTCTTGATAAAGTTCATGCTTGGAATGGATTGTTGGCATAAATATCCAGCAGGGTTACTTGGGAACAGAGAGAAAAAATAGAACGATCAGGCCCCATAGTGCAATAGTGATCCTACACCACTGCCACTGAACCAGACTGAAGGGGCGACCTCTGGTTCTTTATATAGTGTCTACAGACACCACCATCTAGTCACTAAAGTTGTAGTAATGCCATCATTACAGACATAGTTAAGGGACACAGGTGTCCATCAATCAGGGCCGGGACAAGGTCCACCAACAACAGAGGCTGAGCTGCCCATGTGATCTATCCGAAATGATAGAAATAGATATAAATAAAGTGCAAAATAACCACATAATGTTAATGTAAACAAACATAATCCTGTCAACAACGCAGAATAAAAACTCTGAAAGGGTTAACTTCAAAGAGCACATGGGGATGACACTGGGGGTGATTTTCCAGATGTGCTCTTTGAAGATAGTCCAAACTGCATATTAATGTCCCGCAGGGGGGCCGCGGGACATTCATATGCACATTGGGCTGGGAGAGGGGTGACATCGGCCAGCTTAGAGCATCCCCCGGCAGCAGCACAGAACAGTAAGTATGGGCTGCTGCCTGGGGATCTGAGCTTAGCTGGACGGCTCCATCTCGTCAACTGCAATACTGAGAAAAATATGCAGGACGATATGGAGCCGTCAGAAGCACTAGGGGGGTTAAAGTTTAACACCCTGAGCAGCGCCCAGACCTGACCAGCGCCCAGAGGCTGGAGCCTCTCCAGCTTCTGTGTCGGCCCGGCCCTGCCATCAATAAACAGCTCTTAGAAGTTCTCTGTAATATTAACATCTAAATGACAATTAAACAAAAAATAGGCTAAAATCTTGAATTTCATGGTAAATTTCAGTGCAAAATAGAAAGTGGGTGATGCTTAAACTGCAGCAGCCAAGACACACAGAATGAGTCAAATGTTAACAGAAGAACCCTTTGCCATTATAAAATAAATATCACACATTAACTGGCTAGCATGCTTCTCAAAAAGATAGGGATTAACCCCCCTGGCGGTCCAATTCATTTCTTTTAAAAACTTTTTATTAACTCCCCTGGCGGTCCAAATTCTGGTTTTCTGTGGCAAAAGCAGTACAAAAAATGTAACCAGGAAGTACACAAAGATCCAGATTTCTGTACCAAAAGAGGTACTTAGATTATAGGTATTAACTTGTACATATCACCAGCTGAGTCCAGTTTGGGAATACATTGTCAATTTTATAACCCCAAGCTGCACTCTGATACAGTCTTTTACTGCACAGGGGATTATGTAGGATGCTGCTTCTCTCTTCATGTACACACCTACTGGTGTACACACAGAGAGATGACTAGTCGACTCCTCTCAGGAGCTGTCCACTGTCCCTGTGACGTCAACTAGTTAAAACATTTGTAAATGTCCATCCTCCAACTCACCGCATACAGTGAAATACCCCATACATGTTCAAGCGTACGACTTGCACCTTTAATTACCATGTTTGTCTCAGTAGCCTCTTCTTATGTTCTTACAGATGTGCACACAACACTTGTAGGCATGCTTTTTAGTTCTCTCTAAATCTCTGACCTAGAACATTCATGCTTGTTACAGGCCAGGTGATCCACTAGGTAGACCCTTTAGACCTCTGTCAGATATCCTTTAGATCTACCAACAACGATATAGTGCCGGGTCCTCTGCGATTGAACACAGGTAGACTTGATGGTTTAGAAAGTCCCTCATATTACAGGGTTTCTGCAAACCAAAAGGAGATCTAAAGGAAATCTGACAGAGAAATCTAAAGGTGTATGGGGACCCTTACAGTAAACCTGCTGGTACTTACCTGCACTCCATTTTACTTAAAAAAAATGTTACTGAGCTGTTACAGACAACATTAACTGAAAGCTTGCCATACATACACACATCAACTTTGCTTGACCAATCTTCAATTCAACTGTTATGACAGACGAGCAAAGTCCTTGCAACCTTTGTGCCAAATGACGGAGGATGACTGAAGCGAGATTTTAACAGATTATATTCCAACATGTTTCACTTTTCCATATCACTTTTAACAAAAAAAAACCCACAGGGAGGTTACACAGAGCATGAACTCCATAAATTAGGTATTGTTAAATTGTTAATACCTTTATTAGCCTATTGCCATGATGGCAAACCTATGGCACACATGCCAAAGACTGCACACAGAGCCCTCTCGGTTGGCACACGTAGACAGACTGTGTATCAGCATGTCTGCAGACTGTCTCTGATTGGTGGGGACAGGAGGGCAGGGGAGGGGATTTTTTTTAGCTCAGGTAACATTGTATCCTGGAGCAGGACTTCGGCTGGTAAAATATAAACAAACAGACAGTATTGCCATCTTCTGGCCATATTGATAATTTACTAGGAAATGTGAGGTATTAGCCTACTTTTGTTTTGTTGTCTTGTTGACTGTTAATGTTACAGAGAACTTTAAAAAAGTTGTTTATTGATGGACACTTGTGTTTCTTAACTGTCTGTGATCTGTGATAACGTCATCACGACTAGTAAACTTGACTAGGTGCAAGTTCCTCTCAAGTCCTGTGGGGTTTCCCAGCTTCTTGCTTTCTCCTCATTCCTGTATTAGGGCAAAGTTCTCAAATTACATTTTGCTTATATTCAACTAATATTTTGAAGCACTAAATTTTTTTAATCCTCCACTTAAAATTAATTTTGACTTAATTAAGGTGGCCATACATACGTCAACTTTTGCTTGTAGGAATTGTTCACTTTTGGTTGATCAACTTTCAAATTATCAACTTAAGACAATCGAATGGAAAAATCGAACCATGCATGGCTTTAAGAGATATGTTCAGTGCAAGTGAATTTTACTAGTATGTGTATTTGCTATAACATTTCTTTATAAATATTCCAGCGTTTTGTATTCAGGGTGGGTGACTCAGCAAACTGCAAAATAGACTTTCATGTAAAGTTTCCTTCCCAATAACATAACAAGTGAAAAGTTATATTTGAAATCATTATTAGTGTTTTTCTTGACTGAATCTTGGGCCAGTATAACAAGAAAAGCTTCAATGTTTGCATGTAGTGTCAGGTCTTGCCAGTAAATATCCCCGACGTGTTAAGTTAGAGTTCGATCATACTGGAATCTAATGCGGCCTCCGTAACAAACGACCTAAAAAGGTCTAAATCAAACAAAAAAAATGGATCGAACAGGGATCCGACAAGCTGGCATTTTCTTGTTCAATCCCCTGGGATCAATTCCCCAAGGTGGTGCGCATCGATTCCCTTTTAATGATTGAAGGGGAATCTATATGTGCATGGCTAGCTTTAGTTTTGGCCAATCATAATGACTTGCTGCCTTATTTTGCAATCCGAATGACCAGTAGGTCAGAAGAATAGGAATACATGATCCAGGATGGTACTTCAATGCGGTTGTAGGAAGGTGGATTGTAGTGTGCTGTACCATGGTCGATAAGGGGTTAAATGTGTCCCCATGTGTAATGTCAGTGATTGTGTTTGTGCTGTTGCTGTGCAAAACATAAGGTGGGTGGTGTCACTGTAAATGTTTGGAACATTTGATATTGTGATCTTGGTGAGCCATGTGGGAGGAGAATAGGAGTTTATATTAGTTAGGGACTTTCAGGAAGTAAAGTTCTTCCTAGCAGCAGAGAGCAGAGGTGCACTAGATCCTGTGGGGACCAGGCCTGCACTGAGATGTAGCTAAGACCTCACCCTTGTACACCCTTGGGGACAAGGGCAAAGTCCTAGCCTAGGAGGAGACCCTTGGGTGGAGAAGGCTAGGGCAGAGAGATTTTACTGGCAGATGCTGCTCCCAGATGGCTTCCAAGACTAATGTGGAGTGTATATGGCACTGTGATGAGACTGCAATAAAGGGGCACCATATTTACAAAAACTGGATGTGTCTTGAGGCCTGGCTGCCCCTGTGTCTGGAACAGGGAGGTACGTGTGTGTGGAGGCCTGGAGAGTGTCCGTGGCAACATGGGGGTGAGATCATTGTCGTCCTCTGATTCATCCCGGTACGTGCGGTGCCCACGGAGACAAGTGCTGGTTGGGGCTTCCTCTTTCATGGTATAACTGTAGAATGCAATGGCCCCACACAGAATTGCTGCATTACTCATATGTAAAGGTGTACTGCACAGCTCTGGATACCATGGGTTTAATAGAACATCAGATATATATATATTTTAAAAATTATTATTGAACCCTAACAGTGTAACTTTAGTGCAACAATCAGTTGTAGAAACAATACGGTAGTCACATAATGCGCCCATTGCAGTTCATTAAAATGAATAGGGCACGCCCTAAACTGACCCAAACAGCTACTGGATAGCAAGCAAACCACAGACGGGCGTCAAGGACACGCCATCCCGACGTGTCTCTAATGTCTGCCCGCTTCTAAGTGTAGACCCAGCCTAAAGTAGTGGAGATGGCAGGTTGACATGGTTCTCATTGCATAGGGTTGGTAGGTAGTTGCACCAGTTTGGGTCCCAGGTGTCATAAGCTTGAACCAATGACCATGAAAATGATTTCGATACATGTGTTTGAGGCCCCCAGATACAGAGATTGGTGTACAGGGTATTTTAGAAGTGCTGTTCATGCGTTGCTGTATTGTAGAAGAACAAGAGGATGACATGGATGTCACACATCCAACCAATTTGTAGTAGGAGGGTGTTCGTCATAAATGTTCTTCTAATCCCTTTCTTGTCTGTTAAAGGACACTGTCAGCTTTTTGCTCGGCCTTTATTTTCTCCAGATAGTAAACCTTTGCTCTTGTGATCAGCTTGTATTGATTCCCTCTACAGGAAATGATATGGGCACACAGCTATTTTTGTTTCTACCTCTCTGCAGCTGGCCACTATGTCGATTGTCTATATGAAAGCTGGCCATGAGCCTTTCAGCGCTATCTTACCAGCTGCAGTTTCACAAGCCTTAGCAGAGACTGCTGAAAGGACAGAAAGCGTAAATGATTCATGTACACTGTGACCTGGGATGCTTTCTGATGTGAATGCTGTTCTCCTTTCTTTTTTTGTTATGATAGAAAATTGTATTATAGAAATACTTAAGATGAACTGTTACAGACTATGAACCTGAAACAAAGTGTTCTCTATAAGAGTAATGCACACTTTGTAAAGCTTGTTTATGAGCAAATGTTTATTTGCCCAATTCTTAAGGTAGCCATACACAGGCAGATTTCTGCACAATTTTTTGGCCCGATCGACTGCATTGCGCGTTCCCGCCATTGGGTGCGCCCATCTGGGATCGCACGGTGATCCAACATGCCGGTAAATTCCCGTCAGGTCCCATTAGTTTGACAGCTGATCAGCTGAGGGGCCTGCTGCAACGTGATGATGTCATCACACTGCAGTCCTCATCTATCGAGGCAGAATCACCTCGTCTATGGCTACCTTTAGGGCTCATTTACACTGGCGGTTTTCAACTGCCAGGTAAACGAGTCATAAACATAACCAACCAGCGGACGCAACATTAGGTGTCCGCTAGTCTGTTTTCAGGCTTTTGCCCAATAGGACCTCCATGGGGTCCTAATCTGGACGACTGCAGAGGTGTGGGTGGTAAATTTTAATGAGGGTCCATGACCAGCTATATAAAAAAAATTAAATTCTATATAACATTGTAGATAGAATTCTTACATATGTTCTAGTACCCAAATAAAACATGTGGGTTGGGTTAGGGTAAATTATTATTTTTTATCTACATTCAGATGGGTTGCAGGAAAAAAAGTCCTCTGAGGTATGTTCCAAGTTAAATAATGTTAATGCATTGTAACATTTTTAATTAGTCACTAGCTTACCTCTGAAAGTTACAGTGAGTGCAGAAGAAGTTATCATGTCTAAAATGGGCAAAAGCCAATAACAAGCTTAGAACTCAATCACATGGCAAATAGTTATGCAAAAAAACGTCTTCATCAAAAAGCTAGTGTATAGAGCCAGCAGGATAAGCATCTTAGCAGCATACTTTTGTGAGGTAATAAGGTTCCATACTGGGTTAATATCATGTTTGAGTAGTGCTAGAAGAGCATTCACATTATAAGCCATGCTACCTGCTAAGTGAAGTTAATTGAATGAAAATAATTAATAGCATGACTATTAGGAAGGAATTATACCCTCCTCTATATGTCTTTATATTTATCTCTTGGCGCACACACTGCTAAATACCATCAGTGAGGTCTAATGCTACATAATGGTATGAATGGGTGGTGCTCTTATGGTATGTCATTCTTCTCTCTTACACACAGTCCTGAATACCCCCATTTATTATGTTGCCTTGTACTTCCTCATTATGTACATATTCCCATCCTGTGTCCAAGGAAGAGCTGGTACAATAAAAAATCGGTATGTTGGTACACTAAGATGCAGTGTTTGTTAAGATGGCCACACTCATTACAAACTAAGACTTTGGCTAAATTGTACTGAAACCAAATTGTATTACAATCAGCGCAAGCGAGATCAAGCAAGAATTGTAAATGTAAAAGTATATTGTAAGGTCTGTTTTATTTTAACCTCAGGCCCCTCTTGGAATTTTTTTATGTTGTAGACCTGTAACTTACCAACATATGTCCATACAATGGTCTAATAGACATCCTAAATATAATAATGTTTGAAACACACAATTATGTAAAAAAATGAATTAACAGTATCTAGACAAAGCTCAGATAGGCAGTAAATGGTCAGTAATGGTAATAGCAGTGTGTTAAACACTAGCAATCCAGGCTTAAGCTATGTTTCCACGGCATTTAGGGATGCGCTGATACCGCCAGCATTTAGCCCATGCCTTTAGGGGAATGTCAGAGCATCCCATACATATGCATGACTTCCGGTCCCGCCTATTCACGCGACATTCATCGGGTTCGCCGGCCATGCATATGTATGGGATGCTCTGACATTCCCGTCAAGCCATGTAATTAATGCAGGGGGTATCAGTGCTTCCCTAAACACCGTGGAACTGGGAAAATTTTAAACTGTTACAATGTATTTATTTTTGTTTTTTGTACAATTTTCATTTAAATGAGCAATGTGTTTTATGTTTTTTTTTTACTTTCAATTGTATTTAATACAGCTTTCACCCTTTTAAATTTGTTGCCCCCGCCCCCGGTTTGATGTCGTCATCACGTCCATCACACCAGGAGAGAGAGGGTAAATTTCAAAAGGGGACATCGGGAGCACTGGAAACTTTAAGCCTGGTGTATGCCAGGCTTAAGTTCACTTGATTTTAGAATCTATGGGGAGATGATATACGAGTTTTGTAACACAACACAAATAACAAGGCCAGCAGTAAAAAAAAAGTAATAGGAGCAGGTGATTATAACACACCTCCAGCATTGTGCTTTATTTCTGCAACAACTACAGGACAGGACATAGGACAATGAGCACTTGTTATCTGCACTTGTAAGCAAACATTTTGGAGCGTGAAATCAGCTGTAACAGTAATTAAACTCTAATTATATATCATAAGCTACACAAAGGACAAAGGATTTTATTTACTAAGCAGTCTTCTCTGTGCAGCTATTTAAATTATTACAACTTGAAGCTGATAAAGCTCAGCTCTGTATATGGTTGACACTTTCTCTTACAGTGCACCCAGAAAGTATTCACTTTTTCCAGATTTAGTTATGTAACAGTCTTACTCCAAAATTAATTAAATACATTTTTCCTCAGAATTCTACACACCACAGCACATAATGACACCTTGAAAAAAGTTTACTTGAGGTTTTGGCAAATTAAATGGAGAAAGCACATGTACCTAAGTATTCACAGCCTTTGCCATAAAGCTCCAAATGGAGCTCAGGTGCATCATGTTTCCCCTTATCATCCCTGAGATATTTTTGCAGCTAAATTGTCCACCTTTGGTAAATTCAGTTGATTGGTCAGGATTTGGAACGGCACACACCTGTCTATATAAGTTCCCATAGTTAACAATTCATGTCAGAACACAAACCAAGCATGAAATCAAATGAATTGTCTGTAAACCTCAGCATTGTCTTGAGGCACAAATATGGGGAAGGTTAAAAAAACATTTGACCTTTCAAGGTCTCAACAAGCACGGTGGCCTCCATCATCTGTAAGCAAAAAAAGTTTAAAACCACCAGGACTTTTCCTTGAACTGGCTGGCCATCTAAACTGAGTGATCGGGGGAAAGGGGTCGTAGTCAGGGAGGTGACCAAGAACCCAAAGGTCACTCTGACAGAGCTTTAGAGGTCCTCTGTAATAAGAAAGGAGAACCTACCAGAAGGACAACCATCTCTGCAACAATCCACCAATCAGGCCTGTGTGGTAGAGTGGCCAGACGGAAGCCACTCCTTAGTAAAAGGCACATAGCAGCCCATCTGGAGTTTGCCAAAACCTAAACGACCCTAAAAGACTCTCAGGATATGAGAAAAAAATTATCTGGTGTGAATGTCAGGCATCACTTTGGACCAAACCAGACATGGCTTATTACCAGGCCAATACCATCTCTATGGTAAAGCAGGGTGGTGGCAGAATCATGCTGTGGACATGTTTTTCAGGGGCAGGTACATTATTAACAAATAGTAACTAGCTGTTTTGCCCATAATAGTGCATACTTAAAGCCAAACCCTGGACTAATATTCTAAATTTGTATTTCAGAGTTTGTAAATGAAGAAAAAAAATATAAGTTTCCTAAATTCCCCTCTGACTTCTTACTTTTCCCATTAGTCATTTATGTCACTTGTGTTTGGTCTTTTGGGATGTATCTCCCCTAACCCTACGCTGTCATGTTTCCTAAGTAGCAAATCTTCATTCAGATAATGTAATAACAACAAAAATAAAAAATGTAGAGGTAGCTTCAAGGCAAATGCTTACGAGGAGGGGTTTAGTTGTTAGAGTGGGGTCTTAAAGGCTAATTCCATTATGACAATGCATTTATTCCTTCATGACCAATGGACATCTTGCTGACATTGATTAAAGCCTGCCATACACCCACCGAGTGGGTGCCAACAGAGCTGCTTAGATCAGCTCTATAAAGCAGCATGATGACCTCATCACGCTGCTCTCCAGAGATGACAGAATCGGCGGGCACCCTTTGTGTGCCGGCCGTTACCTTCAATGGGGTGGGTATATGTGGGTATATGGCAGGCTTTAGTGTTTTTTATTATCATGGTCGAATGACCACAACTGACATTTATCATAAACATATTTATTATGGGGAGTTGTTGAAGCTACATGCACTCACCCTTGTGCCTTGCCTCTTGTACAATGCAGTTAGACAGGGAGAATGCAAAAAAGTAGAAAATGTGCAACAACTTCTGTATTCAATACAGAGGGTAAATAATGTATGTAGACAGAACTAGAAACAATGACTAAATGGCACTAGAAGCAATTTTACCCTTCTAGATACTCCCTGAGACCTGAGTACATATTCCTAAAACTAGGCTCCACTAAAGTACACCAATCATACAATTCATATTTAAAATTCATGCTTTGTCAGCATTAAGTAAAATGATGCTAAATCTAACCCCTAGATCCTTCTGTAACCAAAATTCAAGGCAAAGGTCACATGACCTGCAAACAATAAAGCCATACCCGTCTGTTTGGAACCAACTGTTTGGAAATTATATTTTCGTACCATTATGAAAACCTGTACCTATAATCAGCAAATATGGCTGACTCCATATACTTTTATTATTGTTAACTACATTAGAACCATGCATTTCCAACCAATCTTTTTCTATGTTGCCACATGGGCGATCAGCCGCGGAGCGGACACGTTTTTAATCGCGGGTGGCTGATCAGACGCAATTGCTAATGTGATCAGGCGCGATTGACTTTTTAAACAAAATCTCCCCCATTATAATAAAGAATCGCGTCCATAGAGAATTAATGTCTATGGGCGTGATCAGAGAAAGAAAAACGCAACAGCCAGCCACCCGCAATTCTGATCACGGGTCCAATCACGGCTAATTGGATGAGATCAACAGCGTGCGCCGTGATTAATCACTTAAGTGGGAACATAGCCAAACAGTATTCCACAGGGCATGGCATATTATTTAGTTATGTTTCCCAGATCTTCTAGGCTATTTCTGTTTATGTATTTTTTTTTTGTTTTTACGTAGTTTCATATTTGTTTTTATTTTTTGTCACCTTTGTAAATTAATTCTATAAGTAAGGGCGCTTAGCGGGGACCCCAACGTAGCAGATACACTTACCTGCTCGGCGGAGACTCTGTCTTCACGGCGCTGAGCCGCTCCGCTGCTGCAAGGATCAACGTAGTCGAATACGTTGATTCTTTGCACCGGCGGATGTGTAAACAGACCATCCGCCGTGCAGGCAATGTCTATCTGCTACGTCCCGAGGCTCTGTGTCCACGTGCATCGGGACCCCCTCCACTAAGCGTATTGCTTGGCGGGGATCCTGACGCTCAGCGAATGCTGTGTTTAGACATCCGCCCATGCAGAGGCTCAATGTTCTCCACTATGTTCAGCCCTGCATCGGCGGAACGGCCCAGCGCTGTGAGGACACAGCATCTGCCAAGCAGGTAAGTGAATGTGCTCCGTCGGGACCTCCCTCCAAGCAATACACTTAGCGGAGTGGGTCCACTCTAATAGAGCTCAGTCATCGCAAGTACTACTAAGTAAAAAACAGTATGCAGTCTCGGTTAACTTGTTCATAGACATGAGACAGAGACAAAAACTATGGGCCCACATACAACTTTAGTTTTCTCTGTCAGATTTCCTTTAGATATCCTTTTTGTTTTACAAAAACTATGTGAGGGACTTCCTATACAATCAAGTCTACCTGTTCTCAATCGCAGAGGACCCTATACTACATAGTTGTTGGTAGATCTAAAGGATATCTGACAGAGAGATCTAAAGATGTATGGCCAGAGAGGGACATTGGATTGAATACATAAGATAATAGTATAAAGATCAAGACTGCTTGGGCCGATATATCACCTTTGCTGTACTACAAGGGTTAAGTTGTCTGTAGTCTACAGCTTAGTATTTGAGCTCAGCTAACGTCATACAGTCAAGTGAACCATGGCAGAAGAATTACATAAACAAACATTTGATATAAGGCAGTGCACTGAACTAAAAGGTCTGATCGGTTTCGTGTTGTGAGCAATCTGCCACGTGGCCAGTGTGGATCTCAGCCAAATACATGAATGTGTTCACATGTGACATCACAAGTTAATCCTCAGTGGAAGTGTTGGTCTGCTCTGCAGGTAACTACAGTTCAAATGCCACCTTGTTTTATGTCACCTAGATTTAAAGCAGACCTATACTGAAGTTGACATTGCTGACGTGGTTCTAAAAAAACTGTTCCTTACATGTTCCCATTTGCTATGATTGTCTGACTTATTAGCCAATAGCAATGTAGTAGTGTTTAGAAATCAGGGCTGTGGAGTCGGTCAATAAATTCCCCGACTCCAACTCCTAAGTTTCTTAATCTTCCGACTCCTCAGTTTCTGATTCTTCAGACTCCGACTCCTCTGTATGTAATATGCTAATGTCTTGTATTCATCCATTGAAGGAAAGGAACATACATTTACCACAGAACTACTGGCCAGGAAACCAACACTGTAACGGCCAATTAAAGCAGAGAAAGGGAGTTAGGCAGAAGATGCTGCTGCTTTTGCCTTAAGCTAGACACCACGCTGTGATTGATCGGAGATCAATTGAACAGAAATCACTGTGCACCACATGGGCACATCGATTTCCGTTCAATGGGGATCCGTTCTTCCTAGCTTGCAGTGTGTGATTTACAACATTCCACAAGCTGGGGAGAAACTGCCTTACTCACACAGCTTCTGAGTGAGAAGTGCTGGCTCCGCCCCCTTCACACTGACAGCCAACGGCTGTGGAGGAGGCAGGAGTATTGGAGATTGAACGTGGTCTTTCCAACATGTTGGAACCCCATTGAATCGAGTTCCTTCAAGCTGGCTCTATTGATCCCGCTTGAAGGAAGGCACAAACAGGTAGGTTTGTAAACAAATTAGAGTACAATCAATCACTGTGAGCGCGCAAGTTGATGATTCACATGATTCATGATTTCCCTTGAATCCCATAGTTATGGTTAAAGTTGAAGCTAACAATCTAAGTATTTGTTGCCTCAGCTGAATGACAGCGGTTTTTCAAATGTTTTACAGCTTCAGACTTAAACTATTGGCGATCCATTCCCTTCACTTATACAAGCGTCTCTACTCCTGCAGAAAACATTTACCTTATTATCAGCGAGTGTTAAGGCTGCCATACATGCACCAAGCGGCGACCGATTTTGCCACCGATCGAGGGTGCCCACATGGGGCAACAGATCGCTGTCCCCCCACAGCTCGGCCAGCGAGAGTGGACATGTCCGATATTCTATGGCCGATGCTGTTAGTTTCCGGCGTCCCCATTGAAACTAACGGCTGGCACACAGAGGGTGCCTGTCGATGCTGACGTCATCATGCTGCACTCTAGAGCTCATCTGAGCTGGTCTGTCGGCCCCCACTCGGTGTGTGGGGACGTTTAGGCTAGGGTCACAGTGGGCGCTGTAATGTTATGCACGGCATGCATTTATTCTTATAGCAGAGAAAATGTTCATTATGACCATTAATTGCGACATTTGAAGTTATATTTTTTTTAAATTCCCATTTAAATTTAGTAGGAGTCGGTTAATTTTTTGCCGACTCCAGGTACCCAAAAACGTCTCCGACTCCTCGACTCCGACTCCACAGCCCTGTTAGAAATGGCATTGTATTCAGGGGGTATGATAAGGACTTGGAGACTAGTGAAGTCTTGTGACAGGTGTATGTAAAGCATAGGATGTAATCGCTAATCACTACTTCTAAAGAATATCATGCTGTTTCCATAGCTTGTAAACATATCACTGGGTAGAAGTATACAGAGAAGCTAGTATGACTTTATTCTGACTATACTTATTAAAAGCTTGTTCTAAGTCAGTGAATCAGAAATCATTATGACAGCAGACAAGGATAGCAGACAGCTCCTATATTCTTTATTTCATGGCTGCTATCTATTGGTGGTCACCTGAGTCAAATAATGTCACTTTTTCTGAATCTATCAAGGCAAGGCATAACTGCTGAGGGCCTGCATCTGCCACTTTACTACCAAGCACATCCTAAGCCTACATCCTGAAACACTGCCCTGACCATTGTACACACTAAGACAGACATCCATCTAGCACTGCCTGTGGATAAACATTTGCTATTTATGAGCAGGATGATTGTCTAGTCATCAGATGGAGTACAGCGCTGGCTATTCCTGCATTTAAGGAAAGCAGTCCATTTATTATGAAATGTATTTGAATTGCTGTCCCAGTGAATGCCAGTCCCATCCCCCCACCTATTGTATACCTTGCTCCCCAACCTATTAGATTGTAAGCCCGTCCGGGCAGGGTCCTCTACTCCTCCTGTGTCAATACCTGTACCTGTGTGTTATATTGTGTTGTATCTCCACTCGAATGTATTGTACAGCGCTGCGTAATATGCTGGCGCTATATAAATAAATGTTAATAATAATAATAATTGCTGGAATATGTTGAATATGGTGTGTATGCCCAATAGCTGTTGTTGTACAAGTCTGCTTCTAACTGCATCCACCTCTGCATCTGGTACATAATGGCACTTGTCTGAGCTGAGGCTGGTAGCAGCTGTTTTGTTGAAACTATTTAGCAACCACTATAGGGTCATACATTATCCAATCCCAAGCAGCAATAAGTTTGGAACACAACACTATGTGTGTAGAAAAAAGCACAGCACACCATTGCCAAAACCTCATCCCGACTGTAAAACATGGCGGAGAGAGCATCATGGTTTGGGGCCACTTTGCTGCCTCAGGACAAATAGTTATAATTGATGGAAAAATGAATTCCAAAGGTTCACATACTTTTCCCACCCAGCACTGTGAATGTTTACATGTTATGTTCAATGAAGACATATAATCAGGGGTGCACATAAATGGTACTCTGGTAATCAAAAAGGGCCAAAACCTGCATTATTGTTACAAAACTCACATGCATACTAACAACTTTGAGGCACTCTGTGTCTGGGCGGCCGTAGCTATCAGGTGCACCTGAGGAGTCTGGCTGTCAGTCATAGAGGGGAGAAATTGGCAGCACAATCTGTATCCCTCCCACATTATATAGCTGTACAAACAACTTCACTTTATTGTGTATATACTACTGTAAAAGTTAACTTTTTAAATTGGCAAAATTCTTTATTCAGTTTTTATTGTTAAATGTATACAAATTAACATTAATAACTATGAATGGTTGAAGTTAGGGGTGTGGTATTGGGAATATAAATTACTAATCTTCTTAGGGTGTTAGAGAGCTGGGGGTTGAATGTCACAGTTGGCATATGTATGGGTAAAATCTGACAAGAGAAAAGCACACTGTTGGAATCTGGACAGTTGGAATAGGACTATGAAGTCTCAGGGGTTAGTTATTAACCCGGGGTTGCACTACTAAAGTATGAGATCTGTTCAAACTGTGTTGTATTGTGAGAGTTACATTTGACCCAAAACCAGCTGGTGATCTATGGATGGAGACAGCTAATCAGAGGCTCAATCAGGAACAGGGAGGTCCATCTGCAGCAGAGTCTAGGAAGCAGAGGACAGTGATGGAGACAGCACTACATATGGGGTGAGTACCATACATCATCTCCTGATACTCATCTGAGGAGCTCACAAATTTTTTTATATGCACCCCTACATATAATGTTTGTGTAGTATTATGTTAACCAGACCGTGTTTTTCTATTGGTGTAACTGTGATTACAGACCCCTTATATATGAGATCACCCTGTCCCTACAGAGCTGCAGGTCTCCCCTGGGTATACACCTGCTACCCGGTGATATTACCAAAACGTGTCCCCCAGCCAGTACAAGTGTCTGCCATGTATACCATTACTGGTTCTCATACAGTGGTTACAGACCCCTTATCTATGAGATCACCCTGTCCTTATAGAGCAGCAGGTCTCCCCTGTGTATACACCTGCTACCCGGTGATATTACCGATACCTGTCCCCCGGCCCGGACAGTACAAGTGATATTGCGCAATGTATCAGCCGATAGCAGTGGGCAGGCTCAGCCCGATGACTGCGGTTCTGGAAGCATACCCTCTCTGTCATGCGCTCCTGTACGCGTACACTACATCCCCCAGGAGTCTGTGCACGCGCCTGCGCACTCGCTCTCCAGTTGTCAAAGTGCTCTTGGCGATCGGTCGTTCGCCAGCAGTATAGCAAAGCGAAAGAAGGACACATTTCCATTCCTTTATCGATCTTTAAAAGTGGTCACAAAAAGGTAACTATAACCCATCACCGCAATCTATAGCATGTTCAAACCATTTGTCACCGGCAGCACATTTGATTTAATTAGCGGGTAATCGGTGATGGTCATGGAGCGGGTCGGTGTTTGTACATCGGTGTTGTATAGAAAAAGTTGCCGGGTGTCCGGTCAGAAAGGCAGGCGGACTCCGGGCTGATGGATGATGGGACTTGACCTTGAGCAGGCAGGCAGGCAGGCGAGTTAGCACTGAGATAATGAACTGCTTGATTACATATTGACCACTGCCTGCCATGCTGGCTGTCCTCTTCATGTTTACCCGTGGAGGGATATATTGCCATTAGCATTACAAGTCACCTGTCAGTCACACACATATTCCATTGTTATAACTGCTGAGCTTTTGGTGTCATACCAAAAATGTTTTATATAGGTGTAGATACACTGCCACCCATTATTAGATGATCTTCCCATTGTACTAGTTCAGCTTTGTGTTGGGTGTTGTTATTGACAGATGAGCATACACCCTATTACAAGTAGAGGCTTCCTGCCATAGCATACATACTTCATGATGAGTAATGTCAGTGGAAAAGGTGATTAGAAGTAGTTCATATTGTAGAAGGTGTCATGGAATGCTGCTGTGTTCTGTGTATACTACTGCATGCTTCTACATTCCATTGGAATAACAAAAACAATCCATCCAAATTCCCTTCCTTGCCATATCTGGATGTCTGTGTATAAACATTGTGCGCTGTCACTGTCAAAATATTTCATAACAGGTGACAGCGCAGCTATTTGCTTATCTGACAGCATAACAGGGTTATTTCAAAGGTTATAGTAAATGTGCGAGAGTTCATTAGCTAGGACTTTGTCATGCTGAACTCATGGAAGCGTTTTGGGGCCTCAGGGTATTGTGTATACTGTGCCAGGGTGGAAGCAGCTGATCCTGGTTTGCTGCAGTGTTATACTGCAGCATGAAGATGTCAGAGGATCTCCCTGTGTGCTCAGCCTCTCTGTACACCCACAGGGCTCATCTAAGCTGGATGCCCTTCATGTCCTACCAAACGCCAGCCAAAGCTGATGCCACCCAGGTCCTGCAGATTAGCACATGTCTGCCATTGCCAGCACTAGCATTGACACATCAGGTTGCCTTGATCCAAACTGATGTCTGCCAAGAGGACTACCGTAATTACATTTCTCTTTTTATTTCCTGCATTATGTAGGCAATCATTAGAAATAGGTGGGGGTAGTTGAGCAAAAAATATAATGCAGTTTCAATGTCCTTTTGTTTTTAAGGTGTGTTTGATTATTCATTGTGATACCTGTATTACCCACACATTTAGATTGTGATGTTTTATGAGGAAGGACTTAAAGAAACAGTTAAAACATTTCAATGTTGTTGTCAGACAAGTTAAACTTCCTATTAATAACAGCTTGTATGAGGTTGTTAGTGTAACACCCAGAGTACAGCAAACTAGTCAATATGTTTGTCAACCGAGTGGGGAATATGGGCCGAGACCTAATTTGATTAAATATGGCCTTGGCCTGTTTTGTTTTTTCTTGGTGTTAAAATGCCCCCAACGGTCACTCATTCAGATTATAGTAAATCTTAACCCAAAGCAATATATTGCATCTAAATAAACCAGAAATATGGTATCTGCAGCAGTTTTCCTTTTCTTAGCTTCTTTCTGCCCAGATCAAGGGTCAAGGGTGGTTGCATTCAGTTCACGGTATCTCTTTAGGAAGAATACAGTCACCCTTAGGCTATGTTTCCACTTCTTCTTGGATTCTTCTGTGTTTCTTTTTTTCCTAACGCAGGGTGTTGCTCTTGTGTCCATTTGTGATGCGCCCAATGCATTCCCTATGGATGTGTTAATGCATTCACATTGCGTTAGGGTAGGGCTACACTATGCACTGACCTCAGCGCATCCAACAAGCGCAAGTCCTGTCTGTTCACTCCTTTAGGGTCACGCTATTGGCAGCTGATAACGAGGCCCCTCTAAATCAATGGGGTGGGGCATGACTAACATGCCTGGGTATGTCAGTCATACATTAGTATGATGCCTTTATTGACTGTCCATGGATGTGCCTTATGGCAAGCCCCTGTTGCTTTATGTTGATGCGTCAACATTCAATAGACAGAGGCTCGTGCTGAGAGGTCGGGGACTATGACAGGCTGTGTAGACAGTCCTGTCATAGTCCATTGCCATCAATAGCAGGCTTGCGGACTGCGTTAGAATGCCTGCATTCAATGCAGGGATGTCAACGCAAGTGTGACCATAGCCTAAGCATTCGCCAGGTCTGCCGGGCGAGCGGACAGCAGATGTTGAAGTAGTGCCCTATGTTAATATACCGTGGAAACAGGCGGGGTGGTAAGTCATGTATATGGATGGGCCATCCCCATCAAGGCATGCGATTCACGCAGGCGGTATTGGCGCACGCTGTGGAAACTAAGCCTTAGTGTTTCATTGTGTTTTGTTTAAATGCAGTGTCATGAGTTTAAAAAAACGCAATGGACCACTAACACAACATAGAAACAACTCCATTAAAAGTCAATGGATGCATGTATCCATTTTGACACAGTGAGCACTGTGAGCCTGAAGAGAAGGTAGTAAATGGACTAATAGATTTAGACTTTCTATAAGTGACTTACTAAACCTACATTTAATGACCATTTTCTAATAGTTTAAAATATTTAGATTTTGCTATAAAGGTTTTAAGAATAGTGTACATTGGTTTGTCTTTGCCACCAAAAAGCTGAAAAAGAAATCCTTGGATATTAGTTAGGCACAATTGCTGCACACAGAGAGACCCATAATCAGGTGATAAACAACTGTATACACCATTATCCTTACACCCACATTGTTCAGGAACCAGTTTTATACATGCCCATTGATAAAGAATGCAGATGGATCACTTCAGTACAATGGCATGCCAATGACTTGTATCAGGACTATGAAAAGGTGAGAAATAATTCTGCATCTTCTACCAGCCCTGCCTATTTATATGACAAGGCCACTGGAAGAAAGATATTTACTCTACATCACTGTGCATTGTTGCAATAACAAGAGACCTGAAAACTGAAGATTAATATACAACAATTCCATTCCCTGTATGGCTCAGTTTTCTTTTTTAAATTTTAACATTGAGAGACAGTAATAAATAAGTAATAAGTGAATTTTTATAACAATGAGTGCACCTTTAGGGTTGTCATCTCTTGATATATGTGACATTCACAGGGATGTAGGCTAGTCATGTCCAACTTTAATGTCAGAATCTGTGAAACATCCCTTACCATAATTATGTTGAGTTGAAGAAATGTCACTTTGTTAGGGCTTGTTCCCACTAGTGCAATGTTGCGTTTTAAATCATGCACGTCAATTGCGGGTGGTCGCATCCATTCATTTGCATGGGCTTGTCCCATTATAGGCAAATGGCCACGGCCACCCACCTGCAATCTGAATCGCGGCTCCCTGCGTTCTTGGCCAATGGCCAATCGCCCTGGATCGCCGCCTATAGACATGATTGGACATGATTTTTGATCAGGGCAATCATAATGCACTTTTTTTTTTACATTGCGTTGCCTGGTCAATTGCGTGTGGTCAAAAATCACATCGCGCCGTGGCTGATCGCTCTAGTGGGAACAAGCCCTTAGAATACAACAGAGGTTAGCAATATTTTACTTTGAGCCATAAATGGCTTTCCACCATTTCTAAAGGCAAACCGTCATGGAAATGGGCAGCCATGAAGAGGTTATTTCACAAATCAATATTAACGATTTCAGTCATGTTATAATACAGTTTATAGCAATGTTATTGGTTTAAGAAATCTCAATATAAGGAAGACATATTCAGCAGGCTGCAGGTAGAAGATAATTAATTCTCAGTCTCCCTTTGGCCAGACCTCTTATAAGCATATTGTACTAATAACTAGAGAGGCTGAAATAGCAGGTGGGGGGATGGTATGTGAGACATTTGTACATCCAATCATGAGTATATAGTGTTTGCCACTAACCACCGTGTTTTCCTTCCCCGAAAAATACAGTCTTATATACATTTGTTCTTCCAAAATGCCATGTTCTTATTTTCGGGATGTCTTATCTTTCATAAGGAAAATACAGCACTGGGTATCAGGGGGGGGTCAACCAAAATGACAAGGGGGGATCAGGGTAGGGAATCAAAATGGCACAGGAGACTCAGAGGGAGGATTACCATTTTAGTAACCCTGCTGATCCTCCGTGGTCATTTTGATTTTTCTAGGGGGTGACTTTATTTTCGGGGGGCAATGCCTATATTTCAGCATGAGGCACAAATGTAAGGATACCTTATTTTTGGGGGAAACAGGGTAGAGTGTGGCCCCAACATAAGACTAAAGGTGATTGCAATATAGTATTTCTTTTGGTAATAATACCGCACATCGGAGTTTCGCCACCTATTTCAGCCTGACCCCGAGAAGGGCACGGCTGCAGTGCGTCGTAGGTGGCCCGCCGGGGGGGGGGGCCCGTGTGTGGGGGGGAGTGTTGGCCATTAACCGCGGGTTTACGGGCGCTTTTGTGCCTCCCCTCTTCCCTCCCTCTCAAAATGTGGCGCGGAGGGGCGGAACCTTCCCATTGTTATGGGCGGTGGCCCCTATGACGGGGCATCTTCTCCCCCATCCATGCTGGGAGGAATCTTCTCTTCAGCGTGGACTGGAGTTCTAGGCAGCCCTGTACTGGGGTGTGGGGGGCGCCATCGCCTGCCTGCGTTGGGGGGTGCACGTGCCCCCCTTCCCCGATGGGGAGCTATTTATGGAGCGTTTTTTCGGCGGTCCTAGGGGTGGTAGGGGCGGTGAGTACACCACCATTTTCTCTGAGACAAAAAAGCCTGCCTGCAATCATCACGTATGCTAAAACAAAAAGAAATATAGTATTATATTTTTTTTATTATAATTTTTTTCAAGCATTTTTTTTTTGGAACAGATAGATTAGCAATTACAAACAACCATACATCACCTCGGTTACATTAGTGATGCCATAAATAATACATAGGATATCATTGCATGCGGCGGGTGAGATATGGTAAAGGAAAGAAAGACATAAAAGCGAGAGATAGGGAAGGGGGGGGGGGATGAGATTATTTTATGTGTTCTTCAGTTATATTTTGTTTTTTTTGGTCTCTCCTCCCTGTCTTTTTTAGTCCCAATATTGGGCCTGGTAAGGCGTGGGAGTCACCTCAGAGTGGTCGTCATTCTGTTCCCCTCTCGCAAAGTCGGTGGATAGACTCTTGTCTGAATAACCTAGGTATGAAGACGGGTCGTGTGCGCTTAGTGTGGTTTTTTGGATTTGTGTGTTTTGGGGGTCTGTTTGAGGTGGGCTTTGAATAGTCTTTGCAGACTGCTGTATGGTTCCTATCCTTGCTGTTTCTGACTCTTTTGGGAAGGGTCCTGCAACCATGGAATTGGGGGAGATAGGGTTGGAAAAAAAAGAAAATATATTATTTTTAACTGAATCTGATTAGGCAATCCCCATACAACTCAAACTGCAAAAAATTTAGTAAGGCATGTTGGATGAGCCTTTCCTTGGACTCTAGCCTAAAGCAGAAACAATTAATTTTACCGTCCGAATTTCCTTGCAAGCAGCGGATGACGTCATTCAACCTGCTGTCAGATATGACTGGCTTGGGGAGAATGGCTCTGCTCTCCTTAGCTCAGCCGTGCTTGCCTGGAACCATCGTTCTCTTACAAAAACGACATGATTTACATCATGTCCGTAAATGGCTGTATTTCGAGCAGGATTGTTTGTCCCAGCTCAAAAGCAATGGGCACATATTATATGGGCCAGAAGTTGAATGGCCCAACAGCCATCGATTTGGCCCTATCTTGACATCTGTACCCTGCAAGACTCCTTAATGTTACAAACGGTAATGACTGAAATTCAAGGGCTGTGGAGTCGTTCAAATTACCCTGACTCGACTCCTCAGTTTCAGATTCTTTTCTCTTTCTTTCCGACTCCTCGACTCTCGACTCCACGTATGTATTTACTATATGTAATTATTGTATCCATCCATTGAAGGAAAGAAGTGCTCATACATAACCCATAAACTACTTGCCATGAAACCACACGTAATGGCCATTAAAGCAAGAAAGGAGAGTTAGGCAGAATATTCTTCTGCTTTTTTCCTTAACTAGCACCAACGCTGTGATTTGATCAGGAATCAATTGAACGGAAATCTATGTGCACTCACATGGGCACGATTCTATTTCCTGTTCAATGGGAAACCGTTACCCAGCTTGCAGTGGTGATTTACAAACACGCCCAAGCTGGGAGAAGCAGCCTTTCTCACACACTCCAATTGGAGGAGTGCTGCTCCGAGTCCCCTTTCCACTGACAAAGCCGACGCTGGGAGGGGCAAGAGCCGCAGCTGTTTTAAATACTTCCATGAAGACCATGTCTCCAGCCAAGTACGGGGTTCTTTTTAAAAAACATGTTGAACCCGTCAAATCAAGTTTCTTTGATACCGGCTCTATGATCCTGTCCCGAAGGAAGGCACACACGGTAGGTTTGTAAACAATTAGAGTAGCAATCAATCACAACGTACAATTGTACACAAAATCTTGTTAAAGATCTCCCTTGTTTGCCAATCTTTATGTTTCTGATCTTCTGCTGAATATAGGGCATTGGAATCTCCAAGAAAGGCAGGGATAAGGAACTATCAAACATATTCATTATTTCCTGGAATCCAGAGTCATGATTAAAGTTTTGAACTAACAATCTAAGTATTTGTCGCCTCAGCTGATTGACACGGTTTTTCCAAATGCTTTAAAATTCAGTCTTGAACTATTGGCAATCTTCCTTTCTACTTAGGCTGCCATACACAACCTCCATGGGTGTGGCAGTCAGACCAGGTCCCTGATATGTAAGACGAGATTCAAACTTATGACGTCAATCCGATTTGCACCCCGGTGCATTATGGGCCCTTCAGTCGGCGTCAACCACTTTGTGTGTCCCATTAGCTTCAATGAAACCGTCTTCATTGAACTAATGCCATCGCTTCAATCGGCAGAGATTATCGTACATGTCCGTTCCTGGCCGACCGAGTTGGGCACAAACCCTGGGCGGGACGACAAGTGGGCACCTGCCTATTAGCGGCCATCGTTTTCCGCTGACCTACGGCGCGAGCGCGCACGGCCCGTCGGTCTGGTGAAAAATCGTCCCGCTTATCGGCATGTGTTATTGAAGCCTTAATACAAGCTCTCTTAGTCCCCGGCACAAACATTTACTTCATTATCAGGGAGAGTTACGGCTGCCATACACGCACCGAGCGTGGCTGATTTGGCTGCCGAACAATGGGCGTGTGTATATGACATTGGGGAGCCACACATGGGTGACATTCGCTGACGCCCCACCCTCGGACCGCCAGAGAACGACATGTCCATATTCTATGGCCGATTCCCTGTTACGCTATAGCCAGACACGTGTAGGATTCCATGGCCAATTGATTCACTCACCCAATTGATTCCGGCGATCATCAGCGGAATGGGAGCTGCGATCAATCTGCCCATTAAGAGGATCCGATCACTGCATACCACCTGTCCGAGTGTCGCGTCCAATTGAATCTGGTCTCAGAATTGGATCAGAACATGTGTTTCTTGGTCGGGATTCCAATTCTGATCCCATTGCTGAGCCCCAGATCATTGGACGTGTATCACTTGGACAAGGTGGTTGGCAGCGATCGTATACTCCGAATTGGCAGATTGAATCTCAGCTCCCATTCCCACGGAGATCCGCCGGAATCAAATTTGGGTAGTGATCAATTGGCCAATGGAATCCTACCCGTGTATGGTCTAGCTTTAGTCCCGCACTGACGACCGGCGTCTTGCTGTCAGCTCTGGAGAGCAGCGCTGATGACGTCATCACTCTGCCTTTAGACTCACCTGAGCTGGTCCTGTCGGCCCCAACTCGGTACGTGTGTGGGGGCTTTAGCTAGGGTCCCAGGGGCGCTGTTAATGTTATGCAACTGCAGTTTCATTATTCTTATAGCAAGACGTCATTATGTTCATTATGACTGTTTGTTATATGCCGACATTTGGAAGTAATTTTTTTTTTTTAATTAAAAAAAAAATTTAAATTCCCATTTAAATTATTAAGGAGTCGGATTCTGTTCCATTTTTTTTGCCGACATCTGCCTCACGGGACCCAAAAATGCTCTCGACTCCGACTCCTCGACCTTTTTTTTCCGACTCACATCTTCATCTGCGATAGGTGCAGGAGTTGCCTGTGTAATGCATCTCTCTTCAGCTGCTGGATGATGTCACTTCTTCGTGGTTATGGTGCTCGGTGGAGACCCAATTTGGAGGTCTCACCTTAGTTACAGCTGGGAACACACGCAATATATGGGCCAGATCGATGGCGCTTTGAGCGCCTTGCACGCACACGCCATCTATCTGCCTATGTATTCTAGCCATCCCTTTTTTTCGAGGCGGGATCAACCAAACGAAAACAGGGAATTGGACACATGACCATGCCGCCCATTTTACATTCTTTCATTGGGGACTGCGGGGTCTCCATGGCAAACAATCGTCAGAGCTGGAGACACAGCAGTGCTCGCGCCGGCAGCTACTACCATGACGTGCTGCTGCACTGCCTGTGAACCTCGTATAATTGGCCTCGTATATTGAGTCATGTGTTTCCTGGGCTTTAAGCTGTCAAAACACTAGTGTATCTGTCTGATTTTACTGAACACAGTAGTGACTCTAAACAAGGAGAGACCTCCCTGCCGGTGCCCCCTTCCAAACGTGACATCAACCAGTAATCCCATCCGCCTGCGCCTTTTCATACTACTTCTATAATGTGTTGCAGTAGATGCGTGTGCCTTGTGTCCCGGTTTGTGTGTCGTCCGGCCTTTGTCCCCGGGTTCCCATCCAAAGGAAAACACGATGTTGGCTTAAGAGTACTTGCATTTAGATCTGAAATAGGGTCGTTAGCTGAACAGTTAGATTTGTATTCCATGCTAAGTTCATTTAAAGGTTCTGCTGTATAACACCCATTTTTGCTTATCTTATAACGGAAGTAAAGCCATTGGCGTAATGGGTTCGTTAACACGTAATATACATGGCAATTCCACTTTCTTATGGCTCCGATATATCCCTGATTGTAGTTGGAAGCAGATGCACACACAGAGGCCTTTATTAGAAATTAGCCATTACGGAAAAGAATCAAAGACATTGTGTGGTAGTAAGTATGATTGACAGTCGATAATTATTCAAATTCATACAGTTGAATGTAATTAAAAATTGACTGAGCAACATGAGAGTAGGCTAACGTATCACAAGTGATGTTTTCCTTCCCCTGCTATGTGAACTTAGTTTTTAATTGCTCTTCTAGTTTTTCCTTTTTTTTTTTTTCCTTTTTGTTTTTCCCCCGCCCCTTTTTTTCCCCCATTAACAACACATTATATTTCACCAATTCAAGAGGGTCAGGGAAATGTTGTATCAACGACAAAAAACATTTGTATTGCGTCCTCAGAGTGAATAGCCAAGTCATTTATTATTGTATTAGAAAAAGAGAGCTACAAAATAGGACAACGAGCAAAAGCATGAATGACAAAAAAAGGATCAAGGTTAAATCACCCTTTTCAAATAAATAGCACAAAGAGAAGGTGTTTGAGTATCTGAGTTTGCTTGACTAGTAAATAATTTAGATAAAATCCGTACAACCTCTGGGAGAATAAATAAAAAACTCAATACTTCCGTTCTCTCTTCTTTCTTAGGCCCCCCCTGTTTATATTTTCCATTCTGTGTGCCTCAAAAAATTGTTGTGCTCTTTCAGGTGCTTCATCAGATCAAAGGCTCTCTCTTTCACAACACGATGTCCATTTGTGTTGGTGTCCCATAGTAGAGAAGACCATTTTTCATAGGGAAACTTGTTTGCAAAACGGATTCACATCTGCAATATAGCACTAAACTAACTAGCTATGACTTGCATGCTTGCATAATGCAACAGGTTGGTTGGGTTTTCCCAACGGGGTTTCCCAAACTGGGGGGGGGGGTGGGGGGGGGGGGTTGAATTTCATTCCCCAAGGGGTAGGGGCCGCAGTCGGGCCCGATTTTTACATAAACCTGTGTTTTAATAGGGATGGAGATATGGAGGGAGGGGGGGGGCCGATATGTTCCTAAAAGAAAAGGGGGGCCCTGCAATTGAAAGTATTGGAACACACTGCAACTATGTGCACTGTACACGCTATGCGTCCCCTCTTTTTGTGCTCCTGTTTGGTAGTAACCCACATGGAGTATAGTGTGAAGAGAGCCTTCATTCTTTCTAATTATTCAATTCCTCTGCACCATATTTTCTTCTTTTCTTTTCTTGCACCTCTATGATCGTTTTTTTAGTTAGGATGGCTCTTCATGGCTTGACACTTTTTTTTACCATATCAAAATATTAGTGATCTCAAGATCAATCCCACTCTGTAAATGGGGAGGGTAAATTACAGGAGAGAACATAAGGTAGGCCAAAGGGTTTATTAATTAATTTTATTATATATAGGCCTAGCTGGCAACTAATTTCGCTGGCCTGTGAATAATCGTACACGGGGGGGGTTTGCAATCCACCTTCATACACCCTGCCACTATGGCAATGAATGCCAAAGCATACACTTCCCTCTCCGGTTTCCCGTCCAGAACTGTTCCGGGTTATTGGGAGCTTTAAAGTCCCCCCCCTCCCCGCCCCTCTCCGATTCAGTTCCTGCCTAACTTAGGAGGGAGGGGTATTACTTAACTACTCACCACTAGGTCATTACCCACCTGCACAGTCATCTGCGAAAGGGGGGTTTGAACTTAGGAGGGACGAGTGACAAAACTGACAAACAACCCCCCTCCCTCCTAATTAACCGAGATTTAATCAAATCCTGGAAAAATCTACAGGATTTTTTGTGAATCGGATTTGCCAGGGAAAGTCCACGTAAAAAACTTGACTTTCCAGCCATGGAGGTTTGAAGGTATGTTTTATAGAAATATGAGAGCCAACTGATAGTTGAGGATGGGAGGAAGTGATCACATATGGTAGGCAGAGGTTTTGTTAAGAGGTCTCTTTTCACCTACTTAACTACTGGTATATAGAGGAGGCTTGTAATTTGTGTGTAGTTCACAATAGATATATAAAATATATAAAATGCCTTTAAGGAAGAAATTAAGGTTTGGCTTATTAAAGATTCTTATTCAGTTTGTATTTATAATAAAAAATACTCTTAATTAATCATTTACCTCATTTGGTTTTTGTTTAACACAAAAATGAGGTGCTTGGCAGTTCCTATTGTGTTGACATAAGTCCTTGTATTTTTAATCGTGGAGTGGCTACCAATGCTTTTTAATGTTACTATAATAAGTGTAATAGATTTTAGTAGTCCAAAGAATTCATAGGCCAGTTATGAAAGTAATCCTAGACATGACCGCTATAAGTAAGTCCCCCGACATCGGTTTGATACCCCTTTTGATTAGACAATTATCAAGCAGTGTGGTGACAAAAATCATCTTTTGACGTCACCATGTCCCGCTCGATCTATTCGGGATATTGACTTTTCGCATATATTTCCCTTCCATATAGTAGCTTCGAACAATTTACAAACTTCGACCAAACATTTCTTTGAGCGGGAGAGAGTTGACGATTTTTTCCATAATGAATCGATCCACACGGTCGGGAATTGACCCTGTAATGGGGGCTGAAATTTCGCCTACATGAGTTTATTTTTTAGTTCGCTTTCCGAACAATCTCCACCAATGCACTTCACGGTTGATAGATTTGTTCCGGAATTTGTATGGTGCCACCATCTTCTCCTTCTCGAGAAATGTTTATCAAAAAGTGAACCACGTGTTGTTAATTCCTCTTCGCGGCCATTACTTAATTTTGTGGAAATAATGGTGCGCATTGTTTTCTTTAAAACGTCAATCATCAATTACATCACCACGCTGTGTGCTTGATCATTCATAGATTCGGTGGTATCAACCCATGTATGGGCACCTTAACTCTCCCTATCTTTCATAGTTCTATAGGTGATTCCTCTTTGACTTATATTTAAACATGCTAGTTCATCAAGGTTCTTATGTGATTAGCTTATGTATTTTTAGAACTGGTGCCTTGGTAAACCAAACATTTTTTTTGCATTGTCATTTGTAGCCAGGAAATAAATAAGTTTAATTTTTATTTTTTTAGTAGAAAGTATTTTGTTTTACTATTATTTTTAATAATATAAATTGTTATTATATTTTAGTAGAAACTCTATAATTTTACATACCTCTTTAATTTCATCTTTACCTTATATTGTAACCATATTTAATTTAAATTCTTGTTTAAATCTTTATTCTCACAGTTAATATGAAGCTTTTGTTTTATTTTTTATACTTTATTTTTGCTTTATATTTTTTTTTTTCTTTTCTTCATTTGTTTTGTCTTAATTTCAAAGTTTATATTATTTATTTTTTTTTTTTGAATTTTTCATTCATAATTCTTTTGTCTTCTCAAGAGTATTTCGGTCTGACCTCTGTTCTTATAAACAGGTCTCCCAAGCAGGAGATAAAAGTCTTCCCAGTCTGGCCATTCCTATTTTGATGGAGGTCAGACTAGTGTTTGGTTGGTATAATTACGTTTATTTTTTCTTTTAGAACGTGATGTCACCGTTCTTAAGTGATTCTCAAGGTTTTTACAATATTGTAAGTTCTTTAAAAATAGATTTCAAGCATATAAAAAACAGTAAAGATAAATAATATCCTGTGTTTTATTTTTTGCTAGCATATTTCCCCCTGTATTGGGATTTCCCATCATTACTTCTGCTGGTGATAAAAACCTACAGAACATTTATCTAGCCATACAAATGCCAATAAGCGGCCAATGTTTTATCGTGACCGACTTGCGTGCCCTCTGTTGAATGCCACGGTTCAGTTAAAATCGCCGCTAATATCGCAATGTGCCCACATGGGGCACAGATCCCTGTTGCCCCACATGTCTCGGCGCCGGCCAGAAGAACGGACATTCCGAACAATCTCTGGCTGGCGCGAGCAATTAAAGCCGATGCTCAAATAAAGCATATAAGCTGAATGAAGACGGCGTCTTCATTGCAGCTTATGCCTGTCACACAAGGGTGCCCGCCGATTGAAGTGGCCCCATAATGCACCGAATGCTAAACTTGATACGTCATCTCGTTAGTCCTCCCGGAACTATCGGACTAGTCTGCTGCACATATCAAGCGTGTTTATGGCAGGCTTAAACTTAAGGCCCCCCATACACGTCTATATTTTTTGTTCATCAACTAATTCAATAATTTTTTTTTGGTTATTGATTGAAAATCTATGGCGCCACATGTGTTATCGACCTAAAACTTTTAAATTGGGAACATTTTCTGATCGAAAAATTATTGGACATGCTGGAAAATTTTAATAGTTTGTAATGAAATTTAACTTATTCAATCACGCTTTCAGTCTATCCAAAAAAAAATAGATATTAAAAATCTGTTTACTTTACAGTTGGATATATATTACAATCAATCACTGATTTCTTTTCTTGACCCCCAAAAAATTTATTTTGATGAAGTTTTTGATAGAAAGATAAATCTAGACTTGTATGAGCTTATAGTCATACTTCATCAACTTGTGCTTCAGATCGATCTTAAAATTCAAAATCGGCTTGTTGTTCGTTGAAATGTCAATCATCATCTAACATTCGATCATACCTTCACAACTGTTTTTGTGCACATGCTCCTAAGTTAATTGGAATAACATTGGATGAAAAAGCTTAAAGTAACTAAGATACTTTGTGCTGAATTTTAAACACAACATCACCTTTGTTTAGAATACATCACCTACTATATGATTTTTTGGGGTCAATTTTAAGGGAAACTTGAACTGTGCATGGCTTACATTTAGTGGACTTTCCTATAGAGGTTTAGCTGTTTTGTATAATAGTCAGTGTCTTATGTAAATCCCCCCATACACCTTTTTATCACTCCAATAACATTTTCCTAGATCTACCAACACTAATTACTATAGTGGCCTCCCTGATAGAATCATATGATTGGAAGGTGTAAGAAAGATCCTCATATTACATGTTTTGGTAGAAAAAAGTGATTGTACAAAATTGTATGGTTAAGATTGTAAGGTTATGGGGCCTTTTAAGAATGCTTGATATGTTTTTGTGGCAAAAGATCAGATTGTGGCCTGCTTAAATATCTGTAAACATTTTAGAGAATTACATGAATTTTCATGATGCCACGTATTATATTTATCTAAAGGTCCACATGGTTTGATATTTCCTGCTGATCGACTTAAAACGATTGATTTTTTATTTGAATCGATCTGTTTTTTCCATCCACCAAAAGAGATCCAAAAACCAAAAATCTAAAAAAGTGATCGCATGTTTGTAAATTTAGTCATCGTACAAGTATATGTTTTTTCTAGTGTATTTCAATTCAATTTGTATTGATCCTACATCAGGGATTTTAATTGAGTGCACATTGACGCAAGGGGCTATGACAAGGCTATCTCCACACCCTGTGAGAACCTGAAATGCGCTGACCCCGCTTCCTTCATGCTAATGTTCCCCTTAGAGGGATTAATCCATGCTCTGGCTTTAATCGTCTGAGCTTGGGTTTTTCAATCGCCTGCAGAATCGCCTGCCAATTGCCTACACCCATTTTCAATGTCTTTCCCTATTGATAGGATTGAAAATGCCACCTTAAGGCCCCCATAACTCCCCGATTTTTCCGTCCGATCGATTAAAACACTGATCGATCGGACTTTTTTTATTCATTATACCTCAAATAAAGCAAACCAATTATTGTCCGATTTTACATACTTCTTCGAACATTTTCCATCGGCGGATTTTATTTTGATCGTAAGTGTTTATGGCAGGATCCAGCTTGAGGTCACACAGTTTGTACCACCTAATTGGATTTTGGCAGGAGCCAGTATCTGTTGGTGTCTGTTTCTGGGGGTGGGGGATTATTTAAAATTTTTGTAAAAAAAAATCTGTGGGTGCCTTTTGAATGGGGTGGATCTAATCATAGGGGAAACACGGCTCTCAACTTCAGTTGTAGTTTCACATTAATAAAAGAGAAATACAGGAGAATGTAAAACTGATATACAATCCTAGCACAAACCTGGCAGATGTTTTACACACACCACAATGTTTTTAAAAGGAAGATAAAAGGAGATAAATAGTAGATCGGACCTAAATTGGTTGGGTCATAAAAAATAGTAGCCGATTGATACAATTTCGATTCGATCGAGAAACAATTTTCCAACATGTCTGATCACATTCCGACCGATTATTACCCAAAACCCTTCGATCGAAGTTTACCCGTCTTGTTCGGAACCCTTTGTTCCTTGACCGATTTTTGAAGACTGATGCAAAAATCTATGTTTTTAATCGATCAATGGAAAATTGGTGGCTTGTATGGGGGCCTTTAACAATTAACTGCCACGATTAGGAGTAGAAGTAGGAACATCTCCTCAGGCTAAATGTTGACGCAGCCCAGTGTTATGATAGCAGAAATTCTATATCCTTAGTACAATTTTGCTTTCATGGATTTAAAGAATTTTTCGTTAGAAATGGACAAGTGGGCAACACAGAAGATTCATCTGTTACCGATGATTGAAACTGGGGGGCGCGCCCTAGTTATGATACCAGTCAGGCAGCGTGAAGCGCAAATCTTAGCAAAACAACTCCATATTTGCAGTTGCTTTCGTGCAAATACAATGGGTAATGTTTTCCTTAAGAACTTGTAATCAGATGCCGTTTGTTATTGGGAGGGGGGGGGGGGGGGCTGAGTGGTAAGAATTAGCCCCTTTAGTGCTTTTTCGTTTTCCCTGATCCATCAAAGGGTCCTTGAAACAAATGGACCTTGCAATGACAAATCCTCAATTGGAACCTAGCTCTGACTATTAGGCCACTATGTTTGCACAAAGCAGCGAAGCTAAGCATTTTCATCTTTAGTGTGAGTGGTTTCCAAATGTAAACCCTGCAATAATTTGAAATCATCATTATACATTGAACTCTTTTTCTTTTACTTAACTGTATTGTAACCTTCTCACAAGTCAAATCTATGTCCAGTTTGTTTCCAGGGTTTGAGGAACCCACTGATAATCGAGTCTAGGGGTCTGTAATAAA
>CM070037.1:52343106-52377929 GCA_036250615.1 Ptychadena robeensis | reverse complement strand
GTATGTTAACCCTTGCATCTGCGGATGTCTGAACAGAGCATCTGCTGACCAGGTAAAGTGTATGTGATCCGTCGGGACCAGCGAAGCACTGCGCTTAACGTAGGGGTCCGACAGAACACGAAACGCTGTGGAGACATGGCTTTACATTGCCTTCATGTGTTGGTGTCATCCGAAACAAGTAAAGTATTGTATTTGCTGCTTTCCATTACCTGGTGACTGGCATGAAGGTTATGGTTTAGGCACGTATTGTAAAATAATGACCGTGTTAGGTTACCTGGATGTGCTACTGTGTTCTGGCCCTCTCACACAGGTTTCTGATGGGGACATAATTTAGCAATATCGGCATGCCAGGTGAGATGTTGTCAATGTCTGTAAACCCTGCAGTACTTGTTGTTGGAAAGCTAGGAAGTGGCTGCGGAAGATAAGCGACATCAAGCTATTGCAGAGAATGAAGCATAATGTATTAAGAGATAAAGGTTTCCAAGCTAATTTGATTTATTCTCTTGGTTTTAGGAAACCATAAAGATTATTGCGTAGTCTGCTTTTTGTGCTGGAAAAAAGTCATGGTAAATGCCTATTTTGGTTACTTTTGAGCCTAAAGCTAGGCATACACAGTTCGGTTTTAGTGCGATCGATTTCCGATTCGATTTTAGATCTTGATATTTTTATCAGACACAGGTCGTAAGCGAATCCAAAGAAGATCCACATGGAAGGTTCAATCGTAATGCGACCAAAATTGCAGATTTTTGTTTTGATCACAAAACACAGAAAAGAGTCATACAATGTTCTTTGAATACAAATGACCCGACCAACAAACGCAATGCTACGGTTTTAGTTCAATCATATACTATCAATCGAACGCTACAATCGAACGGTGTATGCCTAGCTTGAATCTTCTGATGCCACCTTTTAATAGAATATCTGTTATATGCCCACATTAGGTTTTGAATGCTTTGGAAGGCATGGGGGACTGCTTCCATTCCCCACATCCATCCATTACCCTTTTTTGACTAGGTGTATTAAACCCCCTAGCGTTATTTCCAGTGTAATTTCCAGATGTGCTCTTTGAAGTTAGCCCTTTCAGAGGGTGCTAAAGGGCATTGTATTGGATACAGTGATAACTGTATCCAATACAATTCAAAGTAAAAACAAAAATACATAACACATTTTCAATTGTATAAAAATGTTATTATGAATATAAAAAAATCATAAATATGAATACATAGTGTTTTGAAATCTTTTATTATATAAATTTTAAATGCAATTTTCTTTAACATAGTTGTTTGTTTCAAACATTTTTTTGTAACAAGTTACAGGCTTACAACATAAAAACAATATTCCATTAAAGTCTATGGTGCGCTTTTGGTACAGAAATCTGGACCTCCGCAGTGCACTATGGCGGTTAACAAAGCGATCACCCGCATTTCCTTTACAAATTGCAATGTTGTCGGCTACATGTAGAGATTTAAGGGAACATGTATGTTTGTGCCATCTCTTTACGCTGACCAGGATAACTGTAGCCTTCTTTTCAGGAGCAGCCATATTCATCTGTTGTCATTGCGTGAGTAAACCCTTTCTCCAGAAATCATTTGTTTGTGTCAGCAGAGAAAGCTTTTAGCTTTTATGGTTTGTGCTTGCTGAGTACATACTTGTCTTTCCATTAGGTGATCATTAAGTATTACCCTACTAGTAATCTATTTATTTCACACCATGCATATATTTGATTTGAGCTGTATACTGCAACTCAAATTCAGATTTTGAGAGAAAGACAAAGGGTGTTGACCTTTCCTCATCCTCGAAAATGACATTTTCATATATTAAGTACTAAATATATTGGATTTTTAGGCACAGTGCACCACTTTTCCTCCTCTTGAGCTAACCTAGCTTACCTTCAGCACATCTATGCTTGCCGTGGTCTGGTGATTCTCATGCATGTAACCTTTTATTGGAGTAGTAATGTAAATAGAACATAGGGAAATGTAGTCCAATACAAGTCCATGGGCAATTGTTTTTCATGTGCAAGCTTGTGGTAAGCAAAGCTCATTGGGGATTATTTAATTATAAAAGTGTATTTTTTATTTGTTCATTCAATATTTTTTAAAAAGTGGGGAAGGCAAAAGGGTCTATGTCAATGAGCTTTCCCTTAACATCAGTTTGAGAAGCTTCTCAAGGTCATCATTTGTTCACCACATGTGACTTGTTATCTGGCCAAACACGGGTAGATTCCTGTGCAATCGACTGGCAATCACTTACAGCGTGCTGACGTCACCACTCTGTGATTGATCGCTGTTCAATTGTACAGTTATCCATTGTGCACCACATAGCAACATCAATTACAGTATGATGGGGACCTGGTTTCACGGGTCCCTCCATTCCCCAGCCGGAGAAGCAGCTAGCCTTCATGCCCCCTCTCTCTTGGGGGGCAGTGCTTGGGGGGGCCTGATGGAAGACATATACATTACCTGGCAGAGCTGGCCCCGCCCCCTTTTGGCAGAGCTGGCCCCGCCCAATGTTCCTCTAATCTGTTACTTCATTGAGCCATGTGTGTCCAGCTATAGTTGGCTTGCCTATATTTGTACTATATGCCTAGATTCTTGTTTAAGCAGAGCAGCACTTCTGATGCAAAACAAATTGTTCTATTTAATTTCACTGTCCAGATGACAACTATAACCCCCATTTTTAACAGTCCTTTTGCAATCACCTTTCTTATTGTAATCAGTGTTTTCATAAAAGCTGCTGCTCCAACATCCTGTTTCAGGTGCAGTAGCTGAAAGTTGCCAGAAGATTAAATATCTGTTTTAGGATAACTTTGTAATTTGGCCTCCGAAGCTGTCTATACATTTAGGGAAAGCAGTGAGTTAATAATGTTAGCACTTAAACTACAAATGCTAGCTTCAAGTTGTCTGAGGCTGAAGTTACATTTGTACTAATCCTAATATATAGACCCCATCATATCTAATGTTAAAGCGGTTCTATACTATACCTAATAAAAAACACATACATTACATTGACATAATACACATCTTTCAGCAGTTAACATCTGGGAAAACTGCTACAAAATAAAAAAAACATACTTGGCTTCCTCGTGCTTTGCACCTACATGTTTAATAATGGCAAAGAGAAGCTGGTTCCGCCTATTCAGGAATACATTTTGATGATGTAGCTGTAACTTAATAGTATAAAATTAAATGGAGCTTCCATTACATTCCATCCCGCAGACATGAAACTGCCATCAAAATCCCACAGGACTAGGGAACTTGTGACACATCATCCCAGGTGCCCTTACGGACAGTATTTACAGAACACTGCTGCAGCCAGACTTCATACAGTGGGAGGGACGTTTCCACAAAAATTGTCCCTCCTTCTTGTTTTCAATCAGTGATTGCTCTAATTATTGGCAGTACTGCTGCCGATAATGTAACCTACCCTGTGAGGTGGTAGGTCCGCTTTAAAAGGATAGCATCAAACTGATTACTTAATACAGATTTGATCCTTAAAAGTCTCTACAGTTATGCTTTTAACTTATTTGGACCTTCCAAGACTATGGAAAAAAACACTTGGAGAAAAGTTAAGGAAGAATTCAGAACCCAAAAAAGTAAGGCCACAAAACAAACCCATTACTCAATGACATTGATTGAGAGAATATAATCTAGCCTCCACTGTAATAGATACTTGACAAGCTTGGATAAAACGTTAATCTAGAGAAAATGGTGAAGGAGAAGACGTGGCAGTTTGCAATTCTATAGGTGGAGCATGCTGCTCACATACAGATCTGCAGACGGATGATCGGTCCTTGGATAGATCGACGGATCGTCCACCTGCAGATCTCTGTATGTGAGTGGGCTATGTCAGAGATATTTCTTAATGCTTAGGGATTATAGAGTTTACATTGATGTACTGTTGGGTTAGATATGTTTTCAAAATGACATGTGAGCTAAGAAGCCTTTTAGATATTTGCTTTTCTGATGTACCAACCTAACATAAACTTGGTCTTCGGTTTATGGAATAGTTTGGAAAGGCCTTGGCGTATATATAGCTCACAAGGGTCAGTAGAAACATGGATATATTTACATTAATTACAGGAACAATACTCTTGATCAATTAATTATTCATATCCAGGCACATAATAGTTGTGTGTAAATTTATCTTCTAAATATGATTTTTTTCCCCCTAAATTTTAGCCCAATAAATGTTTCTCAACAAAGGTTTTTGATGATCTTATGGTAACTACAATCCTTAATGTACCTTGCTGTACAATAATACAGTTGTGTTATAACTTTGTCCTGATCTGGAATATAATGTTTGTCTGCCTCACTATGGGAGTTAAGTGGTAATCTGAAATGTTGACTATGTATATTTGACCTCATTAGAAAACTGTTGTTATTGTTATTTTTTGTTTATTTTTATAACCTTTTGTTGTAATATTGTAATAGTTCACATTGTCTTGTTTTTTTTCTCCATAACCTACAACATATGCATGGTTTTTGAGAGTTAGAAAAAAAAAATGAGATGCAGCCAAGCCATTTACACATAATTGAATATACAGAATGTTCCAGCAAAGTGGGCAGGACTGGGCCCATGCAGAAATTACCCTATATTCCTCCAGCCGAGCCAAATCCCCAGTCTCCAAGGAGGCAGGGCTCTGTTCTGCTCTTTGCGGCCAAGTTTAAAGGCCAGGGCCAGGAAGCAAGGAATATAACATATGTCTATACACTAGCAGCAAAGGCTCTCTCTGAATTTGTTTATGAACAGTCCTATTTTTCCAGCTGGCACTGGCAAATTACCCAACAGCAGCTATTTATACCTGTGAGGAGGTATGAGTCTCTGTCGCATAATATTTAGTTTGCAATGCTAAATATAAATGTAAACTGCATATCATGCTGTTTAAATTGCATCAACTAACACACCAATTATACATCCTATCATTTAATATGTTCACTGCAGTAGAAATGTGATATTTCCAAACTATTGAGTGGTTTATTGTGCAGTGAATATATTGTGTGACAGACCCATCGCTTATGTATATAATCATGCAATTGCTGGGTGATGGTGGCTTTTTAGATATTTATGTAAAAGTTGCAAATCGTGCTAATTCCCAGAGCCAGCTTGTGAAATGTGACTCAATGTAAGTGCATTTATGGGTGCTGGGTATAGCTGGTGTGTAGACACGTTCTTGTTCTTGCACTGGCCTTTGGCCTGGCTGGAGGAATATGATCTCTCCCCCCAATTCTCATGTAAAGAGTCTACCTGGGTGGTATTTCAGGGTAACTTTTGTTCTATATCGCTCTATAAGGCACACACGTATTTCTCCCCTGATTTTCTGCATCTGTGATAATATCTTGTAGCCAGAGAAACTGCCCAATAATTTTACAAAAACCCGTGGAAGAGCATGACATTGTGAATGTATTAATGGAATATATTTACCCAAAAAATTAAACATATACAGCCTTATTCTACAAAACTAATCTTTATTTCATGATGGCATAACCTTTGGATGGTAATTGATTATCCTCAAGAAGCATTTTATGTAAAAACAAATCGGATATAAATAAAAAAAATCATTGATTTTTATCCACCCTGGGTTCGGGTGTGATGGTGTTTTCTTGTGCAAGAGATATCCAAATATAGGGATGTAATGGTTTTCCAGTTAAGTGTAAATGAGTAAATCCATCAAGTAATATATACATGGAAATGCCACAACCCTCTTCCTAAAGCTTCTATGTTGTTGTTTTTTTGTGTTTGTTTTTTTTTTACTATTTCATATACTGTTTTCAGACTTCAAGACACACTTTTGTCCCGTTAAAATGAATGGGAAAATTTCTGAATCCTATGGTCCAAAAATGTAAAAAAATAAAAAAATTACAAACATACTGGGAGCAATATAGAAGGCTGGAATTTGTTCCTTGCCTTCCAGCCAAGCCAAAAGCCAGGAACAAGATGTTCTCTGTCTAAGAACTAGCAATACTCGACACACAAACTAATTTATTGACAGACACATTTTACAGTCTGGCACTAAAGCGTCCCATACACAGGTCGATGCCTGTGCAATTGAGGAACTCTCGAGCTTCCTAGATTGTACAGGGAATCGAAGTGCAGCATTTCAGTTTCCTTAGTCCTGGTCTTTACTTTGGATGGGGACCCTTGGTCTCAAACATGTTGGTTCCCTGTTTGATCGTGCTCGAAGAAACCGCTGCATGCTAAATTTTTGTATGGAATCAAGTGCAATCATTCACTGCGATCCATTGTGCAAAGTTTTGCAAATGGGGTTTCTGACTTGGTTGCAAAACCCCTTTACACAAAAATTTATGGAGATGTAGAGAAGGGTTGAAGAGCCCAGACCAGAATCCGATTGGAAATCTGTGGGGTGATCTGAAGAGGGCTGTGCACAGGAGATGCTATCGCAATGTGACAGATTTGGAGTGTTTTTGCAAAGAAGAGCAAATCTTCCCAAGTAAAAATGTGCCATGCTGATAGACTCATACCCGAAATGTGCCATGCTGATAGACTCATACCTGAAAATGTGCCATGCTGATAGACTCATACCTGAAAATGTGCCATAATTGAATATAACATCAAAAGGTGCTTCAACAAAGTATTAGTTTAAGGGTGTGTGCACTTATGCAACCATATTATTTTATTGTTATATTTTTTCTTCCCTCCACCTAAAATATTTTAATTGTTTTTCATTGGAGTGATGCATTATATAGGTCACATTAAAGGTGGGAACATTTCTGGAATTATTTCTTTGTCTAATTTTTGTACAGCACAGGAACCTGGCATTTTACCATGGGTGTGAAGACTTGTTATTTCCACTGTATATGTAGCTCTGGTACATGCAGTTTTTGTGTAAATTAAGGTAAAGGTAAAAGTTGACTTAAGGTAGCCGTACACAGGCAGGAATCTGCCGGTGTGCGCATTCACTACAATCAACTGGCGGTCGCAAATCGGCTGCTCCCACTTGGGGAGATCAACCAGGATCCTCCCGCATGTCGGATCGCACGGTGATCTGACATGTCGGTAAATTCAGGGCCGATGCCATTACTTGGCCGATCCTCTGAGGGGCCTCATCTATGGAACATATAACGTATAATCTAAACATGTATGCCTACCTTTAAACATTTCAGCCCTACATAGAACTTAATTTATGCAAAATCTGCATGTGCTGGAGGAATAATTGCTTTCTTTTTTGTAATGTTCTACAGTTGCCTTTCTAAACATCTCCAGCAATGACAATTTTGAACTTGGCTCTTCTACTTATTCAATAATTGTTTTTCATATTCCGTTCACCTTGAAGCTAACCTGCAGGCAATTGAATTGGTTCTGATAGTGGATCTTTGGCATAATTCCCGAGAACTGCTTGTTTCCATAGTGATCGACTCTGTCTTCTCTGTGTACACCAGGCATATTGATGGTTCTATAGTTATAGAGATGTCTACTACTGTTGATGTCCTTTATGCAGGTTCTCTATACTTTTGCGTATCCTCATAGTAGTGTTTGGGGTCAATAGTCAGAACATAAATATACAAGGAATGTCTTTACATTGGTGTGTGTTTGTGAGTAATGTCCTTCCCTGCACACACAAATCTTCTATGGGCGCTGGGGCATATCTTGATGGGAATGGTGTGGAATGGATGCAAAAGGCAGGGGGACAAGAATATATGAGGATCATATATGGTCAGGCATTGGAACATTTTAGTAAGAGAGCTTTAAGACCGATGAACAACTTGGATAATAGTTGGCTGACAGGTGTCTGTTGGGGGAGATCATTGATTGGTCTATCAGGACGGATGTTTCAGTGACCATCCTACCCATCGCTCCTAGTCTACTATTCTACAACTCGTCCTCTGCCGTCCATAGAACAAAATCAATTGTACTCAATGACCAAAATTGAAAATGAGTACGTAGCTTTAGTCTAGCCAAGGGAAGCATGACATGTTAAAGCCTGCTGTAGAACAACCTAGCAATTTCCCATTAAAAATACCTTTATATTAATGGTCAGAGAGAAGTAATGTGTTTCCATTGATGTGTCTGTCATCTCTTAGTTTTAGGCAAGGAACATTGATCACTGCCTTGATATTTCTTCATCATTTAGTAGTTTCCAAATGTCCTATTTAGGTGGTTTCATAATCTAAACTGCTGCCTGGTTGCTGGTGGTGATGTTGAAATCTTGTGTGTTCAAACTGAGTATATGTTATACTTCTATATAAAGTGTAAATCCAGACACATTTAAGGTAGGGTTGGGAAGAATTTTATTTTTTTACCTTTGTTTTGGAGTTCCTTTATAAGCAGGATTTAGGAGGAATCCATTTTGTGAGGAACCCAACAGTAGTAATTGCCTGTTTTGAAGTTCTTCTCCTTCCCACGCACAATGCAGTGTGTGTCCACTGACGCACCTTTATTTCAATGGACTGTCTACTGTTACTGAGTCTAACCTCCAACCGCACATCTTGCACAGTTGTATAGGCTGCTGCTTTTGTATTTATATTTAAATACATTTGGTGCACACTATTGAGTTTCTTGTAGTGAGCATTGGATTATCATTTATTACTGTAAGACATCTGCCCCCCATGGGGTCCACCAGCCATACCTATCCTGGCCCACCCCTTCGATTCATTGGATTTTCTTTTTCACTCATGTAGACTTTTTATTAAGCGCCTTTGCCAGCCCACTGCTTGTATTGGGACAAGGCATTTTAGAGGAGTTCTGAGGCAGATTGATGTGTTATTTTTAAGAAAACCGCTTGCCAGCCCACCCTTCCAGGAGGGGGACCCCCTCCGCTAAGCGTATTGCTTGGATCCCGAGGGAGCACATAGACTTTACCTGCTCGGCAGATGCTGTGTTTAGACATCCGCCGATGCAGAGGCTCAACGTACTTGACTACGTTCGGCCCGGCATCTGTGGAACGGCTCTGTGCTATGAAAACACAGTATCCTCCGAGCAGGCAAGTGAATGTGCTTCATTGGGACCTCCCGGCAAGCAATACGCTTAGCAGAGGGGGTCCAATTTTGAAACCCCCCCTAAAAATCCCAAGAATGATCTAATTGGTATGGTAGCAAGATTCCATTCAATACCATGCATAAATACCGTCACTGATTTGCCCAAAATCTGTGACTGAACTTAATTGTCAGTAATATTACTTTTTAAACTTAATTTCTTGTTTGTTTAGCAATATCTGATGGCTGTATCCTAGCATTATCATCTAAAGCTGAAGGATTGCTCTTTGAAATGGCCTTTCCTTCAATTCAATGAGTAGATAATAGTTTATTGATCGGTTCTGGATTCAGAGGTTGAAGATATGTGACTAAAATGCAGGATTGCCGATTTACTGGCTGTGGAGATGCTGAACTTCTTGTGATGGACAGTTGATAGGACAAAATGTTCTGTGAAGTTGATTGCTATTCTAAAGGAGGACTTGCTTTGTCTGACCCCGGCTTGTTATTTGATTAGGCATCTATAGATTGTGCGATGGTGCTTGCTGCCAAATACCAGCCTCTTCACAGTGGGCAGAATCTCATTTAGCTAACACCTATTCTATAAAGGAGTTATAAAGTGTTTGGAAGCCCAGCTGGGGCACTGACCCCAAACACAATGAGATTTCTTGGGCCTGGGCTTTGTCTTACATTTCGCTTCCAGTTATGCCTTATGACCTGTCATCTGTATTCATTTGTGTGAACTGGTCTGCTGTATACTGAAAACATTGGGGTGAAGATTAAGGACTCTCAACTTAGAGCCCTGACAAAAAAGGAAAGTATGGGGGTAGAAGGGGCCCTTGCCAGTAAATGTCCAAATAAGCTTTGAGGCTGCATTCTGAGCCTATCTGTGTGAGGATTTGACCCTGATAAGAAAAAAAACACTGTTTCATAGAGTACAAAGGAGAAAGTCATTCCAAATGTTTTCCATAGCGCAGATCTTGCAGGATGTAAGAAACTTGGTGCGTCATAGATAGGATAAATGTTTACACACTGTTATCCTCATAAGCTTACATGCCCTGGTAAAATTTTTGTAAATTATTAGCAATTTTTTTTAATCAAATATGACCACACAGAAATCGTTTTTATCTAGAGCTGTGTTTTGCCTTTTCTAAATCATAATGACGACTTTAATCCCCATCAAATGAGCCTTATTTAATATTAATCTTTTTACTGAACCATGGGGAAAGCACAACGTGCAATAAATAGTTGTTGAGTTGTATACATTAGGGAAATGATGCAAAGAAAACCAAAGCATTTAATGAATAATAAACAATCCTTACTGTAAAGGTCAATGATGGATCCCTGTATTAGTTACAGCAGCAATGTGGAAACTTATGGCAGCCATAGCTTTTGCCCAATAAGATTGAGCTCTACCACCTGAATAAAATGTTGGGGTCTCACTTAACAGTTTTTAGATTTTCTGTTCAACTTAAAAAGATACATTTTTGGGGTCAGGGAAATTGTATGTTTGCCAACTGTAGTAACAGATATTTGATCAACTTTTTTGGGATCAACTGAAAGTGTAATAAATTTCAATACAACCAATTAAAATTTACCAGCATGTCCAATAATTTTTTCCCCGATTTTTTTATTGTTGATCTAACCTTGTGGGCTGCCATAGATATAGCTCACGGCACTCAGCTGTGCAGAAATCTAGGAAAAAATCAGCCTGTGTGTGCTGTTTTTCGAACAAGAGTTGGTAAACCTTGTTCGATAGCCTATACTATGAATAGGGAACCACTGTCCCCCATTCATAGTATAGACTGGCTGACAGCTTGCTCCCGATATCGGGGAGGCCAGGCAGTAGCGTGATGACGTCATCACGCTACTGCCGAGAGCTGTCTGTCGGCTCAAAAATCGAGCCGTGTGTCTCGGCCTTAAGTTGATTGGATAAAAATCTAGACCTGTATGGGGGCCATTACATCTATCACAATGACCTCATGTTATTGATGGTAAAGGGTGTATTGCACAGCACAAGTGGTGCCTTGGTTTTCTTTAGAATAGTATAGGGGTAATTTATTTCTTCCTTTATTGCTAGGCTTTGTTCAATGGTTGTTCTATTCAGGGATGTATACGTATAAGCACAACTATACAAAACACCTGTCCACTGTAGAAGCTATATTATGCAACTGACTTCTCACCTTACTTAATCCCTTTATCTGCTCCGCCACTTCAAGATTACAGTTATTAAAAACGGTAACAACGTCATGTTCCATACAAAGGCTTTTCAAGTTTTTTTTAAAAACAGGCTGTAGTCTTAACTCGGAGCAAAGCCCTGTCAACAGGAATTAAAGAAACCCTCAATGCATATGTTGGGGTAAAGACCAGATAAAGAGGTTAAGTGTTGGTTTTGGGTTTTCTTGTAATGATTTGTGTTGCCAGTGATTGTTTTACATGTATTATTACAATGGGCAAGTGATTCTTTTCTATTTATTTTTACACAGCTGTGTGACTTGCTAAGATGTGAAAGTTTCCATCATGTTTAGTGAAAAGGTTGGCTCAGACGTCATGGATTGTAATTAGTAACTGATCTGTTTACTTGCCATTGGCTTGCTCACACATCGAGTGGACCACTATCGCTGATGAACTTTACTGTGTGATGCAAATGCAACGGTAACTCTGCTCCCGTAAAGGTCACTAAGCACTGTGATATTAGCAGGAGGAAAAGGGTTATATAGCTCCTGTATTCAGATTTAAAATGTTAGTGTTTTTTAATCACACAACAACTGCTGTCAGATAGTTGCAACCTGGTCTTTTAAGCCTTGTGACAGATATTTGTCACTGAGCATGATTGGCAGCACTCCTCCTCTTGTTCTAGAGAGGGAGCGAGGAGCTTGGTTGGTCATTCAGAAACATTTATTGACCTATGCTGACCCTCAGTACTGACAATAGATTTATGTCTGAGGTCATGACCGATTTATGAACCGTGTTTCCCCAAAAATAAGACCGTGTCTTATAAAAAAATTCTGCTCCCATAGTTGCCCTACGTCTTCTTTTCGGGGATGTCTTATTTTTCCATGAAGAAAAATACAGCACGGGAGTATCGGGGTGGGGGGATCACTTAAAATGACACAGGGGGGATCAGAGGGGAGAATCAAAATGGCACAGGACACTAAGAGGTGGAAATTACCATTTTAGTAACCCCTTCTGATCCTCCTGTGCCATTTCGATCGCCCCCTCTGATCCCACCTGTCCAGAGTTACAGTACCATATCTTTGGGGTGCCTTATTTTTGGAGGGTGCCTTTATTTTCGGAAAAACAGGGTAGCATCTGTATACAATTTAACATTAGAAATGTATAGTTCTGTTGCCTTTGTAGGTTGTGTGAGTTCGGTGGTTACAAGAGAACTTGGCAATAGTATAGGGTTAGCTGTCGATGAATATAGAAAGTTTGGAAATCTAGTGATAGCCTTTATGGGCTAACTGAAAACATAGGGATGTCTCGGATCCTTTCTTTATGGTTCAATCCAATTCTGGTCTTTGAGACTCGCATTTATACACAAAATTACCAGGTTATAAATATTAAAAAAAAAATTGTCTTTACACTCATGACCCACGTCAGGGGGCAGCCGGGCGTTTTTCTGTAATAATTAGCATTCACATTCCAGCCTCTCTTTCTGTGATCTCTGCTGCAAAAATTAACCCCACAGAGGGTCAGGACCCCCTTGGGATTACCATTTCCAGGGGTCGCCTAATTCACTGAAAGTATCAGAGCTGCTGCTCACTAGCAGAATTGCTGATGACCACATAGTGTGGGAAGTTAGGAGGGAGAGTAACGTCTCCTCCCTCTTAATTTAGGAGGAATTGGGCTTTCCTCTCCCTCCAAAATTCCCACCCTGCACATTATTTGCACAATCGGGACATTACACTTACCTAATCCTGCCCGAAGTGATGTGCCACTGCTATTATTTGGAGCGCCGAAGTGACACTCCACACCAGTACTTCCATGTTCCAGATACAGTAGGTGACATTTCACGATGTCGCTTCCGGGGTCATGGATCTAAACGGTTGAGAAGCACTGCCCTACAGGGACTTCAGTTTACTTGTTGTTGATGGTGTACCTATGTAGGTGCATTCTTTGGCGAAAGGTTTGACCCGTCTTTCAAACATAAGAGAACTTTAATTTTAAGTAGCAACCGAACCGGGAAGATATCACCGGCGTCACCGCATATCATCTTGGCGGACCTGGGAAAATCAACAGGTGCACTGATACAGGGAATCGCCAGGAGATTTCAACGCACAGGTGAGTATGCCTGCAGGTTAGCTCAGGGTGAGTTTTATTAGTAGACAAACCCACCCCAAGTTAACTCGGGCGAAATGCCCAGGAGATTAACAAATTGTTCTTGAACCTTCAGTTCTAGTCTGTAAAGGGTTACTAAGTTCCTTACATTAGGTTTCCCTGTGTATTTTTGGTCTGACATGAGGTTATTCAAGTCAGTGTAACCTCTTTTGCGGTCTTCAACAAAAATAAACAGATAGCTCCTATCTGCTGTGATTCCAGCACCACGGACAGCGATGGAACAGATTTAAATTTTGCTGTGTTTAGTGGGTTTGAAATATTTGATTCTGAGAGATGCTATTGCCAAACACATGCCGGGATCGGGATTGCTTCATATGTCTATGTAAATAAATTCTATGCCATTGATCTTGATTGCAATACAATCATAAATAGTTTTCTGCTCCATTTAACATAAGATAAAGTTCACTGCAATATTAAAAGCAAATCCTCAAATTGTACATTTGACCATGCTTTTGAGCATGCCATCAGCCTTCAGATCTTTCCTTCTTTTTCCTAGTGCTATGTCTGTTCCTATTGTTCCTTGTTAAAGTGGGCATATACGATTTTGATTTTTTTCCATTTGATCAACTTAAAAAAAAATGATAATTTTAAGGCGACCATTTTAAAATAGATTCCTTTTTACCTGACTCAATCGACCTAACGTCCTCCGACCAGAAATCAATTGAGCAGTGATCGTACATGTTGGTAAATTTCAGTAGATCGTTCAGGGATCTGATGGGTTTATATCATGGAGAATGAAAGGGTTTAAAATAGGAATCACTAAGTCAGCTAGTCGAAATTTCATATTGATTGACCATATGTATCGGGGAATATTGCATTGAAAATGCATTTTTATTTTAACAAAAATGTTTTTAATTTTATCTTTTAGGACCGTAATAGGCCTTATGACTCTTTTAACCTGCACTCTTTGGAAAATTCATTAATGGACATGATACGGACAGATCATGAACCTCTGAAAGGTAAATATTGATGACAACATTTCTCATGTTACACAATTCACTGTTATAGGAGGGATTAGGGAGGACAATCGTCACCTTATGATTCCACTAGGTATTTTATATCCATATATGCATATTTGTTCGACATTGAGGTACCATATGATGTGTGTCAGTATGTGGATAAAAAAAAAAAAAAATAGCACAAGCAAATGCTAGTTATCATAGTAGACAGATTTACACATTATTTTGCACTATAACCTATACATGGGGGCAATTTCATCTGTGTTGCGAGTGCGAATAAAAAACTGCCCGTTCAAGTACTTGAATAGCTCTGAAGTAATTTGCTGCCTTGCTACACTGTAAACATAGCTCACTTGTCAATTCCAAAACCATGAATAAATTCTCCCCTTGTTGGGGGTGTAGGACAATGTAGAGTAAATATGTCCTAAAAGGACATCGCGTATTGAGGTTGGTAAAGATCACATGGGGTTTCTTGGCCTTTTCCCTGCTGTATTTGCAGGCTTGGGTCTTCGATTATTGCAGGATGATTAAACAAAAGCACCGCAATGTGGACATTGTGCTAAATATGTTACAGCAATGGGCATGCTGCCTTGTTTTAGCAACGAATGGGGGCATGAAAAGCGGACTCCTTTTCTTTGTCATGTGTCACAGAAGATAGAGGAGACCACAAGACAATAGATGCTGTCCTGAAGAAGTAGTGAGAGAACCACGAAAAGCATTGATTCTAACTGCAATGTCTGCTTATAATAAAGAAAATACTTTATAACTAATGGGCGCCTCAAAGCAAGTCCTTATTTTTATGGAAAACTCCTACTACCCCAAAAAGGGGCATGAACTTGACTGATACTAGCCTTGCTGTCAGCAGTAGGCATTTAGTGATGTTTAAGTTTAAAAAAAAATCACAAAGCAACCTTCTGTTGATTTCACTGGACACAGCTTTCTCATGATGTGAATAAGAAGCTGCAGTAAGGGTTTGTTTTCACAGCATCTTTTTACCTACCCTGAATGAGCCTCCACCATAGGGAAAAAAAACATAGACAGGATAGCCCTCATTGCATAAAAGGTCATTGAATATAATGGACCTTTAAAGCGTCAAAATTTTATTTTGACTGGCCTCTGATATTATGGTGGCATATTACTCCACAATCCTAAAACAAATATATATACTTACCTGCTTTTCCCTGGAATCATATGAGCGTTTCCATCTTTATTTTCTAGGCTTCAAGTGCAATATCGCTAGTTGCCACTGTGGGCATTTATAATGGTTTTCTATTGTAAAGCAGAGATTAGGGACATACTAGTCTATTTCTGCGCTCAAAGGTGTTAGGGTCTTTCAGGTGTGCCATGGCACACATAAAAGTCAGGGAGAGAGGAGGGTCTATGGTAGACCTTCAGAAAGCCTCAACCAAAAGCATTCTACTTTGAACCCCATCCTATTGTCTAACTAAAGCATCCTTTGTAGTGTGACCCCCGGGTGACTTAGGAGGCCAATATAAGTGTAGCCACATGAGCCTTTCACGCCTATTTATTAGGTTTTAGAAATTCTTATCTGAGATGGTTTTTTATTTTATAGTTTTATATACAAGTTTTCTAACCTCACTTGCTGTTAGGTCTGTGCTGTGATAGATCTATTGATCTGTAGAGTACTGGGTGCTGCAGGTAACATCTTCTCACCGGCTTAGACCTTCCCCCTGCAGGGGTTACTTCCCTAGACCTCACTTTCACAGTAGGGTACAACAGTGATGAAAAGGCAGAGAAACCAATGAGACCTGCCGGAGGTCCTGGAGATTACGGACATCTGCTTAAGTTGATATAGCTGATCTGAATGAGATAATGCAGACCCTAAGGATATTTGTATGGTCTGCATCTTTAGAGAATTTCAATTTATATATGTATATATGACATGTAACAACTTTGAAAACAATATTTGATTAGTCTTTCTTAAGCTTTGAATATTTCTGTTCCTGCTGTTAGAAGCGAGCTGAAAGGAGCGATCTATAAAAATAGCAGGCCAAAGGCAGGTGACAAATATCACACAGGCAGCACCTGGCATCAGGACCCGTATGGAAACCAAAATCTCCAGATGTCACACTATCAATTCTATTTCTGTACACAGTAGCTACATTTCAGTATGTGAATACATTCCTTGAGCTCCGCTCAAAAGACAGATTTCAAGTACCACTTCCACTAGTTATATATTTTTGTCAAATGTACTGTTTAGCATTCTTCCATAAGGAGTATTCCCTAGGACAGTGGGATGTACTAAAATGAATGCTTTTCTAGTAAAATCTATATGGTAAGGCGACAAAATATTGGGAGAAAATATTTTTCTTTTAAAGTATAATGCAAATTTGGAAACTTTTAGCAGAGTACATTGATCTACTATTTTGCTGCAGTTTGGCAGAACGTAGTGGAGTTTTGGCCTATGGCTGGGTCTACACTAGGCAGTCCTAGAAATCACGGGTGGCTGTTCGGATGCTGTTTCAGGGCGTATGGGCCACAGTATTCGCCATGTTGGCAATACCGCATCCTACACCTACTATTGTCAAACTGTGGGTGAAAACGTATTGATCAGGCACAGATTGCTTATGTCACACACCGTGTCTGACTGGGCATTGTGAATCTGCCATGGATGCTGCATGGCCCCCCATACGCAAGCATGAAGGCTGCACTATGTGGTTTTCCCTGCATTTTTCTATTGGGGGTAAAGGATACATATTGCTTCTTTTATTGAAGCTAAAAACAAACAACAATGAGTTTTACCTAACTTTAGCCAACACAAGTATAGGTGTTTTGACACACCCATAGAAAATGAATTGAGTCTGTTGAAACGCAATGGTATATATTTGATGCATTGATCAATTCGTTGATGGTCAAAAACAGCTGGGGCCTCCATGCAAAGCATCGGCTGAGCTGTCTCCAGCTCCTCCAATATCTGACAGCAGCGTGAGGATGCAATCGCGCTGCTGCAGGGGACCTCGAACGGCTCCAATATTGAGCCGTGTGTGCACTGCTTTACTCTTCAAGTGTTTGAGGTCTTGATGAGAAACTCTTGAGATTTTTTTTTTACTTTTTAGAAACTTCATTAAATCAGGTTAAATTAAGGTCATGAGAAGATTTATCTGCAGCTCACATGTAGTGAATTTTAATTGACCCTTTAATAGAGATCTTAAAATGAATGCTTTGAACACAAGCCAAATCCTGATGCAGTGCCACATGTTTAGCATTAGTAAATTATTTTCACCATCAGAGCAGGACTCTTGTGTTAGCTGAAATGTTCTATTTCAATGCTATACATTAGGGTTCTGTCATGAGAGCGCAAAAACCACCAGAGCTGTAAGCAGAAACAGTTATTTTAATACATATATTAATGGGTTCATAGGTTCATTTATGCATGGTTAAGAGTCACATGTTATGTGATTGACAATGATCTTGTAGTAAAAAGGGATGAACACCGAGAAAGCCTTCCTAGATGTCTGAATGTAGGGTACATGTTGACTTTTATTATTTCCAAAAGTTATTTTTGTAATGGTATTTGTACTCCTATAGCTGGTGAATTTTATTGGCTCAGTGTGTGTGAAGCCACTGGCATTTACATGCTTTTTGCATCTATCTCTAGAACTATGCACTTTTGTTTCAGAATATGGCAAGTATGTTCTCCACATTGACGATTACTTATGTTTAGTCAATTTGAGTTAATGTGTGCTCCCCCGTACCTGTTGGACCAGCGTTATTAGAGGAGTGAAGAAAGAGTGCTAGAAGGTGTGCTTACTGGGTATAGTGATGCAAAACCCCCATTAAACTGCTTTCTTCACTAGATTGTCAGGAGGATAGGTGATATGTCGGAGATAGGACGAACCTTCTTGCCAATGTGTATAGTTGGCTTCTCCCTCTGGTATGCAAATGAATAGTTGCCTCTAGCTTAATGGGGGTTAAGTCCGTAAAACCACTTTTTTTTATCATTAACATGCGTTTTCATGTGTTCTTAGAAGGTTATTCAGTATAAACCTTTCAAGAAGTTATTCATTAAAACCTGAATATATACAATAGAAGTAAGATGTCTGAATTGGCTATTGCTATGGAAAATCGCATGTGCTTTCAAGTTCTGCATAGAAAATAATATATTTTGGTATTTCCTAAACCTCCTCTAATCCCAGGACAATGTTTTTTCATATGTGGAATGAGCATTGGCATATTTGAAGCTTATTTAGGGGGGTTTCCACAGGGTTGTGTGATCCGTTGGGACCCCTACTTAAGGCTGGACATAAAATTAATTACTATCAACCTGCCCTAAACTTCCAACTAGTCACTTGTATGTAGAAAACCAAGAAGAACATATTTTTGTTGTGGTGTAAGGCTATGTCTCCACATCTGTCGGGACACCCTACTCTAAGCGCTGTTCAGACATTCGCCAGTGCAGGGGTTAATGTACTGGACTGTTAACCCCTGCATTAGCGAAACAGGTCAGCGCTGTGAGAACACGACATCAGCCAAACAGATAGTGTATGTGCTCCGACGGAACCCCCCGCAAAGCACTTCGCTCAGCGTAGGGGGTACCAACAGATGTGGAGACATAGCCTTACACCACAACAAAAATATGTTCTTGGAGTAGTGTTCACTTGGTTTTCCAAGTTTGGGGCAGGTTGGCACAAAGATCATAGTAATTAATTTGAAGTCCATAGGGTGCTCAACTCTACACCAGTCCTTTTACCAAAGACTGTTTATCGGCACTGTAGCATTATGTGCAGTATTTACAAGTATATGGAAGGTTCTCATACCCTTTTCTTTCTTCCTCAGCTCGAATGGGATTAAATTTCCATCATCCAGCAACTGATAACATAATGGCACTTAATAGTAAGTTTCAGAGCTTTCACTGTGTATTGTTGTCTTGTCATGTATTCATCCAATATGACTCTGTCCTAGTATAAACAGTCTATTTGTAAAATGAGAATACATATATTTATGCTGTTATTATATCTGTATATAATATTTGCTGCTTGTAGATATTTTGTTTCTTTTCTGTAAACCAGGCACTACTTAATCTTTAATTCCACTTGAGTATTATAACTGTTAATAAATTCCTTTTGTTGTTTAAACATTTTAGCCTTTAATGTTTATTATAGATGGGTATGCAATTTTTCACTGTTTGATCTACAGTGCCATCTTTGCTTTCCTTGATCACTTTTCTTTTAGGGCTTGTTTCCACTATACGTCTGGACCCCTGCCACTAACCATGTTGCTTGGTGGGGATCCTGATGGAGCATGTAGTCTTTGCCCCCTCGGCGGATGCTGTGTTTAGACATTCTCAGATGCAGAGGCACAACGTATTTGACTACGTTCAGCCTTGCATCGGCGGAATGCCTTTGCGCAGTGAAGGCACAGCATCCGCTGAGCAGGTAAGTGAATGTGCTCCGTCGGGACCTCCAACCAAGCAATACGCTTAGCGGACTGGGTCCCAACGTATGTGGAAACATAGCCTATGTCTGAGCCTACACTAAAACCGTGGGTGGAGCTATGTGTCCATGGTGTCTGCCTGCAGTTTTCCCACTATTCTGGCATTGTATGGGTGTGTTTAGGGCAGTGGTGGGCAACCGAGTTGATATGGAGGGCCACAAGTGTGGCATCAGCATCAATAGAGGGCCACACATAACATTGATCCAAATCCCCCCCCCCCCCCCCCCTGTCGACATACCTCAGCAGGCAGGCCAGACCCAGTCAGGCAGTCAAAGTCCGACAGCACTCACCCCCCCTCACGCACCTGGGTGCAGCGGTCATATGTAGACCTGGTTTCCCCGATCAACATTGACAATTTTACTGATGGAAGAATGCCAAAGTTGATTAGTAAAGTCAACGTGTGACCACTTCACAGGTGAGTTGCTATGCCATGTGCATTAACAGTTAGGTTTTGTGGGCCACATGTGGAGGATCAAGGAGGGCTGCCAAACAACGCCTAAAGGGCCGCATGTGGCTCCCGGGCCACAGGTTGGGCACCTAGGGTTTAGGGCATGGTATTTGCCAGGCCCTATTTTTTTTTAATATAAAAAAACTGCGCCCGCACATTACATTTGTCTGTCTGAAGTGGACAGACCAATGACATGGGTAATGTGCCAGTATAGACTGTAGTAGTGTATACCCAGCCTAACCTAGATTGTTTACCATATTACTGAAGAGCAGCTTTGATATAGATGATTTGTTTTAATCAAATAAGTTTTGCCACGTGGTATAAGTTGTGCAAGAGCTGTGTGCCATAAGTATGTGATCTTCACTGGTCCAAAGGAGCTGCCAATATTTCCCATGAATAAAGAAGTATGTGTAAAACCAGTAAAAACATGCTATAAATGCTCAGAAATGTAGAAATCGCAATGGCAACTTATTAATCCAGTTTTTTTTCCTTTTGTGGATTTTCATAAAGTACCCCATTGTACTTTATTAAACATAAACTCTTTCATTACATTATATTATTCCATTCTACCTCTTTTCCTCATAAATGCTTTCATTCGGATTAAAGACATTGTGACCGATTAGCACATCTGTCTGTAGTGGCAATCTGATTCAGGCTCTGTTCAATATATAACCTGCAATAGCAAATATTGCACTGTGTGGTCATCACGGTGTGTTGTATGTATGTATGTACTGTATTATTCAAACTATAAGACCCACCAGACCATAAGACACACCCAGTTTTTAGGGCAGGAAAACCAGAAAAAAATTGGGTAAATGCAATGAATTCAATGATATTCAGTTCAGCCAGTAGGTGTCACTAGCAGTAGTACACTCTTAGCACATCGTCATTCTCCACACTGATCGGGAGAAGGAGGGGATCCTCTGCAGGTCTGGCTGTTACTGTGTCCGTGGGAACTGCAGAGTGATTGCAGTGCCCACGGAGGGAGAGAGGGATAGATGGCAGTTCATCTATCTCTCTCTCTTCATTGCCTATGGCAGCAGAGCTATAAGCTCTGCAGGAATAGGTAATTACACAGTTCAGATGGGAGAGCTGGACACTGGCCAATTTAGGCACAATCATCTATTGTTGGTATTTGTAAAAAATTTCATAGTCAGGGAGGCTATGAACAGGTTGGATGGTGGGGTAGGAAGCATTGGTGGTTCATTAAGGACTTGTCCACTGCGCTTCTTTCCCTATTGGACATGAGCTACAGCCCGCGCCTTGCGTCATTGAAACGTGTCAGCGGGCCTCTTCAAATAAGCATATCATTTTAAACACCCTTCGGTGTAGCCTTTTCCCCCTTCACCAAATCAGCAATTACTTCAAAAAAAGATTTTTATACCAACTGGTCCCCGTAAATTTGTTGGTATTTGTATGCCTTTGATTGTGTGATGAGACAGTATTAGTATTATTTTTCATGTCATAAACTAAAAGAAAAAAAAAGTCCAAAAAGATCCTAAAATTGATTCCTTTCCAGTCATGGATAAAGGTGTGTGCACATGCTCTAAAATGTGTTCAGCTACAGATCTACTAACATTTTCCAACATCACAGCTCTTTCAAATATATAACTTTTTGTCAATCAAATTTAGAAAGAAAAAATTGGATTACAGTTCTCTGTGCTTTGCACTTCCAGTACTGCAAACAGTATTTGCATTGTTTGCATTGATTGCATATAATCAGTGTTGTAATAGTTTCTTAAGCTGTACTTGAAATTGTTATATAAACTTAGAAGTCATTTCACTTTTTTTCTTACCATAGTTCCAGCAGATCATATAATTTATAGTTTGTGAAACTTCTTTTTAATAGTGCAGTTATGTTCTAATTCAGGTTGTACGACATGTTCTCTGGGTCTTTTGAAGTGTTATCGGAATAATTCAGCATTCGGCATTTTCACAGTTTCTTCTGTCGGCTGCTTTATTCTGATAAGCCAGAGCTACAGATTTTTTTCTTCAGCAAGCCCCCAGGACAGCTCCATTTTGTTCTTCATTTTATCTTCATGTAACATGCCGTTCACAGGTCTTCTTTTCATGAGGTCTGCTCTAAAGTCCTAGCAGCCCTCTTACTGGCCTTTTTTGGATTTTTTTTTTAGATTATTACATTTTACATTTACAATGAAGTAGAACGTGTTTGCACCACAAATAGTTCTGTTAACCTTTTTTATGGCTAAATATATAATTATAATAATTTTTTTACTTCATTAAATGTCTGGCTGTATAAATATGCTATTTACATTGAATATCCTAATTCAAATAATTACAAAATCAATTTTTTATATATATTATTTTAGGATTTATGTTTTTATTGTCTAGCTAGTATAGGTTATGTAGAGCATAGGTAGAAAATTTTGGGAGCACCCTAATCAGAAATACTCCCTACCTTTTAAGGGAAGAGGCAGGTTAAACTAGGCAAGTATTATTCAATTTGCCTATGACAATTAAACAGTAACTGGTCAACGGGTTATTTTCTGGAAAAAATTATGGAAATAAGTTGGCCGAAATTACGTAGAATAAAAATTCTGTAGTTCTGGCATAAGCCGGTAAGAAATCTTTTACAAAATCTGAATATATAGAACATTAATCAGACAAAGAGGACCAGAGGCAATGCCTCTAAAAGACATGCTGTACTTAGTAGTGAGATCGATCACATGGACGCCACTCTCATGTTTCTTCACAATTTCTTCTTTTCTTTTGTGATTTGATTTATTTTTCTTTCCTTATTCCGTCTATTTTTTGGCCATTTTGCTAGTTCTTATGTGTATATTGGTTCAGAGTGCAGCTTACAAATGCTTTACAGGTCTTTGTTTACAACTGCGCAAAGTAAACATGTTTTGACTTGTTTACCTAGCCACAATCCTGGTTGTCGAGACCAAAATTTTGGTTCTAACTCAAGGGTGCACTCTACTTGCTTTGTCCCAGAATCTGTGGATATGGTCATCTTTGTAGAATGAGGCTGACCTCACCAAACCTTACTTTAACCCTAGGCAGCAAAGGCAAAGCTCTCCTATTGATGCGCAGATTTGAGGTTTTAGGCACAAATTTTATGGGCCCCCTCCCAGTCCTGCCACTTAAATTTCCCCCTTCCACCCTTGAACCCCTCCTTGACCTCACACCCAAACACTGCTTTGTTCCCGAACTAAAAATAATCACCCCCGATTCAGTCCAGATTTCTGTACCAAAAGCGGTACATAGGTTGGCATGAATTTTATTTAATGGTGCCTGTAACTTACTGAAATATGTCCAAAGGGGTCTAGTAGTCCTCCTGACTATACTAAAATTTAAAATGCACAATTGAAAAAAAACACAAAACTCAGCTCAAACAAGAATTAATACATAATGGCAATGTGTTTGTTGATGGTCCAGTACCCACTTCTCATTGACCTCCATAGAGTTGCTGTGTTCATCTTTATATCTGATCAGAACGAAAAACTCCCACAATTGTAGGATGGTTATCATTAAATATCAATGTTGTCTAAGTCTTTTATTTTGACCCCCTCAGTATTGGAGTTTGACATCCCTGATCTAGTATTTTCCATATAACCCCTCTCCTGGTTATGAAGGGCTAATTCATATGTTAAATGTTCGGCTTGAGATTGTTAAATTTTTTTCGACTTACTGAATTTGTGATTAATTGCAAGGTACACTAAAATTGCTAGACATATGGGGAACGGTTGGGGGAACATTACAAAAAAGAATGTATTATTCCAGCATTGGCAGATTTTGTTTTAATTAAAATTTAAGTGGAAAATTCAACTCAAACATTTCAACTTGACTTTTGAAGTGCTAATGGAATACTTTTTTTGTAATATTCCTCCAACCCATCTCCATATCTCAAGCTATTTGGGGGATCATACCATATTCATGGGCTTTGTGATTAACTCACAATAGTCAGATAGGGAAATTTTCAAAATTACATTCCATCTCTAGTAAAATGTTATATCACCATCTAAGTCCAAATCGGGAATCCAGATTTCTGCAAGTTTTATCACTGCGAGCTAGACTCATAGATACCCCTAGAAGGTTATCTGTTGGGAACAGAGAGAGAGAAAAACCAACTAGTATTATGCCACTTTAAAACGGGACATTACAGTGAACTGTCATTCGCCCTGAAACCAATTGTGTGAATTAGCCCTAAATGTTCTGGGGAAAATATTAAATATTATCATTTTTTCCTTGCTTATGTATTTAATAATGACTTGTTTGCTTGCTGATCTAAGAAACCAATCTGTATTTACTGGGTACAGCCCACTTGTTTGTTTTTTTGGGCGGTTTGTAGCTCTTATGTGTGTCTGAGTCATTTGTGACTCACAGAAGCATAGCTACAATCTGTGTCAAATGTATTTTTATCAGACCCAAATCTGAGGTTTCTAATTAAATGTTAACAGCATATACTAGAAACTGCAATCTTTGAAGAGGAGCAAATGTGTGACTGAGCTGCTGTGTATATCACTGAGTTATGGTCCAAGGGGGATCCAGAAATACTTGGAGTTTCTGTGTATCATAAACCTAAGTTTCATGTTGGCAACTGTATTTGGTAAGATTTGGCAAATCTTCTTATAGCTGTACTAAGTTTAAGAAATGTCTTCTCTTAGACCAGTGGTGGGCCATCTTTTTTGACTAGTGGGCCACAATGGCTCCTTAAATTTTATGAACAGGCCGGATCAAGAGCCTGTAATGGCTGACAGGGGGGCCAATTCCATGCATCGCCGGCATCACTAATGATGGCCGTGAGGTGTGACAGGGATGTTATCTCTTTAAATTTCCTGCCAAAAAAATGCCCTGTTGTCACCATGAGGATATGCCCACAGTGTCATGATCACACTACTGCATCATCCCTAAGACGACGTTTGGGCACCTCTAGGTCTTTGAGCATTGAGAACCAATGGGCTGCAGTTCTTTCATCCATCAGCCCCTGTGTTGGCTGACAGTTTGGGTGCCCACACAGAGGGCTCAGACTGCCACCTCTGGCACCCGTGCCACAGGTTTCCCATTACTGCTGTAGGGTGTTCTCCTGGCCCGACAAATATAGGATGTATTTCATTTGGTCAACCTTTCCCAATGTACCCAATGATTCTCTGTAAGGGCTTGTTTCCACTACGTTTTTCAATCCGTCAAGGTCCCTCCGTCAACGGAAGGGTGCATCCAACAGTGCATCCGTCAGGACATACAGGAAATGTTTTCTTTCAGTGCATCCGTCAGAGACAGATTACACCCCTCAGTGATCTAAGTCAATTTAAGCGCAACGGAGACCAACAGATTGCACTGATGGATATTGGGACAGGCTCATTTGATTTAATGAGCTACGGTACGTCAGACGGAGGGATTTTGACGCAGTGGAAACTAACCCTAATACTTAAGTTCCTAGGATTGGCATGATAATAGGGAGACAATAGGAAAAACACAGGGTTAGTGTCCTAATTCTAAAAAATCATGTTTTCTTTAACATCCTTCACCAGCTTACTGAAAACATGTAGAGTGACTCATGGGAGCTGTCGCTTTGCAAATGTCCCTTCCCTTCGCAGAACCTCAAGCTGCAATATATGTGGATCAGGAAGTACAAGTAATAAGTGTATGTGTATATGTTTTTAATTTTCCAATATTTCTCTGTTTCCATGCAGCCAGGAGCTATGGTCGCAGACGAGGTAAATACATTAAGACTTGTTTGGGTGTTTCTGCTTGCTTAAATCTTAGGGCAGAAATAAATCAAGCTCTTCTGGGTGTTGTAAATCGGCTCTAATGATGAATCGGTTATAATTTTATAATTTTTATTTCTAGTGATCTGAAAAACATAGAAAACCTAAAACACATGCTTGCTTATTGAAGAAAGTTAGACATTGCATTTACATACGTATACACATTCACAATATGGCTGACTTTCTATTCACTTATCCAAAGAACACTGCAGTCAGTCTTTTCCTTGGCTTGCAGTGGTTGTCAGCATAGGACTAGATGGTAAAACAATGGGAGCTCATATTTACCTTCAGGTAATAACACTTGAACTTCTGTGAATGTTTCATGGCTTTGTAATGAGTCAGCATGTGTTTTAGATTTTGAGAACCTTTTATTTATACATATTATTGATCGTCTAACCCTTGGCTTCAATCACTTGCTTGTTGTTGATGTAGTGTTGGAATTAACATATCAATTCTTCTGTTTTAAAAAATGATACATTTTTTTTTTAGCATTTGGTTAATAAAATGAAATTTTTTTTTATAAGTAGTCTCTAGGAGCACCTTTGAAAACTTAAATTTTCTCTCTTTGTGGAAGCTGCTGCTGGGTGAAAAAGTTTGAAGAGAAAACAAACCAGTTTTTGCAGAATTAATAATGGGGTGGCCCAAGCATAGGTCTAGTTATACATGATGGATAGAAGAGGGGCAGGGTTTGCTGCCAAATCAACTTAAATTTTGTGTGTGTTTCTATTACATAAATCTAAATTAATATAATCAATGTTTGTTAATGTGTACACCGGGGCAGACATGTATAAGCCTGGAAATGTTTCTTTGCATGGCAAAGCTAGTTTTGACTTCATGAACTGGTGGGTTTGCTTTCGTACCACATATTCCAGCCAACTCTGCCCATCCCAGCTCATTTTGATGTCTTACCCCTGCTATGCTTATATGATGGCGGGTTGGTGGCAAATGTAGGTGTTGAGCGTATGCTGGAGGTGCAGAAGGTCATTAGTATTGAGTATATGAAGTTTCATGTGTGTAGAGAAGATGTAGCCACTCACTATGTTAGGTTTGTCACTTGTTACCAAATGTAAAAATTATTTTTAATTTTAGGCTTCTTTTAAATTTGTGAAATTAGTGATATCACCCAGTTATAGGTATATCAAGGTATGCATTTTGTGTCAGTCATTATTTTTATACACTGTATTACAGATTAAATAGTTGGCATAAGCAGAGTAGGGCAGAATGATGGTAGATATTTCAGTAGTACTGTCCCTTTAAATTGCAGGCGAGGTTAACATGATGCATATCGAAGCCGTACTGCCGCAAGCAATTAACAGACCCTTTAATCCAAGAATGTTGTGTTAGCATTAGTGAAAGTTAGTTATGTGTTTTAATTGAGATGATATTTTTAGAAGTGGTGGCAGTGTTTAATGTTTGTGTCTTTTACATAATAAATCTTTTTCTGTTCCAAACTCTAATGCGGTCTTGTGTATCCTTCTCTATAATCGCCCCCTAGTGGATTTCTGTATGTTCTGCATCCCTGTAGAGATCAACCTAGTGAATATATTATTATAATTATCCTGAGCACAAGGGTAGACTTATATTGAGATAGACATTGCAGAGCAGAGGCAGCATGCATAATGAGAACATGGCTGCTTTGTGTGTATAAATAAATCTGGACTGGGTTAGTCTAAGCATCAAGTAATGGCTGTTTCATTAGATATCAGGAATTGTGAGTTGACTTTGCTCTGGTGGTAGGACTTTATTCTGAGATTTGACAAGTCAAGGTTTTTATTCTCAAGGCAGCAAGCTATAAAAGTTAAGGAATTCAGCTAGACTGAGAACTTTTCTCTTTAACATAGATTAGATTCAATTTAATCCAATCCTGTGTTTGTAGAAAGATGTGAAAGGACTGCAGACTTCAGATTTAAAACAAATTGCCTTGTGCTTCACTAAGCCGCAAGTTAACTATAGCCCATGTTTGCGATGTGGTAAAGGTCCTAAGTGCCAATAAAATGCATTCAGCAATGGGTTCTGAAAATAAGGTGTTAATGTGAATGTTAAACAGGCTTCTTATGGGAAATCTCTGTACTTGTGTATTGCACACTGTGTGTGTGTTGCTGAAAAGTGGACGGCAAGGCATAAAGTGTTAAAGAGCCCTGAATAGATGCAGGGTGGAATTAATGGATTTACAGAACTCCTCTATTAAGAAGTCCATTCTTTTCAGAGTAAAAGGTCTACTTCACAAACCACTAGGGATTTGAAAGTGGGGTTTATAAAAGTAACTAAAATAATGACATTATTGAAATATTGTGCAAAATGGAGACTAATCAATACTATCTGTTCTGTGAAGACTTTGCCGTCTACTCTCTTTAGGCCTTTTAATGCCATGGCCTCAATAGGTAACAATAATGTACAATATTACATTACATTACATTTGTAAATTATGTTAACAGGTAGTGTGTTGTATGTGTGGTGTTGAATTTTGAAACGGTTGACTTGGCTGTATCCAGCAGGGCAACCCATCAACAGATTCAGCACTGTTTACAAAAACCTGCAATGCAGAACATTCTCCACTTGAATACATTTGGTGTCTGCATTGTGTTATGCTTTGCACCAGTTTGATAGATTCTTCCATGAATATGTCTGTCCAGTAATTGTTTGTGTCCACATTGCATAGCTGATTGATTATATCTTAAAGCGTGTGTAGTTGGTATTTTCAAATCTCTTGATTTATTTATTGTGGTGTCCTCTGCATTGTAACCTACTACAGCTAAAGCTGCTATACTTGTCTTAACAGTCCTACCAAGAAAACCATTTTTGTGCTGAATAATTTCCTGAATTTTATAAGGATCAGGAACTGAACACATAAATTACTAACTAATTGACAGTTTGATATTTTTCTCATGTTGTTCCAAATGATTTCCTGTTAACTGATATAAATTTAAAAAAATCCTAATACTATAGTATAATAGGTGTTAATAAAGGATAATACTGTTAAGAATATATTTGCTTGTAAGTAATGTACAAAAAATGGGCATTACGATTTATTATATTTTTTTTTTACTTCTGCAGAACTGAAAGTAAATGTTTAATTAAAAATACTTAATGATTTCCAAAGAAATCAAACTTTTTACTTTTTACCATTATGAGTTTTATATATGAGTATTCATTGACCTTTTGGTTTCTGCTTCCAGGTCGATCTTCACTCTTCCCATTTGAAGATGGCTTCCTCAGCGATGGTCACGGAGACCAATCGTTGTCATCTGGTCTGAGTTCTCCAACTCATTGTCAAAATGGTGAACGGGTTGAACGCTACTCACGGAAGGTGTTTGTTGGAGGGTTGCCTCCCGATATTGATGAAGGTAATTTTGTTTCTGAATTGTATTCAAGTAAAGCAATTTAATTGTCTGATGCTTTGAAAAGTAACACTGCTTTTTTATGAGCTGACCCTACAGTGAAAGCCTGGATGACGTATAAGCAACCTGCTCACCTGTTTGGTTACATGTTTTGCTTCTTTAATATTTCATTCTATGAGACAATTAAAGATGCATATTGTTAATAGTAAATCTAAAAATTCCAGTGTTGAATCTTAACCAGAGCAGAAGAAAGGTTTTGAGTTTAGAATAATATGTCTTGCACACAATTTGCTGTTATGTTTTTCTCTGTTAATAATAGTTAATTTTGATATTTTCAGATGAGATCACAGCAAGCTTTAGGAGGTTTGGACCTTTGGTTGTGGACTGGCCCCATAAAGCAGAAAGTAAATCCTACTTTCCACCAAAAGGTAAACTATTTGAATGTATTTCTATTTTCTTATCAGGGGATGCTTGTATTTTAAGTCCATTTAAAAAAAAGTCCATTTTAAAAATTTAAAATAAACGTACCATTCCAGTTGTTTCTCTTATGTTTTGTATTAAAAAAGGTAATGGACAAGAATTAACAGAGAACGTGACATTAGTGGTGCTAAACCCTCCTATGTTTTACAGATGAGGAAAGAGCGTCATCTTTGCTTTTGTTCAGCTGTCATTGTGCTGTACGTCTGGTGCACTATGACAGAGGTCCCCAACTCCTATGTATGTGAGCCACTAGTGGGCCATGCAAAATAAGCCTCAGGCCGCAAAAATCATAGATTTCAAATAGAAAGCTTGCCAATATTCATGTTGCTGAAGATACAGCTTGAATAATACATTTAGACACGGCTGGGTTTTTGTAGTGTAAGCTGTTTATGTCCAGTGAATAACCCAATGGAAACATTCTCAGCAGCTGAAATAAAGCTATGCAGGGCTGCAGCAAGGTGTGTAAAAAAAGGGTGAAATGTATTCTCAAAATTACTAAAATTTTAAAAAGGCTTGTACTACTAATAATGTATGAGATCTGGTGGTTCAAAGCTGTACAGTGATGTTAGGGGCGTATTTGTGTCCAACATCCAGTGTTGGACACAAACACAAATAGCATAGTGGTTACCTTTCTGGCAGTAGGGCCTGGTAACATATAAGAACAATTTGAGAGTTAGAATGTGTTAGATCCATAATAAGCACATTGGCAACTGTGACAGTTCTCCCCAGAGGCATGCCCTGGCTGTAACTGGGAATTGGTTTTATAGGTGTAATCTAAAAAAAACACTGCAATAAACTAATGCGTACCTGGTTCGCCAACATAAACCATACGTTTTTATTATAATATCTTTGATAAAATAGAGCTTGAAAACCCTTACTTCTTATCAATCACTAAGTAACCATTTCATGCAAATGATTAATGATATAACCTGCAATATAATCAAAGCTACAATAGTGAGCAGGGTATAGTGCTTCGTTTTCCGCAGAAGTCCACAGATGACTGCAGTGGATATATTGCAGCAGCCACGTGAACAGTGATCATGTTTTCTATTTCTGTCCCCATTCATGTAAAGTAAGCTGCTTTCATATTCTGTTCCAGCAGCCTTGCCTGCCTCTCGGAAGGTAGCAGACAAATGCTGTTATGATGCAGCTGTTGGCATTTATTAAAAACCATCAGTCTTTAGTACGAAGATCTTCCTCCTCTACACTTTTGCTGTGGCAGCTGCCTGGCTAATGTTTGGCTTTGTTTGCATACTTGAATCAAAACCATAACTAAGCTAAATGACTTTTATACATGGATTAAAAAGAACATTGTGAGCTGCATACCAACTTGTGGTATTCTCAACCTTTTTTTTCCTTCAGAACTTGGAAGTTTTTTAATCCAACAGAACCAGACTTGAAAGCATTGGCCGCCCATCCTCATCCCAATAATAGAAATGGTTCACAATTTTAACAACCCCAAATGTTTTAAATTGGTCTTTCTCTGCAAATGTAATCCAGTTATTGAAAAAGCTAATGTTGAAGCCTGAATTTTTAAAATGAAATAGCAACTCATGTGGTTTGGAAAGGGAAATGTGTTTTTTTTTTTATTTTATAAATGAGGCAAATCTTTTTCTACCATGTTTCAGCAGTGAGAAATCCACAGATGATGACTGACTGATCTGTTGATCACATGTAGTATAGTGGCCTCCCTGATAGAATACATAGTGATTGGAAGGTTTAGAAAGGTCCTCATATTACATGGTTTTGGTAAAAGAAAAGTGGATTGTACAGAAATTGTAGGCGAAGATTGTAAGGTGTATGTGGGGCCTTTAGGCCTATCAGGTTGCATTTTGAATATATCTATGTGATAATTGAGTAATTATGTGAGTTACTTATTAAATTATGAGATGTGAATAATTGAGTTACTGCCAAAGGATTATGTAATCATGTTTAAACCAGCTTTGTGATTCAGTCACCCATGGTGCTTTATGGTTAGAACACTAAATAACAGTATCTGGAGAGTAGAAAAGGAAAGAATAATCTCTGTGCAGAACTTCTATTACTGCTGTTTAGATCAGCCTGCATTAGGAAATGAATAAACTTCACGTGAAGTTCCAAAAATTCACTCGACTCTACTGTGTTAGAATGTTGGGCAGAACAGGGTGTTAGACAAAGTAGCATCCCATTCCCGTCAATTGACATTGAGAGCAGTTACAACTGGCGTGATGCATCCACTGTGCCTTATGCTACTCCCTAGATTGTGCAGATGACCCACTTCTGAGTTATTTCTTGGCTTTATATATTTAAGCCTGCAAAGTGAAAGATGTTACGCTTAACACTTTGATAAGCGTTCAAAATAATTTAGTAATTGTACCAAATACCAACAAGTAATATTTTGTGCCAATTTATTTTTTCTGATATGTATAGCAAAGGCACATTTGCAATATTTACTGTGGGCATCGAAAGAATGTACCGTAATTCTCGGAAGTGCCCTATACATTGGAGTGTCCAATGCCGGAAAAATACTTTGTTTTATTTTGAGTTCGCTGGCCGGAGCTCTTACCCTCCTCCTTGACTCCTGCTCAGCAGAGCAGGAGTCAAGGAGGAGGGTAAGCTGTCTCTGACATCTTTACATGCTTGCAGCCCTGACTGGCAGAGCTTCTGCATGTGAGCCTAACTCACTGTATGTGAGATAGAACATTTTCCTCTGTATGTGAGTTGCGCTCATGCTGACCAGCTCGCATACTTAAAGCACGGAATAACACACGCACACACGCGCACACACACATCTGACTTTGCTGCTGCATTATTTATGTCAGTGGAGCTTCAGGTGAAATTAAAAATTCAGTACATAGGCAGATCTCCTACCTGGCCCAGCCAAACATTAAGTTATATTAATAGTAGGCTTGGCCTACTGCTTTTTTTCCTATTTGTTTCATTATTTGAAAATAAAGACTTTTTAAACATACATACTTGTGACAAATTTGGTAGCCATATCATTTCTCATATTTGTGCCACTGTCCAATTCCCCTTTAGCTGGAAGAATAACTTGAAGGTGCTGGTCTTGCAATCCAAGCAAGTCCATGCTGCATGTAAATTGTACATTAGTCCAGGTATAGGTGGTGAATATCATTGTGAAGTTGCACCAAAAACATTATCCGTTTGTCCTTAGAATCTGCACACACACACAATCTATTTCTGTGTATTATTTTGGAGGAATGCAGTATTCTAAATTTCAGCTATTTGTGTATGCACTCCAGTGTATAGTATTATGATTGTCTTAGAATGCACCAATGGGGATGGCGACTACTTGGAAAGCAATCTTTAATAAGTAGGTTTTTGTTAATGGAAATATGAAGGTAGCTTGCATGGTGCGCATGTGTCCACAAGTGACTATTGGTACTCTTCCATGCAGAAGGATTAATCTGCTCAGGAAAACGTTTCACCAGAAATAATAAAGAAATACTGGAATACCTTGTGCATTCCATCTGCATTACTTGACAAATTGCTACTATATTACTTGTTGGACTTGGAAATAACGGTCTTATCGCCAAAAGACTGTAGTTTAGTGCCGCTAATGGCTTTGCCATGTATGTTAAATATGCTATTTTATGCAGAAGGAATAGTTCCTAGGCTTTGGCAGGAAGTACCTTTTTAAAATAACTTTCCAGTAACACGGATGTGTTGCACTGTCTGTGCTAGATATACTTAAAGCAAACTTGTTCTAGGTTAAGTAACCGAAACCTTACTTAATGCACTCTCCAGAACCATAGGAGGGACCTGATCACTCCCAGGCATCTCTTCATTTCTCTAGTGTGTAAGAGGTCGTCTAAATCGCACGTAAAATAAATTGAGCAGGAATTGGACCTGTCTGTAAAATTTAGTCAGTCGCTCGGGAATCATGGAACGTTAAGGGAGACATGCGATCATTCCTATCTATCAACCTGTTGACGTCCAACCCACAATACATCATTTTCGGTTAAAACAGCTGTGAGCTGGGGATCACATTATCCGCGGTCGGTCGATCGATCGATCGTGGTAAGGAATCGACCAGGAATCTAAGACATCATATGGTGCAGTGTGCGATCGATACTGTAATTGGAATCAATTCCAGATTTGCACCATCATTTAAAAGATCGATCGCTAAGAAATCTAAACCTCTATGCTCAGCTTTACTGAGATGTCATTATCCAGGCTGTTCTGTCCCTTGGGGAAGGTGCTTTAACCCTTTTGTGGGCTCTGACCCAAATCAGACTAGAGCCATGCCCATTTGGAAGAAGCTTTGGTAGCCCTTTATTAATAACTGAGTGGATAGACAGTCACAAATAAATGATTACATTCAAGAAGAAATTGGAGCCTATGGTTGCAGTAAAATAATAGACCGTAGTCAATGTATTACTGAGAGACCAAATAAAATAAAGTAATAAGTTTGAGGATAACCTCGGAACTTGTTGTATGAAATGAGTGCTTTTTGCAATGTCAAAATCCTAGAAAAAAATGATACTTGTGAGATTCTTCTTCAGTTGCTTCCTCCATGAATCATGTGATAGGAGAAATATAACCTTGATTGTACATCAGAAGAACATACAGTACCAATGTTCCTTTTGGTTGACAGCCAGTATAATGAGGAAGGTTCACAATAACCTTTTGTCTGCTGGTTTCCTTAAAACATGACTTCTCAAATAAATATGAAGACTGCCTTTGCTGATCTTTTCACCCTAAAATACAGATGAATCCAGAACCTTATGGATTCCCGGATCTTGCATGCTTGGAATGGGCCAGCCAGGAGACTGGAGAGCTGAGTAATGGTATTCAACTTTTCTTTTCGTGTGAATTTGGCAGCTCCTCCTCAGGAAGGGGTTTAATGGGTTCGATACCTTGGTCGTGTGTATAGATTTGGGTATTGAATAAAAACCCAATGGAGGAAGAACAAAGTGGGACCATATACAGCTCACGCTGACCTAATTGCAATTGGCATACAAAATATTCCTATTATTCTCCAGTAGTAAAAGCTTCTTAAACACCCCATACACCTTTAGATTACTCCATACAATTTCCATTAGATCTACCAACAACTGTGTAGTGCTTGGTCCTTCCTGTTGATTGCACAGAAATTGTATGGTACGATTGTAAGGTGTATAGGGGCCTTTAAGACCCCC
>CM070037.1:52330397-52343006 GCA_036250615.1 Ptychadena robeensis | reverse complement strand
TCCTCGATCTAATCGAGCATCGATTGAACCAAAATTGAACCGTGTGTGGCTAGCGTAAGTCTTGGGACTCATGAGGTCTGGGTCCAGCTTGGCTTTCTAATTTAAACTTGAGTACCTTGTAAATTCAAATTTTTATTATTTGGAGAAATGAGCCGAAGCTATAGAAAGCCATCGCACATGACACTTTATCTAATTTAAGAGAAAAAAATAAGACTTTAGCTGGACTTGCCAGCTTGCGGTTGTGACTTCTGGGACACAGATCCATAGCAATACATTCTCCGTTACAGCTTATGGCGGCTTCTAACACAGGCAATTATCTCTACATAAACCTATTTATGTTCTTTCAAATGATGGAGAACTTGAAGCGTGACTCCACACACTGAAGCAGATCAATTAAGACCTCTGGTAGGAGATCCATTTGTGTTATTTACTGCGGAAAAGCAAATCTACAATGCGGGCCTACTATAGATTGATCCCAGCGTGCGCTTTTTCTTTCCAATTTCTCTAACTTGTTGTTGGTTAAACAATGAGGAGACGCTCAGCAGGCAACAACTGCTGCAAGCGAGGGTTGTGTGTACTGTAACTACAGTGCGACATAATAAAGATGGCCAAGGGGGGTCAACTAATTTTCTATACATTCTGAAGAAAACAATATCCATAGGGTGTCGGGATACTGTTGGTATTCGTGGGATTTCTTTTTGATTCATATTGCAGAAAAAGACTTCTTTTTTTTTTTTTTTATATTAATGTACATAAACACATGCAGCTCCTAGAAATAGGCATTACATTGGAACTTCTTAATATTTTATGCTTTTCCGGTAGATATAACTGTGGGTTTTGTTTGCTTAGTGACATGAGTCTAATTTGTGTTGATTTGAAGTAAAGCCAGATCTTTGTAAAGTGTATGTAAAGTGTATGTTTTAATGGCAGACAATGCAGCTGACTGCATAAAGATTGGCAACCATCTCTGTGAACCTGACGCCCATTAGCAGCTTCCAACCACAACCTTGGTTGCCCATAGAAATGGTTACCATGCTGTATGCCGCTCATCTCCTCTTCCAGGGTATGCCAGTCATAGGCTCCTGACATTAAAAGGGGATACAATCGTATTCCTCTGGTTATTACTCAGCTATTTACACATAGAAGGAGTCTCTGTCACAGAATGAGACTCATGGTGTATGCACATAGCAAATGTCTACTGCAGTGAATATATTATGTAGCTGGAACCTAGTGTATGTATGGGTTTAGAGAGAGCCTTTACTGCTTGTGTATAGACATATACAATAGTTACTTTCCTCCTGGCACAGGCCTTTTGGTTTGGCTGTAGGAATATAGGGTAAATGCTGATTGGTTCAGCCATGCGGATTATTCATTTTATATGTGAATGGCTGTGACTTTTTTCCCCTAATTTTTTCTGTGTCTTTATGGAGTGAAAAATATGGGATGGGAAGTTCTAGTCAGTGTTGGCTTTTTACTGCAAAAATCCTTGCAAATAGTGTTAGAAAAGAACAACACCCTGATACGGCTCTATGAGTCTCTGAATGCCTTTGCTACGCTAAAGTAGGGAACACACGGGCCAGATCGATGGCTGCTTTGAGCGTCATGTGCGCTCGCGGCTATCTATCTAGCTCATATCTAATGCGGCCATCCCTGTTTTCAAGTGGACCAATCAATCCCGCTCGAAAACGGGGATATCGGACATGACCATAAATGGTCACGGTCGATGTCCATTGCTTTGCATGGATAACTATTGGCTGTGTCTCCAGCTCCTCCGATATCGGGCAGCAGCGCGATGATGTCATCATGCTGCTGCAGTGAACCGTGTGTAAGGGTTCCCATACATGAGTCCATACCGTCACAGTGACATCACCACCTTGTGCTTGAGCTTTCATAAATGGAACAGCAAATCGCTGCGCGGCACTTTGCGCAATTGATTCCAGTTCGATATTTTGGATGGGGATCCTAGCAAGGATGTGTTATATTTTATTTACAGATTGCTCCAATAATGTGGGGGTGACAAGCTAGGGGAAAAAGTTTGTCTGGTGGGTTTAGGTGCGCTTTAATTTTTGCAGAAATGAAACAACCTGTCACCTAATGTTCTTTCCTTAAATGGCTGGATGAGTCCAATGCGGCACCTTGTTTAGGGCTGTTGTCAAAGGGGTACTAAGTTGCGCTGGCACACAATGTTTTGTCACAATAAAACATATAAATGTTTGCCTCCGTTAGATTGTGCTGGAAGCATGCAGTAATTTTGGTCTCGGATGAAAATTAAAATGTGTTCAGTGAGCTTGCATGGAATGTAACCTCTGCCCTGTTTTGTATGAAGGGTGACTATAGTGACACATTGTTTCCTCACTTAGTGTATGTATGGTGAATGTGTTTAGTAATTCAGGTGAATTACTGGTAGTTCGTCTACCACTGTCTGTGTAATGAAGTGATTAGTGGTGAAATGTTCTCCTTAGGACATGACACACTCCATTAAGCACAGAAATTGTGATTTCATCAAATGATTCCACCCTGTCCTGTATGAAATGTGAAGTTGTGCTTCATCCGTTTCAATGTCGTCATATTGGTAAAAGCACCGAGTTTTATCAGAGATGCCATTGTAACTTCATTACACATCATTTTAGAGTCTGATCTGATTTTTCACCCACAGAGGCGGGTCCAGTCTACGTGTACTTTGTGTTCTGCTTCTGTGTTTTGTGATCATCGTTTTATATCTAGATGCCATCATTCACAGTATAACAGTGCAGAATCCTTCAACTCTCTCCATATCTGTTTTACTGCAGCCTTGGCGCATTCATTCTGCTTGTCTTTGACATTAATAATAAGATAATCCTGAGGTGTTCCATGAGTACCCGACCTGCAAAGAAAATCCTTTGGAGGAGTGTTGATGTCCAAAATTAAAATACAGTTCTCTAATTCTAACTAAAGCCCCCATACACCTTAAGATCGATTCATACAATCTCCATTAGATCTACCAACAACTGTGTAGTGCCGTGTCCTCCCTGATAGAACACATAGTGTTTGGAAGGTTTAGAAAGCTCCTCATATTACATGGTTTTGGTAGAAGAAAATTTGTTTGTACAGAAATTGTATGGAAAGATTGTTAGGTGTATGGGGGGCTTTGTTTACATTGTACGTCGGGAGCCCTCTGCTAAGCGTATTGCTTGGCAGGAGGTCCCTACGGAGCACATTTACTTACCTGCTCAGCGGATGCTGTGTCTTTACTGTGGTGAGCCATTCCACCGATGCAAGGCTGTACGTAGTCGAGTACTTCAGCCTCTGCATCGGCGGATGTGTAAACACAGCAGCCGCTGAGCAGGCAAAGCCTATGTGCTACATTGGGATCCCCGCCAAGCGTGTGGGTCCTGACGTATAATGGAAACAAGCCCTAAGGCTGAGGCTCCACTAGGGCGATTTGGGAGGAGCTGCGGCGTGTTTTTTTAGACACACCTGCAGTGGCCTCAGTGTGCTTGTCTCCATGGTCACAGATTGTCCGTGGCGTGGTGCGGCCACAGAAAAAAAACACAGTGTACCGCATTTTTTAAGCTGCGCTGCAATCGGCGTCCCAAACTCATGGTTCGGATGCGGTTTTGCTGTGGTTTTTACTCAGTTGACTGCAATGGACAAACCTAAATCTCATACCTTTTTACCTGATTGGTTTCATCTGGTTTGCTTAAAGCAAGAAGCTAAAAGTTTTAGTGCCCAACCTGCACCTATACTGCACCTGCACGATACTTGCCGTATGGCCCATTGTAAAACTGTATCTGTAGGATAGAGGACACCTTGATTTTTATAAAGGTCTTTATTAGGTGAGATCTCATGTAACTTCCCAGCCTTTGACTGACCTTGATCTCCTCTATTATGTTTCCAATCTGTCCATCACCCTTAGCACTCCCAACACTGTATATTATCCATAAACCTTTACACCATTGGATGCCGCCATGAAGTTTGTGTTCATAGATTTCCATTTACTGAAGCTGTAATGTTGGAAAATGCTTGCTGTGAGTTACTGTATGTAAATCATGAGTCTTTATTTACGATACTATTTAGCCTACTCTGATATGTCTTCCTCTGGCCAATGTATGGACACCGTTACAATATCCCAACATCATCTACCAGATTGTCAGTGACATTATAGATTGCAAATGTACTATTGGAAATGTTTACCATGCGAAGTTCAAAGCAATCTGTGTTGTGATGATCCCAGTGGTAATGCTGATGTACTAGGAGATTGGATTGTTCTAATTATAGTGCAGTGTGATTTCGATGAATATGCCTGACGCGGCTGTTTCTCTTCTCTATGAAGGTTATGCGTTCCTGCTCTTTCAAGAAGAAAGTTCCGTACAAGCTCTGATTGATGCCTGCTTAGAGGAGGATGGCAAGCTTTACCTGTGTGTATCCAGCCCCACCATCAAAGACAAACCTGTAAGAATTTTCTCATTTAACCAATTAGGCATGTATATCCAGTCATCATGAGCACCTATGAGTAAAGCAGTAATGTCTGTAGGAGTATTGGACAGCAGTGCACATAATATTTGGTCCTCATCCCCCCCCTTATTTAACAATCTATGTCCACAATTGTACTATATATACTCAAGTGTAAGCCGACCCGAATATAAGCAGAGGTACCCAATTTTAGAAAAAAAATCTAAGTGTAATTATTGTGTAATTATTTAATTCAGCAGATTTGTAAGTTCTTACAAACCCCTAAACATGGTTTCATCCCCCATATTGCTGGAGATGTAGAGAAGGGATGTGGAAACATTTTAAAGAAAAAATTATTGCTCCAGCATATTAAGTTTTTGAACAAAATAAGTTCAAATTTGACTTGAATTTGAACCAAATTTATGCAAAAACTACATGTACTAGAGCAATAATTTTTTTTCAAATGTTCCCACAACCCTTCTCTACATCTCCAGCAATTTGGTGATGATACCATGTTCGGGGGCTTTACAATTCACTCATAAAGTCCACTTACAAAATGTAGCGATTTTAAGTTTTTGACCCGAATATAAGCTGAATTTCATTTTTTGAGCACATTTCAGGTGCTGACAAATTGGGCTTACATTCAATTATATACAGTAATTTGTAAAAGTGTTTTTTCCCCTCCCCCACGCAAGGATTGACATTGAGTGTTGGCCTTCATATATAAAAAATTTACTATCCGCCTTCTCTGTTTGTTACATATAATTTCCAAACCTTCACCCAGCAATGTTGCCTCATGAATACGGTTTGTAGATTAATATGTTGTTCATGTTAGAAAACCTTACTTTTGAGTACGTTCTTTCATGTCATGGAAACATTTCTCATGTCAACACTTTGATGAAACTGCTGAGACTCAAACACTTTCCCTAATTTACATCACTCCACCCTGACAAATCCTTGTCTTACTTGGCCAGCAAAGTATAACGTTTTTGTTTGGAGCTTCTCTATATTTGGTTCTGCCTGGGACCAAGGGACAAGTGCTTGGCAAGTAGAATAAAACCGTTTGTAGCTGTTCCATAACGAATTAATATTTGTCATTGTAGGTTCAGATCCGGCCCTGGAACTTGAGCGATAGTGACTTTGTGATGGATGGCTCCCAACCTTTAGATCCAAGAAAAACGATTTTTGTTGGAGGTGTCCCACGACCCTTACGAGCTGGTAAGCATATATCTCCTGGCTCTAATAAAGAATGCAATACAGCCTTTCTTAACCTTTTTACTACCCTTAAAGTAATAGGTTGTAGGAATAACATTTCCTGCTAAATGTTATGTGTGGAATTGTGCTTTACTCAGACAGGAAGTCTTCTTTACATTGGTTGTCCATTTGTAATGTAAATATCAGAGAAAAGGGTTTATACATTAGTGGTCAGAGGTAAGAGAGGTGGCCATTTACATTAGTGACCCACTGACATTTGTTGTCAGTTTAGTGTGTTTTCCATACTGAGAATACTGTGCAAATGCCATTCAGTATCTATAGTTGGGAAATGACTCTTTCTTGGTCACAAGAACCCCCAAGCAATCTCTATCTGATCCCCAGGGTATCGCATAACTCGGCTGGTCCATTCTTATTACATTTCATAGAAAATAACAATTTATAAATAGTAAATGTTAAGTATTCAGGGAAAATGGGAAATAGCTAATGCCATCCACATAACTTTGCTTCAGAGTTCAGTTAAACAGCGTCTGGATGTATTCTGTTCTCTATGGAGGACTTAGATGCATTTATGTTGATCACACTCCATTCTGTTAATTTCTGTACTGCCTAAGCTTTTCCGGCTGGTTGGCTAAGCTGCACTGTGCGCACTGCTCACACTATTGATGTAGGTGGTTGGTGCAGTGGATTTAAGAGCCAAACAAACCAAATTCAAGGAAAATTGCTTAGGAGAGATTATGTTTAATTAAGCTTATTGTGGATCACCTTGTGGCTCATCATGTATCATTTAAAACAATGTTTAAGAACCCTCTAAATTGTGTTTTCTTTCTATTCTAATTTCAGTTGAGCTGGCAATGATTATGGATCGTCTCTATGGGGGTGTTTGCTATGCTGGCATTGATACAGATCCAGAATTGAAATATCCAAAAGGAGCGGGTCGAGTGGCGTTCTCCAATCAACAAAGTTACATTGCTGCAATCAGCGCTCGTTTTGTTCAGCTACAGCACAATGACATTGACAAACGGGTAAAGCAACACAGACTTAGTGTGTGTGCTCCGTATACCGGCTGAGAAAGACACATTTCATTTTAGCAATAAACAGAAAATTATAAAATAGATATCTTTCTAGGTGTGTTTCTCAATACTAGTCATGTATTCCTAGTCTGTGAAATACTATTGTATAACATTGATGAACATTATCAAAAAGGAACAGGCACTCATGGTGATCCTTGGACTTCAGTGCTTTTTATACATGAAGCGTTTTGCATTTTCGTCCGTTCGACCTGAAAATCAGGTGGCCCCACTTGGTGAGATGCACCAGGAATCTCCCGCATGTCGGATCACACGGTGATCCGACATGCCGGTAAATTACCCGCCGATCCCATTACGTATCGCACAAACATTGCCTGCCGGTGGATGGTTTGTTTACACATCCGCCGGTGCAAAGGCTTGAATGTACTTGACTACGTTCAGCCTGACACTGGCGGATCGGCTCGGCGCAATGAAGACAGAGTCTCCGCCGAGCAGGTAAGTCTATCTGCTACGTTGGTACCTACCGCTAAGCGTGTACGCTTAGCGGAGGGGTCCCAACGCAATGGAAACAAAGCCTTCGTCATAAAGCTAGAACCACATAGGGAGGCTCTAACAATCCTCTTCGAATGAAGCACTTGGTTACTTCTTACCCCCTTGTTTTTGGATTTTAGGAGCCATATATCAAAGAGAACTTTATTTAACAAGATCTTTGTAACAAGATAGTTTATTGTTATACTTAAAATATTCTGTATAAAAAGTTCATTAATAACCACCCAAAAATATTTGGTCACATAGATCACAGGGACCTATGGTAGTAAATGGTTTTTTAATTAATTGTAAAACTATAGGTATATTGGTCTATGCGTTTCGCCTAACAGAGGGGCTCCTCAGGACTGTAAATCAAGCTTTGGATTGCTTGATGTGCAGTTTCCCACAGTTGGTATATAGGTCCAGTTGGTGCTGACCACTGGCAGATTTCTTAATAAAAGGAAGATCCCAACTGTATACAGGTTAGGAAAGTGAGAAATATTCAACCATTTAGATTATGCTCCACATGAAGTTTTCACTTTGATGACTTAGAGTAGTAGTTCCCAACCTTTCCTTGCGGGGCCTCTCTTTTTTTATTTAGAAACATTATTGCTTCTTTATCTGCTATAAAGAGTATGTCCTCATCTTGATAAGAAGCTGTATGCTTCAAACATCATCTGACCTATAGTGAGGGCTTGTTTCCATTGAAGCGTTCCCGTGCGGTTGCAGCCGCCCCCGCACACAACCGCATCCACTGGAAACTTCAATATAGTTTCCACTGGTGCGGTTGTGCGAGTTCGGGTGCGGTTTAGGGCGCGTTTCTGAACGCTAGCTGCAGCGTTTTGAAACGCATCCGCGCCCCAACCTCATCCACATCTGCAATACAAAAAAAATTGCATCGCAAAAACGCACGACAACTTTAGGCATGCGTTCAGCCACGCGGCTGCAATCGCACGGGAACGCATCAATGGAAACAAAGCCTGAGGATTGTCAAACCTGCAGGTGCAGCAGCAATGACAAGATCCAGATGCTGTGATGAGATGTGGACCTGACCCTCTTTTTATACAGAATAGAAGTAACCAAGTGGTTTATTCGATATATTCAAAAGGATTGGCGCAAAATGACAAATTAAGATGATCTTTGTTAACTTTGGGGGATTTAGGTAGGTAGCCCTGGCAGCACTACACATCCCATCCGCACATTTATGCTTTTATCATGCTGATAGTGTGGCCACACATGACCTAAATCTCATTTATTGCATCATCTGCAATGTCTGATGGTATCAGGCTGTTAGGGTCCATGATGGCACTAAAGCAACGTGTTGACACAAGTAATCTAAAAGATGAGCACCATCTTTGGAAATCAATCCCTGGTCCCTCGTTCCCTGTCTAAAATAATGGTGATCAAACATGGATTTACCAACATGTCAGATCCCTGTTCGATCGACTTTCTCTGGGAGCGAGAGCGATCACTCCAAGATGGAGCCATTTCATTCCCGAATGATTGCCGCAAACGCGCACAAAGATCAATCGTTTGGGAATCTAACACTAAATTACACAGTGTATGTATTTGAAGGGAAATTTTTGTGAGATTGGTGGCTGATCCATTCCCCTTTTCATTAAGGGCTCAGTGTACATCTTAATGGGGATAACAAAATCTAAAGACGTCAGACGTCCCATGCCAAGTATGCTTGGATCTGTAGTTCTCTTCTCCTAGACAAATGCATGGTGAGTGCAGCTGATACAGGGGCTGCAGGGAAGGCAGATCTGGGGAGAGGAGTATACAGATTGTGTACACTGTGTGTATTTTGCTGTTTCCCATACCTGAGGGATGGTGGCACACATGTATTACACAATGTACACACAGGGATGGGGGGCATACATGGGCTACACACACTGTATGAACTGTGTCATTTATTTGTAGTCTATGTTTGCCCCCATCCTTGTGTGCACAATGAGTGTGAAGGTCAGGTTTTACTAACTCTGACCCATGGGCCAAATATGGCCTACAGTGTAAATATACTTTTAAATATCAAGGTTGGCCCAATATGTATTTAAGTTTAGTTTTCACTCCTGATTTAAGGTGCAAAACCACCTTCCCCACTGTAAGACCTCTACATCTCTGTCATTTGTCAAGTGTTTAACCGCCCTAGCGGTCAGGATGGCAACATCTCGTCCAGCGCTGCTACTGCTACTAAAGCACTGGACAAGATGCTGCCGTCCGGTACACATCGCGGCTCTGGCAGCACATACTTACAGTTCTGTGCTGTCCCGGTGTCCCCGATGTGACATGCTGGCAGCATATCCTCCGTCTCTTCTGACCCCCCCCCCCCCCCCCCCCCTCTGATTGACGTGATGACGTCACATCGGGGAAGGTGGCTGGAAATTTGAAAGTACATTGCATGAAAGTAGTTTCTATTTAGAAAACTAATTTCAATGTGCTTCTATGTACTAAATCTCACCAGAATAAAAAGTCTCTGGTGCCCCAGATGTGCCCATATGCAGTAACCCTCTCTAACCTGCTGTGATTTTACCACATCCATCACACCAGGTTAGAGAGGGTTAACTGCAAATGGGCACATGTGGGGCACCAGAGACTTTATTTGGGTGAGATTTAGTACATAGCAGCATAGCTTTGTTCCCTGATTTTTGTGTTTTCTCATAAAATTTATTACATTTTTATTTTACATAATTGTTTCAAACATTATTATATTCAGTATGTCTATTAGACCCTTGTACGGACATATTTTGGGAAGTTACAGGCCTACAACATAAAGAAAATGTTACCATTGAAGTCTATGGTGCACTTTTGGTAAGGAAATCTGGACCTCAGCAGTGCGCTAGGGAGGTTAAGGTATAAAGCACATGGAAATATGGCAGTAGAGGCAGTAGAGAATGAAGAATGCTACAAGTAGAGACAAATACAGCTGATCAGCTAGAAATGTACATTGCTGGGAAGACTTGCCATAGGCTGAGAACACACAACTTTATTTGTAAATGGAGTGATTCTGAGAATGATGGATTTTTTTTTGCTTTTCAGGTGGAAGTGAAGCCATATGTGCTGGATGATCAGATGTGTGATGAATGCCAAGGCACACGCTGTGGTGGGAAGTTTGCCCCGTTCTTCTGTGCCAATGTTACCTGTCTGCAGTATTATTGTGAATACTGCTGGGCTAGTATCCATTCTCGTGCCGGCAGGGAGTTCCACAAACCACTGGTGAAGGAAGGAGGCGACCGACCTCGCCACGTCCCTTTCCGTTGGAGCTGAACGCTGCAACCGTCCATCACCAAAGGTCTGGGAGATGTGTATCATCAAGGCTCCTGAAGATCTACAGAAGAATTTGGTCTTTATGTTCTTTTGTATTATGAATATTAGTTACAGCCACCTTACTGAGTGTAACTGTCCTACATTTTTGCACTTTGATTTCTACCTATATATAATTGAAAACATCTGCTTGGTACCTTAACTTTCCGTCACAGGAGTGTTGTAAGTAGAGACATCTCATTAGGCTGGTGCAAGTTCCTCTCTCTCAATGCCATGTTGTTGTGGGTGTGGTGAAGAAATTCTCAACTGGAGCATGCACTTAAATATCTGATTCACAATGTATATTACTCTCACCCCATAGAAGATGACTTACCAAAGGCCTCATAAGTGGATAATGTAGCAATCCATCAGTCTTATCTCATCCATGCAGTGAAGTATAGTGAATGTCACCACTGCTTTATAAACCTACAACATCTCCAGCTTGTATGGGTATTTAAGAACCATGTTTTTTTTGTAATCTAAGTTAAAAGAAAAAAAAAGTATATCTTCTAAAGTGAATCAGATTTTTTTATATGTATATTTTATTTTTTATCTTATTTTGCTGTGTTTTATTTTTAATTTTATTTTTTTATTATTAAGCAGGTTATGTTTGAGAGAGGTAGACCTTTTTAGTGTTATGTACATGTATGCTGCAATAGCTTGTGCTGCTATTTAAACAGAAAATGGTATTGATGATACCAGAATACTCTATTCAGGCTAGGGTATCAGTGATTGAAGAAGAAAAACAAAATACACAATGAAGTAAAAAAACATAAAAGATGAACTGCTGGTAAATTGATTGAGAACTTCCGAGGATGGTCGTCTTCATTTTCTTTTTTTTTTTTATACTGCATGTTCGATAATCTGATAGTTGCATGCAATAATAAACCACATCATATACAACAACCACAATGCACAAATACTGTGTCTATATAGACTAACAATGATATACAATAAGACTGGAGGAAGGCATGTCCGATTATCTGTAATGTATCTAAAAGAATTATGGTCAGTTCATTACAGATTTTTTTTGTTTAAATTTTTACAACCAGTAAGTAAATGTAGGATATTGTTAGGTAAAAGAAAAAAAAAGTATAGTAGAAAAAAAAAAATAATAATTAAAGATGCGGTGCTCTGTTTGTGCAATTTATTTTTCTGTAGTTAAGTGATTTATGTCCTGTACTGTGATCAGACGTAACTTAAGGCCTCTGTGTTTATCTGACCGCTTGTTAGTTGGTAGCTAAACAGAAATGTGAGCTTTGTTAGTTACAAATCCCTAGTTTTCTGGGGTTTTTTGTTGTCTTTTTATTTTCTGTAGATTTATTTTTGTATTTTTTTTAAAGCCCAAGCTTGGCACACTAATTATTCCGTAATCTGTTGTTCTCAGACACTACCAAAATGGTTGGATATATTATCTGTAGGGCATGCAAGGCACAAAAGAAAATGCTAAATTAATGTCTGCCTTGAAAATGTATCAGGGTAACGTTTAGTTGCGTGCTTTTGTTTTTATTTTCAAATTGTTTTGTTTTTTTGTTTTTTTTTAAAGACTAAACTTTTATCCTACGTGTATCCTGTGAAGCTTGAAGATTTAGTCCTGCTAACAGTGGGCATTTTTTAGCACAAGGCTGTTCTGCAGATGGTATTTATTGGTGTTTAAAGTCTTGAACCCCTCTCCCTTCCGGCTCCTCCCCAATTTCATAGACTCATAACAGGTAACTTACGCCTGTGCACAGAGCATAAGGATTTCTTTGGTTCCCTGAAGGATGTTCTGCAATTGATTTTATTTTTTTCGGGCACAGAAAGTATTTATTTTCCCCATATATCTGTTTTGTATGTTAAGTTACAAATATAAGACGTAAAGTGATTATTTTTTTATATATTCTTTCTTCTTTTTTTTTTTCTGCTTTTGAATGTTCAAGCTGAAGAAATGCGGGAGCTACATGTCTATGTACCCCCTCTGCATTGCATATCCTTTTTGAGCTATTTGAAGCGATGATGACTTTTGTTAAAGAAGAAAAAGTGATCTGTAAAAAGAAAAACGTTATTTTGTTATGCACTACTATTTGTACCGGGCAATTTTTCACAGTCCTCTTCTGTTCTGTTT
>CM070037.1:52303953-52321266 GCA_036250615.1 Ptychadena robeensis | reverse complement strand
TGTGTAATATGTCCATGTAATGTATGTGGGGGTTTCTTTTTTTTTTTTTAGTTTACAACCGCTTTAAGTATGTGGGAAGGGACATCTACGCCATACTATCCTATACTTGCAGTGGTCACCTTATGCTATGGGTACAAGTGATTTCAGCTGCTACATGGCACTAGCAAAGTGACTTCTTCTGTAGCATGTCTACTTTAACTGACTGATAATGACACACTATTTTAGGCCAAAAAAAAAATAAAATAAAATAAAAAAATAAAAAAAGGGAAGAGGACACAGCTGACCGAACAAAATGTAGGTGCTGATGCTGCCACTCATTCAACCTTCCACATTCCCAGTGACCACACCATCCATGTTGTTCCTTCCTCTGTAAGGCTAGGTTTCCACTTAGGCGATTAATCGCCTGTGCATCTTCATGGTTTTATAGAATTTAATGGAGATTCACACCACCCAACTAAAGCCTTAAACTAGGTTTCTTTGAAAAGATGTCTCCAACTGTATGGGGAATTAGAGGCTAGATTGACCCTTTAATGTTTTCCCCCCATTACCAGTGGTTTTAGAATTAAGGTGCTGCTGTTCCTTGTGAGACGAGATTAAGGCATCTTAGACCACTTTGGAGTATATGCACCCTCACGGCCTGTACATCAGTAAAGCTTTGTCTTACTAGAACAGAATGTGCCATACAATAGAAAATACATTGCTTAAGCAGCAGTAGAAAGGAGGTTGGGATTGTAGAAAGAGAAGGAAACTTATTTAATTCAGTGAGGAGCATCATAGGACAAGTTCCTAAATCAGTGGTTGATTACCAACAAATGGAGAATCAGAAGGATGTGTTCCATCACAGCTATTTGGGTGGTTGGGGACAGTGGTACTGCCTTCAAAGTCCCCTCACCACCCAAACAGGTGTGGGGGAACACATCCTTCACTTCATGCATATTTTTGTTGGGATGTGGCAGACCAGCATATTAATGTGGCCAACCATTTATCTTTTCTCGTTTATTAACAAATGGAATTTTCCCATATTCAAATACTTGGGCATCTAAACATTGAGCAGTCTTCTTGATATTCAAGTAGCCAGTGGAGAAATCTCTCTTAAAAGGTTACTTGAGAATGCACAAGATATGGTTGTAGGGATGTGTCTGGCACTCAGAGAGGGTAGGTGGGACGCGGAGTGTGGATTTTTCAAGGACATCATCAGGCTTAATTAGGAACAGTCCATGTAATTGGTATAACTGCCTAGTCTGTCAGTATTGTTCAAATGTCTTTTTAATACTAAATGTGGAACAAGATTGTTCTAGTAGTTATCGAAAAGGGAGAGACTGGAGGTTTCACTACAAAGCTGTAATGTGGTGAAACACACAAACCTATAGCTAGCCATACATCCTGTGATCGCAAAATTAATCGCCAATCTATCGTACAGCGATCGCACGTTCAATTACACAACTGTAGCAGTGCACACCACTTTGGGGAATCAATTTCTGTTCGATACTTCGGGATCCATATTTATGGATTGGGACCTTGTTATCACCTTGAGTGACCTTATATCACTCAAGGTGAGCAGCCATCACGAACAATATATATGTGTATGGACCTGTGTATGGCAGGCTTAAGACAGAATAGGCTATTAAAAGTAGATCTATCCTAAAGACCCCCCCCCCCCCCCCTCAAAAAAAACCTTAAAATTAAACAATTGACTTACCTCCTCTCTTCTCCACAAAATAAATACAGGTCATGTGTGCTGTACCTCAGTCTTGCTGTATGCATGTACTTGCAGTACCACGAGATCTGTTTAGAAACATTTGAGAATGGATCCTTATTAAGGCAGGGATGTCTCCACTCCCGAGTCTCTGTGCCTGGCGGAAGAGCAGATGCCAACACAGGGGTATCAGAGGTGAAGAACCATAACCATTTCTGCAGGGGAAGTGGGACGTACACAATGATCAGCCATAACACTAAGCACCCGCCAGAGGGTCTGGGGGTATACTTTGATTTCATGCCTTTTCTGTGTTCCAATCTTCAGCCTTCAATACATTTTGACCCAAACAAGCAAGCAGCTCACATGTTCAGCTATCGGCCACACAACTTATACCACAAGTATGTAGATCACTGGTAAAGTCACACACATGACACAAGGTCACCATTTACCGTGTTCAGAGAAGACCACCAAAAAAGTGTTTTTTTCTTTTTTATTCTCAAAGTTTTAAATGGAATGGTAATTCATTACAGCATGCCACTGATAAAAGTTGTGACAAAAGCTCTTCTCCATAAAGGTTACATTTTATCCTTAATTCCTGTATCTTACATATAGGTCATGCAGTGATTTAAATCTTCCTTTTATACTTACGTGTGCAACAATCCACTCTTTCACCGATACGCCCAACAAATGTATGGACAAATATTAAGCCTGAGGGTTATCAAATGTATACAACAAAAGCTACTTCTGTACAGGGAATGAATCTGGCCTGCTGAATGTAGAACAGATTTTTACTATAAAATCGGCTGTGGAATACAAGGATCTCACACCTCTGGGTTATTATGCCACCACCATAAGGACTAGACAATGGGGGTAATACCCCACACACCCAACTGAAGGGTCAGCCTAGTACAGCCCCCGCATTACCAGCATATCTCCGTTCACAATTATGTTTGTTGTGCAAGTTGTAACAGACACCAAGGGGACCTGTGCTCAAGATCTTACAGCAAGTTCTTCAGGGCAGCCCATACACATACCTAGCTGATAAGGCAATACCACTATGCTGAATCTTTACCCTGCTTAAGAAACGACCTAAGCAAAGTACACACCAAGATATGGGCCAGATCGATCAATCAATCCCACTCAAACTGGGATATCCGACATGACCGGTAATCACAGCTGATGTCCGTTGCTTTGCATGGAGACCCCAAAAAATTTCTCCCAGAGATACAGTAATCATCCATGCCAAGAATAAAGGATTGGCATGCTGGTAATGAAAGGGGGCCACTAGGTGGGCTATTGAGTTTGTCAGTGTCACATCAGTCTGGCGATAGTAGTACAACCCATAGGTGTAGAATTCCAGGGTCTCTCAATGGACAAGAAATGTGTGTGCAAGATCCAGCCTCATAAAACCTGGCAAACTTTTTCTGCTGTCTCAAATGAAAGAATGGCCGTTACTGGAACAAGTTATGGAACTTTGGTTATGGAACCTGTAAACCTGTGACATATATATCTGGTGGTTCTGAAAGGGAAGGCTATGCTTATAATGGATATTTTTATCTGAATTCTGGAATATAGAAAACACTTTCTGCAGACACTTAATGAAGGAAAAACATTAAATTTGGCCAGTGAAACCTTTACTAAAATAATCCAAAAAATCTGATACAGTTCAACCCTTTCCCCCACTCATTTTTTGTGTTGCTGAATGTACCAAAAGGACACAACTGGTCTACGTAAACAAACAAGAGCACTATGCTGCAAATGCAGTTTATTGGAGAGACCACTAAGGCCCCACCATACACCGCTCGATGACCTATGCAATCGAGAAGCCCACGAGCACAGCCCGATGATGACCCACAAACCCCATCCAAAGTAGCGTAAATCGAACAGAGTTTACCAACATGTTGGTTCCATGAAACCTGCGTCCGCTCGATTTTTGTATCAGTTTGAGAACAATCACCTTGGCCAGTTGCCCACCACCTGTATCGCTAGAAAAAGCTCGACTTTCATTGGGCAGTCTTTAGGCTCTCACCCAATAGGTCATTGGGGGGGGGGCAGATGCTTTTTAATTTGTGTAAATTTAGCCTAAATCATTCTAATAAGGTAGCAATTGCCGCTTTAATTGTTTGCACAACACATACATATGGTTCAATATAGCGTTAGCTACACAAGCATATAGAATCTCTTGTTGTGTATGAGCACACAATGCTCAAATTCTGCGAAAATGATCGCTACACAAGCTTGTAATAACATTTTGCGGCATTCATTACTGGGAACTATTTGTTCCATCTGTTTAACAAACAATTGCTACCCATGACACATTACTAAGCTACTGGACATTTAATGATTATCTTTTTCCGAATGAATTGACTTCCAGTAGTGTTTTAATCACTGGATATGGAGATACATGAAGTGCTGGTGTAGTTCGGTAAATTTCTTAAACTAGGACCATTGACTCCTGTGTCTTTTATAAGAAATGCTGCAGTTTAAAGCATAACTTACATTGCAGACAAAGCTTCAGGTTCACCTTGGCCTATGTAAAGAGAATGGTTACATACCCATCATCCCTCTTGCCACAGATATTGAGCCTCTGGGAACTGCAGACTTCAATATCCAGGAGTATACAATGCCCAGCCTATAGGCTTGTGTCCACTGCATCTTTTTCCTCTCTGTGAAAAAAGATGCAGATAGGACACTTCCCATTCTAATACTCTGTATTCTTAGTGCGACCATGGTGCTGTTGTAAAGCTGCGGCCTGCCGTGTCTTTAAAGCAGCATCGTGAGGTGCCGCTGAAAACACCTCCATTAAACATCAATGGAGGGGTTTCAAAGATGCCAGAAAACTGCACCTATGTCGTTTTTCCACTGCTTTTCTCTGCTGAATCAATAGGATGCACTCCCACCGATGCAGTAGGAGCGCACCCTAAGCGGCGGGCAAACATGCCTGCACGCACCTTTGCTGGACATACGGAATCAGCTGTAGACTCAGCCCATCAGTGTTGCTTCCCCTGCCCTCTAAGTTACAACTATGTCCTGTAGAAATCACATTGTACACAGCAGTGGACCAGGCCTCAATCTTGTATCTCCGGAAGACCAGTGATAAAAATGAGTCATGGACAGCCCTTTTCTTTACAGCGGTATCTTAGGCCTAAACGTTAAAAAAAATAAAAATGCGTATTTTGGTTTTATCTGCACTAGAGAGTACCAGTTGTATTATAAACGACCGTGGGCAAAACCAGCACTTAGACAATTGTTTTACCAAAAGACATCAAAGTCTGTTAGAAAAGTTCCATATAAACCATACAAGCTAGATGAAGTGCAGCTCCTTGCAGATAGTTTGATCGGCAAGTTCTACCGACATTGTAAGGGTCACAAGCTGCACATGCCTAGTCTCCCAGTCTAATCTTTTTTTAGTAACAGCCAACAGAAAACACCAACTAACTTGGCTTAAATTTAGGGGAAGAAAAAAAAAGTTGTAGCTACATGCTCAACAGCAAATATGGGCCTAAAAATGAAGTATTAAAACCTGGCTTTAGTTCGGGTATGTGCACAGGGACAGTCAGTCTCATCCATGTTTCATTTCATTGCAGCAGCACAGACCTTTTCCTACTTATCCAGATATCATTAGCATGACCTTTTTTATGGTTTATTTTCCTGTTACAAAAATAAAACATTATATCCGTTTCGTTTTTTTGTTTTGTTTTTGCATTATAAAGTCATTAGGAAGCTGTTGGAAAACAAAGGTTCCATGTTCTTATTATTGTCCATTTCTTCCTGTTTTGTGCAGTGACCACTGAAAAAGATGCTAGCAAAAGGTCTGAAAACAAAAATAAGACTGAGTAAAACTGCAAATATTGCTTAAAAGGAGGATTAAAACAGATTAAAGATGGAGCAAAAAAAGAAAAAAGCCACAAGTGAAATATCCTGTTTTAGCATTAGTCATTTCAAACATCCGAGTGCACATAGCCTTACTGCTAAACAGCGGCTTGGTGCAATGCCACACCAATGGCGCTCACACATGGCCGCACAGTCCCAAAACGGGCAAGTTTGAGAAGCCTGTAAGTGTTACAGGACAAAAAAACTTTTGAGTAACCAGTTCCTTAGAAGGAAAATACTCTGCATTGTTAGGAATAGCAGCTGGCAGTGCATAAAATCTGACGGATTTTGTTTTCCAGCTGAAGAATGACACACCAGTATATAGCAGAGGATTCAAGTCTTCTCACTATCCATGGCATCTTTAAGACTGCATTACACCTTGACACATACTCTCCCACTTGTCTAGAGTCCATCTAGATGTGAATCCTTCTTGCAACATCTTAATGACGATACCGTCACAGCTCTTGCTGAATATCAGCAAAAAACAAACAAAAAAATGAAAGGAAACTAAAAGAAAAAAAAGTGAACAGTCGAGCTGCTGCAGCAGTTATTTGAGAGAATGCATGAAATTGTCCAAGCTGAATTCTGAGTCGTACTGCTCCTGGTTCCACAGTTCTCCGAGGTTGTCGAGGATCGATTTCATTGAAGACTTTCCACCGGCTTCAGATGTCTCCATCTTCTCACTCTTTCCATCCTGAGGAACAATAAGAGATCCAGTTACTTTACAATGGATATTCCACAAGCAAGCAGACAGCATTGAGTGTCAACCTTGGCTGCAAAGTTAGATCACAGCAAACGTAAAACAAAAGTGCATGTTTACATTTGCATATTTAAGACAGGTGATCAGTGACATTTCCTTCATGAAGTCTACTTTTTTTTTCTCAAAAAAGCAGCACGCTACACATGCTATCTACTAGGACACCGGACCTAGTGTAAGAATGCATATATTATATGTCAGACACCTGATAAGCCTTGGGTCAGTAACACACCCAGAAGAGAAGGATCAAGATGTTAGCCCTGACATATGCACAGTGGGTATGGAAAGTATTCAGACCCCCTTAAATTTTTCACTGTTATATTGCAGCCACTTGCGAAAATCTTTTTTTCCCTCATTATTGTACACACAGCACCCCATATTGACAAAAACAAACATAGAATTGTAGACATTTTGCCAAATTTATTAAAAAGGAAAAACTGAAATATCACATGGTTCTAAGTATTTGGTGCTTAATGGTAGAGTGGCACGAAGGAAGCCTCTCCTCGACACATGAAAGCTCGCATGGAGTTTGCTAACAAACACCTGAAGGACTCAAAGATGGTGAGAAATTACATTCTACGGTCTGATGAGATCAAGATAGAATCACCTGTCCAATACAGTCCCAAAAGTGAAGCATGGTGATGGTATCATGCTGGTTTTTTTTCAGCTGCAGGTACAGGACAACTGGTTGCAATCAAGGGAAACATGAATGCAGTAGTACAAGTACATGGATATCCTGGACTAAAATCTTCTCCAGAGTACTCAGGGCCTCAGACTTGGCCGAAGGGTGACCTTCCAACAAGACAATGACCCTAAGCACAGCCAGAGCCCTGACTTAAACCCAATTGAGCATCTCTGGAGAGACCTAAAAATGGCTGTCCACCAAAGTTTACCACCCAACCTGACAGAACTGGAGATGATTTGCAAGGAGGAATGGCAGAGGACCCCCTAATCCAGGTGTGAAAAACTTGTTGCTTCTTTCCCAAATAGACTCATGGCTGTGTTAGATCAAATGGGTGCTTCTACTAAATACTGAGCAAAGGGTCTGAATACTTGGGACCATGTGATATTTCAGTTTTTCTTTTTTAATAAATCTGCAAAAATGTCTACAAGTCGGTGTTTTTCTGTCAGTATGGGGAGCTGTGTGTACATGAATGAGGGAAAAAAGATTTGAGCAAGTAGCTGCAATATAACAAAGAGTTTAGTTTTAAGGGGGTCTGAATACTTTCCATACCCACTGTATATACAAGCCAGAAATAGCAGCTTTACAAATCTGTTTACGCCAAAAGTAACATTTGCGATACTCAAGGCAGCCTTTCACTAATTCTGCAACAAAAACTACAGTTCTAGTAATTGCCATAAGGAGTAATCATTTCTGACCAGTCTTGTTTTTTGGAAGCAGCACTCCAATGAATCCTCCCCCTATGCAAACAGCAGTCATATGCAGTTGCCTGAATCATTCAGATTAGATTGAGGGGAGTATGAAATTTAAAATGTTACTTCAAAAAGAAGTCTAAATCATTTGATCTTCTATTTTCCATATTTACCTTGCATTTTTTTTAAAGACTGCTTTTAATATAAATCAATATTTTTCTTTTTTCACCAGCATAGGTCCTACCTTATCCAGAGTGAACAGGTCAAGTAGCTGGTCAGTGCCCATACTGTGCAGGCTGGCATTTTCCTGACTTATGACTGTGTTAGCAATGCTCATCTTGAATTTCTGCAGGCCCATTATCTTCTCCTCCAATGTTCCTCTTGTAATCAGCCGATAAACATTAACTACTCGTTTCTGAAAATACACAAGTATGAACCATTTACATATTCCAGTCACTAAAATGCAGCCAACACATTATAATAAATCTGTAGTATGTTAGGCTAGGTTTCCATTGTGCTGTCGGGTCCGTCAGCACCCCCTGCGCATTCCTTGGAGGGGATCCACATTACCTGCCTATAGTATCAGTTGTTCCCACTGCATTCTGCCGAAGCGCCAGCCGGAAAGTCAACGTAGTGCAGGACGTCAACCTCCAGCCGGCGGATTGGCAGAACACCGCGGGAACAGCTGGTGCTTTAGGCAGGTAATGTGGATAAGCTCAGTTGGCATTCCCGCCAAGGAATGCGCTTAGCGCAGGGGAAACAGACTGACACACCTACCAGAGTGGAATAGTAGGATTGCTTTGTATCTGAACCTTAGAAATTAGTATGCATTTAACAGTTTGCAGTGTGGTCTCATGTCAAAAGGTGAAGAGTTTTATTCACAGTATAGCAGCAGTTCTCAACCTGCGGGACCCTCTTGGGGGTTGAACATTTCACATTGCTGCGTTCACTAAAAACATCAGCTTGTGATGCCCACAAGCAGGGTGGAAAGTTAGAAGGGAAGAGTGACACCCCCCATCGTAACTTCCCATCCCGGCCATCATTTGCACAGGCAAGGTGGGACAATAGGAGGAAGGGGACATAACACTTTTCTGGTTGTGCTGGAAGTGACATTGTGCTAGTATTTGAAACGTGGAAGTGACACTCCTCACTGGCACTTCCACATTCCAAAGAGCAGAAGTGATACTTTGCGACGTCACAGATCTAAAGGGGTTGAGAAACACTGCAGTACAGCTATGCTTTGAATTCAGACAGACAATTTATTGAGGTCATTATTAGACAACTTACTTAAAACATACCACCTTGGAAATGCAGCTGAGTGATAATGCTAGTGAAGGCCGATGATGATCTTTCACCGTATCCCTAACCAATGCTTTAATATGGGAGCAAAATGGGCTCTACTCCATAGCATAATGACACATCCACTGACTATGCAAACCTTTATATGCTTGCTAAGGCCAGCCACTGTTATTTAAACACTTTCCATTGCAAAGACTTCAGCACAATAAAAAAGTGGGTTTTTTGTTTCTTGCAATTAACCTTAGTACCCCTCATACACATACCTGTCCAATACGATGTGCTCGGTCCATAGCTTGGAGATCTCTCATTGGATTCCAGTCATGTTCCACAAACACCACTGTATCAGCCCCTGTCAAGTTGAGACCTAGGCCACCAACATGCGTGGTCAGCAAAAGCACATCTATAGAGGGATCATTATTAAACCTGAAATTAAGAGAAAAGACATATGTCAATTATTAAAATAAAAGGCAAATATATGCAATATGTACCCAAGCAACTTGCATCTCAACTCTTATTAAAGGTACCGTGTGGCATAATATTATATTCTATAAATAAAAAATAATACTTGGTTCTTACTATGTTTTGTATGAATATACTGATAATGAAGCCCTTTATATTCATATTTGCAAATAGAGCTCTGTATAAAAAAATCTTTTTTCATTTTCCTTTAGATTGAGATCTAGAACGTCTGAGGAAGCACACTTCTTATCAATAAAAAGCATGTCTGTAGTGTTTAATTCAAATGAACTTGCTATTTATTTCTTGAAGATGTTTCACTAGACATCCGACTGGCTTTCTCAATTCAGAGTGACTGTATACCCAATCTTACTGGAAATATATACTGGGTTATAGCTCCAATCCATATAATATGTTAACCAGCACAAGGTCGTGTACAAGCAAGCAGTTCATGCTCATTGCTCTATGCTGGAGCAATATTTGTCTGCTGTTAAAATCTTTCACAGCACTCCTAGAACGATTACAATTTCAGGGAATTCCCTCGTGTGTTTTGTTGGAAGTGCTTTTATTCGCCATGTTAAAATCTCTTAATAAAGCCCACACCAATTCTAAACCAAGTCTAAAACAAGGAGTTCTGGTACACTGCATACAGAATACAGTCTGATTAGGAACTTGGCAGTGTCACAAGGAAGAGTCACACAAACCCTGCCAATCTCAGATGATCAGAACATTTTAATATTGACCAATGGGCTGTGCAAAGGACAAAAGTACAAATGTAAACTTCAGAGCCAGCAATAGGTTTCCTGTAAACCCAAAACAGAAACTTTATAATGTTCATGAATATAACGGAGGTTGGTATCACTCCTAGAATATTCCTACAGCTGAGGAATAACCAATTTTACAATCCCAGTCATCCAATTATCTTCATTGAGGACCCTTTTACACTGTGTGCTGTGCCTACTGCAGATAATGGATCCAGTAGCGGTAACACTGCCACAGGTTTCTTACCCAGGTATCATAGAAGTGACATAAAAACACATCATTTCTATGAGCTGCATCATTGCAGCTTCCCTTACCTAGACACTATGGAATGTCTTTGGCCAGCTGGTATGCTTCCATCCAGCCGCAGGTATGTAACAGATGGTAGATGAGGCTTCAGAAGGTCATGTTCCACAATATCCAGCATGCTCTTCAGCTGACAGAAGATCAGTATTCTGTGCTGGGCCACAACAGCTTCAGTTCCGCTCTCTGGGTTGCCAGCATTACCCAAACCACAATCCAGCAGCAGCTGGCAAAAAAACAGAACATTTTACTCCATAGAAAATGTATAGTTCGTTCAACTCCACCTAGCATGCACGCATGTCACACAAATGGTTGTGATTTGATGTAAGAAAACACAACAAATAAATATTACATTGCACACATTTCCCTCCTGGATTATTTAAATATAGCAAAGGGAAGAAAGGTTTCCAAATCTACACTACGGTTAATGTAAAGTTTGGCCTTGCAGGTTCTCCTCTGCTAGGGTGAAATGGTTATTTGACAATGTAATAAGGAAATTGAGTGAATTTTCTTGCAGAATTATTCAGTGCAAAACAGTCATCCTGAGCATTGTCTAGCCTGTTCACATCCCTGAAGTGCCAGGAAAACATTTACCTCCTGGGTGGTGCAGGGTTCAGGCAGGGTTTGGGCAGACTTGCCTGTTCTCTGCGAGCCTGCAGTGATTCTGCATCGCTGTATGCCTGCAGATCTGCTGCGCCAACCACATCAGCAACATCATTAATTATGCTGGCAACGTGTAGAGGGAAAGGCAGGCAATCCTGCCAGAGTACAGTGTACTCTGCTACAATCGGCGGCATCACACCTTTGGCCATACGGCCCAGGAGGTTAATGGTAACCTGCAGATTTTAAGAATGTCCTCAATGACTACAACTACTCTAAGCATTTACCTAAACAGGTTTAACTGCTACAAGACCAAAAGGTCTGCTTACAAATGTTATTATTCTATCTCTTTTTATACAAATACAGCAACATTGTTCTCAGTCAAATGTGTTCCTGACCTCTTGCTCAGAAGCAAAGCATTCGGGAATGTGATACTTTCATCACTGAAGTTCTATTGATTAGATATACACAATGAAGCCAAAGCTTCAAGAGCACTGCTGTGTCCTACATTAATCCTGTTGGCAATTATGGATTTATAAAGCCTACCCAAATCAGTTCATCATGCCAAGCGCTCTATATCACATCAGCAGCAGTTCACTGCCAGAAACAGACAGGCAATGTCAAATAGGAGAAACCAGTGTTGTACATACTTGTTTTAAAGCGGATAGCTTGGGGGCGTGCTGGATGTCCCGCAGAGAGGAATTCTGGGTAGAAAGCAGCTCTGTGATCTTCTTGTACTCTGGGTGTTGCGTTGTTAGAACCAAAGAAGGATGGTTGCATAGCTTACGCAAGTATTGCAGAGCCTAAAGGGAAACAGAAAGTTAAAAGTTGACATAATGAAAGCTGTGAACACAGGAATTGCAGAAAATATTTATTTAGAATGTCGGTTCAGGTGACATTTCAGCAATTGCAAACCCTGGAGTGAAGAAAAGCTCACTGGCAGGTCAGTGAAACCAGACAGAACTGATGGGCTTGTTGTGCACTTGTCAATCAGAACATCCGTATTAGTCCTAACGCAACACACAACATAACAGTATCCTGCGGCACACAAACACATAACTGATTACGATCACATTATGTACCTGGAAGACATGTCCTGTAGCTTTCAGCTTCGGCCTCTCATTTTCTTCAGAAAGTGCCGTCATGGAGACAGTTTCATCAACATCAGTCTTGGCACGGGACTTTGCAAAATCTTCATATAATTGCACCTGATTACAAGTGGAAAACTATTTATTAAGATCACTATTGCCACAATAACAAAGTTTAGTTTTGGGCTAGTTTCACAGATTGCTATGAGGGTCCTTAGACTTTGAAATTCTTTGACTGAAGATAATGTGTTTTCGATTCTTCACAATAGTAAAAGAATCAAGTGCCCCAACAAGGTAGAAGTGATTACCTAGAGATAGGACCCACACACTTCATTGATTCAGATTGGTTGATGTAATGGTTTTAATATCTAGTTTGTAAACCCTGGAAAATTAAATTTGGTTTGGTTGGTCAAAGTATTACACAAACATGATACACAATGCATTGAAGACAAAAAAACAGCTACATAGCAGGGAAGAAACTGGCAGATGAACCAACTTCCAGCAATTTTGCTCAGCAATTTGTAACCCAATTGGCCTGTGCAGGCTTATTAAACTAGGATTATCTCCTAAACCCTTAAAAAGCTACTTTATGGCATAAAGGGTTCAATCTACAGCTGTTATGTATGGTATAGGTCCACCTATGATGCATTTTGCAATCCCTCATCTTCAAAATTGGTTGTAAATCTAAAATTCCATTACAAAGCTTCTAAACACATCTCCTCTTCAGCTAAATTCCACTTTCTTCGGTTTAGTGGTGTATTAGCAGATGTAAAAACGAGATATGATGCCACAAACACACCTGTAATGGACTCAGGGTACAATAATAGTCTTGGATAATCTTAGGCGGGAGATCTTGCAATACATCCTCTTTCATTCGGCGGAGTAAAAATGGCAAAACCTGGCGGTGCAATGCTTCCATTGCAAGAACACCTGATAATTGAAAATACAAAAATGGTCAACAATCTCAGACAAGGTTCTCAATCGTGCCACTATGTCCCTGTGACTATTTGGAGAGAGTACGTCAGAAAAATTTCACAAAAAATGTAGTCATCCGTTTAGGGACTTCTACCTTTGTCTTAAAATAAAGGTGCTCCAAAATGTGCATGTATAAGTGCAGCTTAAAAGGTAACCCGGACACAAAAGCAGTGATGCTTTCCAACCTGCTGCTATATAAAAACTGGCTGATCAATGGTTGATGCATACAAAAGATTTTAATGATTTAACCTATTACGCTTACCAGCCTCCTGTTCACGGGATGAGCTCCGAGCATCTCTGCTAGCCAAAATAGGCTTCCCATATCTAGCAGCAAATTGCCGTTCTGTGCCAAGAAAACCAGGCATGAGGAAGTCAAACAATGACCACAGCTCCAAAACATTGTTCTGGGAAAACACAAAAAGAGCAACAATGTCAGACAAAAATGTCATGGTCTATACATATTTCTACATAGTACCACCAAGTCATGCACAGTTTCTAATCAATTGTACCAAAAGGCAGGAACAAAAAAACTGACACAAAATTAGAGCACACAAGGGGTCTGGATTTTACCTGTATTGGAGTTCCAGAAAGGATAACGCGGTAATTTGCACTTATCTGCTTTACAGCTTTAGACAATTTTGTCTTGCCATTCTTAATAACATGGCCCTCATCCAATATACAGTAATTGAATTTCACATTTCTGAGAAAAAAGAAAAAAAAAGTTAGGTAGGGTATACAACAAAAAAAAACAAAGTGTACAAGCTGCTAGGTGGACATAGTAAGAGGAGAGGCAGCAAAATACAGTTCTTAGGGGGTAAAACTTCTGCTAACATCCTGGTCTGTAACCCAAGTGCTTAGGGGATCAAATAAGTATATGACATTGTAGACAGGAAGTCAATTAAAAATTCCAAGGCACAAATATCCATAAAACATGGCTACAACACATATGTAAACATGTATAAAGCCTTCTCAAACACCCAGTTTTAGTAATCCATCACAGATCTTCACCAGAGCTCTCTGCAACACCAAGCACAGTGGACTCCAAATGTATCAAATATCCAATAGAAAGGGGAAAGGTTATAAACTACTTCCATAGCATTCATTTCCAATGGTGAGATCCCCCATCATTGCCAGCTGTTACAAAGACTAATGGATATCAAAAGATGGCTTAGATCAGTAGCAGGGCTGTGGAGTCAGTCGATAAATTCCCGACTTCTCAGTTTCTGATTCTTCCGACTCCTCTGTATGTAATATGCTAATGTATTTTATCCATCCATTGAAGAAAAGGAAGGCGTCATACATTAACCACAGAACTACTGGCCAGGAAACCAACACTGTACTGTAATGGCCAATTAAAGCAGAGAAAGGGAGTTAGGCAGAAGAGGCTACTGCTTTTTCCTTAAGCTAGGCACCACATGGGCACATCTATTCCTGTTCAATCCCTGTTCTTCTGCTGAAGATAGGGCAGTGGAAGGCTCCAAGAAGAGGCAGAACGAAGGGGCACTTCAAACATAATTCATAATTTCCCTTGAATTCCATAGTCATGTGTAAAGTTGAAGCTAACAATCTAAGTATTTGTCGCCTCAGCTGAATGACAGCGGTTTTTCAAATGTTTTTCAGCCTCAGTCTGAACTATTGGCGATCCATTCCCGTCCCCTATACAGGCGTCTCTAGTCCGGCAAAACACATTTTCTTCATTATCAGCGAGAGTTAAGGCCGCCATACATGCACCGAGCGGCAGCTGATTTTGCCGCTGACCGATGGGCGTGCGCGCTTGCCGATCGGGGGTGCCCACATAGGACGACAGATTGATGTCGCCCCACAGCTCAGCCAGCCAGAGAACGGAAATGTCCGATAATCTCTAGCCGATGCTGTTAGTCTCTGTTTTTTAAATTACCATTTAAATTTAGTAGGAGTCGGTTCATTTTTTGCAGACTCCAACTCCAGGTACCCAAAAATGTCTCCGACTCCTCGACTCCGACTCCACAGCCCTGATCAGTAGAGCTTTTTTAAGCTTACATTCAATGTAGTACACAGTAGTAGTCTTGGAAAAGCCCTGTGTTAAGTAGTACAATTTGGAATAACTAGTAATCAGAAGATAGGCAACCACTGACAATTAAAAGTATAACTAGAATGTGGCTGGTTTAGACGGAATCTCAAGGTGACTGCAAACTAGGACAGAATGCAAAAGAAATGGGCAATAATACTATACCTGAAGAAGTCAATATCATTCCTCACAACATCATAAGAAGCCACAACTAGGTTGTGCCTTTTAACCTGGTGCTGTAACCTGCAACAAAAACATACATTTATGACACAGGAACACACACCCCAAAGGCCTAGACCCCAGCATTCCAAAAAATGGCACATAAATGATGTGGTTATATGACATGTACAGCCCTACCCATTTCCCATTGAGAATTAGCAGTTTTAACTTCAGACTGCTGCTTTATAATTTGCTACACAACATTTTTTTTTAACAGAAGTTAACATTACCATAAACTTAATTATGCAAAAAAAAATTTATTGCCCAACAATGATAACAGCAAAGCCCTTAAACATGGTATTAACTCAAACTAAAGTTAGCTAGTTGAAATTTCGCAACCATCTCGATTGTCTACTTATAAGGCCCGCTCTGACCTGACAAATAAGCTTGCCAGATTCACTAAGGAGTATAGTGATATACTTGCCTGGCTCGTTCCGTTGGTGGTCCGGTATAATGTAATGGGTTGAGATACTCTTTAGGACAAAACTTTCCAACTTCATCCACCCAATGGCCTGTAAGCGTTGGGGGGCACACCACCAGAGAGGGAAGAGGCATGCAGTCTGCCGATTTGCTTCTGTTATATTCCTGAGATCTGTCACAGCAAAAGGGAGTTGTTTTAACTATAAGCCAAGGAGCCAGAAAAGTGTCATTAGCATTCGAATGTTCAAGCCATACCTGCGAAATTGGTCCCCTGCTAGAATACATATAGACTGAAGGGTCTTTCCCAGTCCCATATCATCACACAGAATACCGTGCAATTTATATTTGTTTAAGAAGGCCAACCAATTCACTCCATCCTAAAATGTGAAATTAATTATTGCAAATAAATATCATATATATCATATCATCATAATCATTGTCAACATAACATTTATATTACAGAAAGAGCTTTAGACCATGTACAAGGTCCTTTTTTGGTTCCTTTTTTTTTAGTTACTGTGTTCTATTATAACAGAAAAGGTGATTACTAATTTCCAGATGTGAAAGCTGAAAACTAATGGCTGAATGCATAAACTTATATTCTTTCCAAAAACTCTGAATTTTATGTTCATATAGCTATAAAAGATTTCAACAAGTTGCAGCTGTACTAAACTCATAATACAAAGCGTAGGTTAGGTAAATACTGACAAACACACAGTACATATTTAGTATAGATCATGAAGTTAGAAAATGCTAAAATCGTATTATTCATAAAACCATTACATTTTAAAGATTTCTATAGATGCAATTAGAAAGAAACAGAAGTGCAAGGTTTGCCAGTAGTAGAATCTCTGGGCAATTTGAAGGTTCCTGGCACGTTACCTGCTGATATTTCCTGAGCTCAGCTTTTATTGGAACGGGAATTTCATAATTTTCCAATTTCTTTCCGTCCAGCAGCTGCTCCAAGAAGTTGCGCTCTCTGGCTTTTAGTTTAATTAGCTCATCTGACATATTGGGTGGATCTGGGATACCAGCCTAAAAAACAACACCAAAAAGTGATTCAGAGGCTTACAGCTAGATGAAATGCTGTCACAATGGATTAGTACTTAAAGCACTACCCAAAGCAGTGATAATGCATTATTTCCAAGAAAGCTGTAAATGTTAAATGGTAAAGCTTTACGGGGATGGGAAAAATGGTCATAAGCAATGGCCATATTCAGTCAAACAAGAAGTATAAACGTGAATATTAGAGCGTTACACATTATTACAAAAGTAATATCAGATATAACAAATTCTTTTGACTGTGTCACAAGTATATACATTTTGGCATATTAACCTCCTGGTTTTTGGCCCGAGTTTCATCCATCATGAAACCCAGCCTGATTTAACTATAGAAAAACTCACCTGTCTGCCGGATTCCCCCGCCGATCATGTTACCGGTGGCGTG
>CM070037.1:52284872-52303943 GCA_036250615.1 Ptychadena robeensis | reverse complement strand
GGGGCGGCGCCATAGACCGCCATGTAAACGGAGGGCCGTCGCCTTTTTACAGCACAACTCTGGCATCTCCAGTGACACCGAAGTTATGCACAGGACCTCTGGGCGGGAAGGAAATCACGGCGGAGCATGTTGTGCTTTTCCGCAATTACCTGTGGCGTGGTTTAAAAAAAAAAAAAAAACATGCCACGTGCCCAATGCCCAGGAGGTTAACAAGGCCAAGGTAGGTAAGGTGTATTGTATAAATCTAGAAACGGTTCTACATAGAATACGTCTATGCTGTGCCACCTACAAAGAAAACAGCAATCTCTACATGCAATAAATCAGTGATGTGGCTGCTACTACAGCACAGGCAACTCCAAATGTATCAAAACAACCTAGGTGAGTATTGAAAATATATGAAGAAAAAACATAAAAAAGATTATATATATATACATACACACATACATACACACATACATATATTTATGGTTCTTAAATTTCTTCCCCACTCACTCAATACAAATGGGAGGAGAGTCCACTTAGAGGCTAAAGATTTTGTTTAAATTGTATCTAATTGTTCAGTAGTAGTTCTTTAGGCTTTGTTTCCATTGTACGTCGGGAGCCCTCCGCTAAGCGTATACGCTAAGCAGGGGTCCCGACGTATCCCATAGACTCAGCCTGCCGGCGGATGGTCTGTTTAGACATCCGCTGGTGTACAGGCTGAACGTACTCGACTACGTTCAGCCTGACACCGGCGGATCGGGTCGGCGCAATGAAGACAGACCCGTCCGCCGAGCAGGTAAGTCTATCTGCTACGTCGGGGACCCCCGCTAAGCGTGTACGCTTAGCGGAGGGCTCCCGATGTAATGGAAACAAGCCCTTAGAAAGAATAATATATGATAATAATTATAAATTATAATAATATGAAAATATTTTCACTTACCTCTAAGGGCATTAACCTGATGAGAGTTGCAAAACACTGTGTTGCCATAAAGCGAACGCTGTCCGTTTGGTCACTCATTCTACCCAATACTGGGACAACAAGAAGCACAATGTATGGAACGATGCCAACATCTAGCTGCTCCATTACACCTTTATATTAAACAGTTAAGGTGCAGTACAAAATAGCAGAGGTACAAAACAGAACACACATACATAATATTAAATTACTAGTAAGACCATCACCCATAATTAAATATCACAAAGAATACAAAAACACAGTAAAAAAAAATAAAAAAAATAAAATAATAAAAAGGAACATAATTGGTACATTATCATTCAATATACACCCAATATTGAGGATTTTGTGATTAAAACATCAATAATAAAAAAACTCTAGAGCAATATTCAGCATTTTGCCATTAAATCATGGCTTCCTCAGGGAGGTGAATGAATATTAAAACTATGAAATGATTTCTGAACATCCATCAGAGCCCACCTACGAAACAAGCAAGGGGGGGGGGGGGGGATTTAAAAAAAAAATACATAGGCAAGTACAAAGGATACAGGCCAGAGCTTCAATGGCTCCCTCCTGCTTTGTGTTATCGTCAATGGCACCGAGCCAAGGCAAAACTTTCTCCAAAAAGACGTTTATAGTTTCCATGGTAGCAATTCGGCTCATAACTCCTACACATCGAGATGCCATGTGCCTCACAGCAGTGTATGGATGTTGTAGACACGTGAACAGATGAGGAAGATGTTGGAGCAGCTGGTAAAGAAACATTAAGTTTAGGAACAACTGCACAGTAATCTTCCCCCATGATTGCCTATACCACAGGCTGCCGGTGCTTAATCTGTGCTAGCTACTAAATCAGGGCATCATTTGAAAGAAAAAGAAAGCGCCCAAATGGTTTAGAATTTCCAATTGTTTTTTTGGAATTTGTTTTCAATTTCCACTCATTACCAGTATGTCCAAACCCCCCCCCCCCCCCCCAATACATGCTTAGATTTTCACCCAATCGGCCACCGCGCACCCTCACAGCAGTTGATCGTCCTAAAAATCGCGTAGAAATCTAAAGCTTAAAGTTGTTTTTTTAGCCTGAAATCAGCCACCAAATTGACATGTCTAATTCTTAGACGGATTTAATTACTTTGAATGGGGACCAGCGGTTCCGTTCAAAGTAAGTGCCAGCACACAAAGAGTGCCTGGCCGATTCTTGCCAGGAGCGTCCGCACGTGATGATGTCGTTGGCCAATCTGCCAGGAGATCAGCAGAAATTCGAAATGTGAATGAGGGCAACAGTTTGAGTTGCAGCTTTTCAGCTTTGTCAAGTACATACAAGTGTTAATGATAACGTGACCCACTCATTCCATAACCTTCATTTACAGCTCACAATTACAGTTGCTTTCAGGGTAGCTCAGCCTAGGAGTTTTGTGTCTAAGCAGTAGACAACGGTTTTAAATTTAATCTCGACATAGTATGTTTTAGAGATTCCATTTAAAAAAAGGAGCCAACATATCCAGCCAAAAAAGCCCACAACATACATACAAGCCACTTTTCAGAAAAACACACCTGTGACCAGCAGCGATGCACACATTGACTTGGGTTGTGCAGTTTATTTTTGTCTACACTTACAAGTATTATACCTATATACTTGCACGGGTGACCACAAATAATTGTTAAAAATTGGTACTCTTCCAGAGAGTCCATATCAAGCTCACTAACGTTCCAACATCTCCTGTGCAGATAGATTTGTTTACCTTCTGATCAAGACCAATTGCCTCCTTTCAGTTATTTAGCAGTGCACAAGCACCTAACAAAATAGATTTCCCTTCTCTTTGTCTGATGCATTCTGTCAGACAGTGGATTAAATGAACATTCTTACAACTGGAGCATTAGATACATAGTCATTTGGAAGCTTAAAAAACGGCATACATATGTCAGCCTGCCAATGTATGGCATTTTGCAGGATGCATTTTATATCAAGAAATTTCTGAAATCTTGAAAGATCATGCAATTGTAAACAAAAGGTAAGCCTGGTGGCATAAGTTAAACTAGGCCAAGTTTACACTGGCAGTTCTCGAGCTGCTTTCAGCTCGAGAACCGACAGCGAGCTCCTGCAGCCGCGGGAGAAACGACTCCCTGTGATCAGCTGCAAAATAGTGCAGGTGATTACAGGGCGTCTAATTAAGGACCCCATAGAGGTCCTATGGGACAGCAGCCAGAAAACCAACCGGCAGACACCTAATGTGGCGTCCGCTGGTTGGTCACGGTTAAGGGTTTACCTGGCGATATAAAAACCGCCAGTGTAAACTTAGCCTAACTGTTGCTTTCCCGTTGATGTCACAACGTAACTAAACGATATAGGCAGAAAATCCTGAGTTCACTTCGTTCCCTGCCACGGACTTTTAACTGGGGGTCCTCAAACCTATTTGTGATATTTTGGTGTTAAATTACCTTTGCACACTTCTAGCCCTATATGTCTGCATAAAATGCACATAAAGAACAACATGTGGATTACCAGTGGATGAAGCTTGGGATTCATTGAAGCAGCAGTAACTTCAAACACTTGGAGGCTGCTGACCAACTCCTGTGCATGGTCATCTCCTTTTTCCAACAGGAGCTTACCCTCTAAGAGACAAAAATAAGATCAGACACCTTAGATTTTTTTATAGCAATAATCAAGTTAAAGCCCCACAACATTAAAACGGCATTACACATTAACTGTTATTTGGTAATAAATTCTCCCCATTTTCAGCAGGCAAGCCTTTAATGGTTTTCAGATCTTTAAGCATCCACTGATTAAGATTTAACATTGTTGTCCCACCTTAAGTAGTCACAAGGGAAATAAAAATAAAAAAAACACACCACACAAAACAAGGAAAGGGTCTCATACCAAAATTTTCAACATTTATGTAGTTCCTCAGAGGTCCAACCATTGTTTCCCAGAGATGAGGTAACCCTGTAGACAAGTCAGTGCCGAAGTGTTTGGCAATCTTAGCCAGAGTGTATTCTGCACCTCTTCGCTGGATTAAGTGTTGCTTTTGAGTCTAGAAACACAATATGTAGAATACTTGTTAGCCAGTTCTGCCTTCAAACAATCAATGGAAATCATTTATTATGTTGTACAAAGACTCTAAAAATAGACAGACTGATACAACAAAACAAAAATGATATCTGAAAAAGGAAATAATCAATTACCAAATTCAAAGAGAATAAACAGAAGAGAAATCTACTAAACTGCGTACATTATCATCGTTCCATTTGAATGCAGTTTTTGTATAGAAACAACATGTAAATGGTCTTTAAAATTCTTGGAGCACCTGCTGCCATTTTCTGCACCACAGTTGCTTGGCCTTGTTTCCAGATCTGAGTTATGGCTTTGTCTCAAATTGTCCATAATAACTTACATACACTTCTCTTAAAAGAAGATCGGTGTACCTAGCTGACCACACCAAAAATTGTTCTAAACAAACCCCTTTATTGTGCTTCTTAATTGCACATCTTGAAATCTTTTCCTGGGAGAGACCTTTTCAATGTAGTAAAGCTACCTAGCGTCTTACCAGGGTGTATGGAATGACATGAAACCATCTTGCATTTCCTCACTTTGGTAGCAGTTCAGATGTTCCTCATCCCTTTTTATGCTTCCTACACAGCCATTTTTGTTTCACTTAGGCTTAATTTACACTGTTGTTTCATGAGCTGCTGCGGGCTGAAAGCAGCTTGGGAAACAGTGCACTTGCGCAGCCGCGCAGGTCATTTAGATTAGGACCCCATGGAGGTCCTATCTGGCTTATGCCTGAAAACCCAACCGGTGGATGCCTAATGTTGCGTCCGCCGGTTGTTTACCTGGTGGTTTAAAACCCTTTAATGGCTGTTTAACCTACATTAACGAGGATCAATTTGACCATTTGGTATATTAAATCATACACCAGCTTGTAAATCTACAAATATCCGATAGTCTTCAAAAGTCCATCAATACTTATTTGATATTGCTACACTTGAAAAGGTAAACCGTTGGCTTACTTTTTAAAATTGATAAGCACAATGTAGATTTATACCTGCCTTACACAGTATTGTAGGTTCCTGCATAGTAATAAATACATAAACCTCAACCAAATAAATACACACCAACCATTCAGAACCAATACGATAGATAGATTCTGTATAGAACAAAGAAATTTTTAGGTCAGATGCTAATGTTGGGCGGCAAGTCCTGGCTCATAAGCTCTTTTCTCGTTATTCCCAAAAGGTATTAAGGGCAGGAGAGGTCAAGAATTTGAAAGGCTTGAACAGAGCAATGCCTATATACTAAAGATCTTAAATCCCCACCCTCTTTTACAAATAAATAAAAAAAAAAAAAAAAAAAGTAAAAACAGGTTTGTAAGATTTAATATAATTTAATATGACAAGTAACAATACTGCATCAGAGACGTTACAACAAAAGAAATCCGAGACAAGAAAACCCAAAACACACTGAAACGTCTGATGCAATACCAAGCAGGGCATTACATATATATCGCCTCCAGTGGGAAAAGAGGTAACTGTGAATCGCGCACAACAACATTCTGTCATAGGAAAACAAACTTGACTAAAACATACTTCAGCCTCAGGATCTGCTCCCTACAGGAGGATTGGACAACCAAACTGCAAACAAAAAACTATAGGCCAGTCTGGGGTATGAACATGCTTCCCAACAACAAGAACATTTTTACAGAAAAACCATACCAAAAGCATTCGCAAAATAAAAAAGGGTGAATCCTTCAGTAGAATCCAAGGAGATAAATGAAGAGAACAAAAATATATTTTCGATACCCACTCAAGGCATAAAAATCCAGGACATACAAAAGTAGTAAATATGAGGGGTGGGAAAACACATGCAATGCCCAACATAAACTGGAAACTAGGAGCTACAATATCCAACTTCAAAACTTTCCACAATTCCCCCAGGTGGATGGTTTGAGCAAACATGCAAGTAAAAAGCCCAAGTGGCATAACAATTCCCGCCTTCAACGCATGATGCAGGAATTTTTATGTGTCAGCAACATGTCAATTAATATTCAGTAGACACCTACATACAGATACACATCTTGTCAATATTAACACCAATCCCTTTGTTGACATTGACACAACACCTGTATTGGCACCAAAATGTGTGTTAGCGCCAACATATCTATGATGAAAAATGGAGACATGAGCTTATAGACCTGGGAGAGCAAACAAAAGCCTCCCCTACATTTTTGTATCACCCTGAAATATAAAGGCACCCCTGAAGATATGGTACAGTAACTCTCCACAGGGGGGATTCAGACGGGGCAATCAAAATGACACAGGAGGATCAGAAGGTGTTACTAAAATGGTAATCCCCCCCGCAGAGTCTCTTGTGCCATTTTGATCCCCTCTCAGATTCCCCGTGTCATTTTAAGTGATCCCCCACCCTGATACCCCAGTGCTATATCTTTCTTAATGGGAAAAATTAAGACCTCCCCCGAAAAAAAAAAAAAAACGTAGGGCATCTTTGGGAGCAAAAATATATATAAAGACATTGCCTTATTTTGCGGGAAACACGGTAGCAGCACAGAAAGTTTGAAGCATGAAAGATTTAGGAGTTATCTTGTTTTAATAAATAGAATACTCCATGTTGAACTTACATTTATTTTGTAATGTCCACATCATTAGGTTTGGTTTTTTAGACCAAGCAGCTCTTTGAATTTACACACTATTAACATTTTTGTCTCCAAAGAGCATAGTACAAAAAAGGTTTACATTGAGAAATACCGGTGATTACTTCAGGATAACCTTTTGTATGTTCCAAAACCTCCTATAGGTCCTTCAGAAATAAAAGCAGCAGTATAGGGCAGGCCACCCTACAAGTCTGTCTTTAAGGATTGACTCCTAATATCCATTTCACTTTACCCGTTCTGTACACCAACATTCAGATGCTAGATTTTGTAGTTAATAGACAAAACAGCATGGAAATTCCTGAAGCCAATGCATGACAGATTACATGTACCTCATCAGAGTCTGAAGCCCCATGACTACCGCTTCCTCCAGGTAAGTCTGCCACCTGGGATCTCATCGCTTTAGGAGCTGGGCCTCGTCTGCTAGTGATTGCAAAAGCAGCTTGTTGGTGTCTGTAGAGGGTAATTATACCTCTGTGCTTCGTCACCGTGTGGAAAGTGCCATCTTTTTCAGAATGTGATCCTATGGGTAGAAATCAGGGGCTTAGCAGAACATAAAATGATACAAAAGTAGTGCTTTATGCAAACTATATATAAAACAATACCAGAAATGCACTGTTATCACAAAGCATGAAATTACCATTATGCATTTTTACCTTTTTAAGCAATTCAACAAAGTTTACAAAGATTAGAAAGCATTAAGAACTATGACATGAATGCTATATATGCAGCCATTGCCACACAGGGGACAGACGCCCCCATCCAAAGTAATGGGATTGGATCAAAATTATCGATCCGACATGACGACTAATTTTAGAACAATCTTGAAGCTGGTGATTCCTTGCCGACCCAATCCCGAGCGGATGCAGGAATGCTCACTGCATCCGATCGGCGGGTCTGGTAGGAATCAGGCCGTGTATGGGCAGCTTTAGCATTTGCAGTAAATTTTGATTGCAGGACACACACACACACTTTATTCGTAAGGTTTCACAATGCTTCAGAAATGTGAATTATATTAAACAAAAGCATACCTTTGGAATTGTCTGTGTTGTTGAGGACTGGGGCCGGACAGGTTACAGAAGGAGTGATATTGGAATCTACACACACAGAGCTGCAAAGGTTTTTCAGTATTTTTGGGTTGGGACAAGGAGTCCTAGAAATGCATTGTTGTAAAAGTTTAGCGATGCACAAGGCGGCATAGCTCTGAACTACAGTGTTCTCTTCTTTTTTCACATCCTCCATTAATGGTTTGATTATGGGATTAAGCTTCTCCGGGAGCTGCATGAGGTCGACAATGGCACAAGCTGCAAACATGTGCACTCTTAACTGCAGCACCTGCCATTCTTGGTTGGTTTCTAACACCGTCATCTGAACTTGCTGCCTTTTTGCATCCAAAATCTGGAATGCCTTGGGGTTATCCCGCAAAATTGTTGTTGCTTCATTGAACACTGTGGTAACCTAGGAACAAGTGAAGAGTTACAAGTAAGTTAAAAAGGTAAACCAAGTGCCTGTTAAAGATAGCAATAAAGTTAGATGTTGTAAAAATAAATAAGAAAGTACCAGCTCTTGGTAAAATGAGAGGCAACATTAATGGGAGTATTAGACAGCTCCTGCATCATCCGATCATCGCGCTTCTGGCCAGCACTTGAACTGATAATCTCCCTGTGATGCAACTTTAGCTCACAATCCAAACCTTTGATGTTGGTGTTCATTTATATGGCAGCATTAAAGGCCCCTTGCGAGCCGCAGCCGATTCTTCATCCGACAGATGTGCATGCGCACTCGTGGCCATAGGTCAGCAGCAAAATTGCCCACCAATAAGCAACAGAGTGCAGCATGATGACGTCATCACATTGGACTCCATCACTTGTCAGGTGTATGGGGCCTGAAGTTGTTCCTCGAGCAAATATTCGGTACAATTCAAAACAAATCCTGACATTCAGAAATGAATGAACACCCAAAAAAGCCAGCTGGGAAAAAGGAGTAGTTTAGATGCTGGTGTGTTTTCTTTTAAAAGAATACTTGGAATTCAAAGCAATATGTGGCCCAAAGAATATAACTTATAAATAAACAAGCTCTCCTATAATAAATATGCCAGAATGTTTTACTACTTCTAGGCAGTGATGTGGTTAAATCCAAGAACCAGTGGCCAAGTACAGTTCCAGAATACAGTACTTTTGGTACTGGCCAATTACTTATAATGCTATTTTTGGCCCAGCAGTTTGACATTCTTCCCTGAAGAATGCAGGGCACACTCACCAGATCATTAGCTTGGTCTATCGTAAATACGCTGCAGTTCACTCTGCTCCGGATGTCTATGTTAGCATCAGCCAGGGAAGAGATTAACTGCTTACACTCATTCTGCATCCTGGTGAAAGGGATTGCGATTTCATCATAATACAGATGTTCAGAAAGTACTGCAAGCAGGCGTGGCTGAACGGCAAGGGTTACCGTTCTACATTCCTTGAAAGATGAGAGAAAAAAAAAGTAACGTGTGAAGAGCATACTGGGGGTGGGGAGAGGAACACATCAAACATCTGACAAACTGGACCTGGTACCCCAATAAACAAAATGCAATCACATTTCTGACATACAAAAACTTTTGCTTCCAAATATTATTTCTTCTTCTTTGATTTGCAAAACTCTCATTAGTCCAGCAGTTCCCAAATCGGTTCTAAACCTGTGTTTGAATAGGGAGGGGGGTTCGATAATGTTCCTAAATGAAAAAAGGGAGGCCCTGCAAGGAAAGTTTAGGAAGCATTGCATTAGTTCAATATTCACTTGACAAAACCTGATCACTTAGGAAGTGCAATTAATACAGCGCAAGTAAATTGGTATGCTGGATTTGTACAGAGGTGCCATCACAAAGACACATGAATCAAGCTACATATGAGATCAGTTTTGAAAAATATTTGCTTCCTTGCCGAGATAGTGTTCTCCAACTCCCAGCAGGATACAGCTCCATGACACACAGCCAGGGCAATAAGGGCCTGGATGGAAGATCACCAAATCAAGACGGTCTTGTCCAGCCCAATTTTAAGATTTGAACCCTGCCACAATCCTCTGGAATAACAAAGGGCAAGATGGATGGTCACAACTCATCAAGCAAAAAGGAGTAGTTAGATTTTTACCTTTTTTGCAGAAAGAAGTTTTTGCAGAAAGAATGGTATGAGCATACTAAACTGCAATGTGATGGAGTACGTGCCAGCGGTGATCAAATCATCAAATCTGAACATACTTAAGTGAAAACAAGGCTAAGCATAGACAGCAGCAGACTACACCATCCAGTGATAAAGATCTATTGCAATACAAGCATACATACTGTATATACTCTGGTATAAGTTAACCTGAATATAAGCTAATGTGATCTACAAAAACTAGGAAAAAAATGATTGACTCAAGTATAAAAGTCTAGGGTGAGAAATGCAGCAGCTATTTGCAATGTCCGTTTTCAAATTGAAATTCCAGTAAAAGATTGCCCAAGTTTGTTTACATTTCACCAGCCGGGTGCAATTTGGGAATGCAGTAGATAGACCAGCAGCAATTGTGTATAAACAGTTACAGAGAGGGGCTTTTTCAGCACATTTTTTGTCTCATGGGTTAGAAAATCTTGGGGTTACAATAGTAAGGTATGAGATCTGGGGGTTCAAACGGTGTTGTACTGTGAGAGAGTTACATTTGGCCCAAAGCCAGCTGTTGACCTGTGGAGGGAGACAGCTAATCAGAGGCTCAGTCAGGAACAGGGAGGTCCATTTGCAGCAGAATCTACCAAGCAGGAAGCAGAGGACAGTGAGGGAGATGGCACTACATATGGGGTGAGTACCAAACTCCATCTCCTGGTATTCATCTGAGGAGCGCACTAAAAAAGTTATGTGCACCCCTGCTTATACTCAAGTATATCAGTATCTAAATATACACAACTATTTAAAATTACGAATTAACTGTTCATTTTATTTGCAATAGCCATTGTTACCTTCTGCAAAGATGCCCATTCACAAACCACAAGAGCCACACTGATCCTCTGTAAGGCAGACTTGGAGTTTAGATGGAAGAGAAGGAGCTGGGCAAGGGATTCGGCAGGTTTGATCTCCTGAGAAGGTGCATTTACAGCAGGATCACAAATACAGCAGCACAACGCTCCAAGCAGTCTAAAATTTAGGCACAAAAAAGTGAATATACAACATTTTCTGATAAGCAGGTGTTACAACAGGTCTGTGTAATATTTGTTTACAGCAGAAGTACACTGACCTTGCTGCAGCTATACGAGATCGAGTAACCACAAAGTCCCTGGTGGCAGAGTCCTCGGTGATGCTGTCTGAGCCAGCAATATACTCCTGGGCGACTTCTTTTGTCGGGCCCTGACCTTGACGTAATTTACAACCTGCCTTTTCCTACAGCAAAGGAAAAGAATATCTGTTCAAGCAATGACCAGCTTCATGTTAAATAAGTTCACATCTAGCATACAGATAAATTAAAGCCCTAATCCACACCATTAGAAAAAAGTGCCTGCTCATGACCTGGAGTCAAGTCTGGAGGAATATATGAAATCTTGCTACAACCAAATGGCATTCTTCAAGAAGGGTTCCCCTTTACTGAAAAATAACTGCATACATTTAATAAGGATTGAGTATCACCAACCATTAACTGAACAAGGACCTTTTAGTGCACAATCAACATTTAAAAATAAAGAATATAAAAAAAACTTCTGGTATGTTCATTTAAAGACCTATTTTTTTTATTTTTGATATAAATCATAGTAAATTAGTACTATTTACCCTCACTGGTTTGGTGCTTTGATATATAAATAAATGATCTTGTAAATTATGCATTTAGTGGGTATTCACATACATGTTACAACCTTATAAAAAACATATAACAGGGTGGATACAAAAAATCTAAAAATAAAATAAATTTACATAAAATGTTTTTTAATTAGTTTTTAATTATGTAGAATAAGGCTGTATACGTTTAAATTTTTTGGTAAATAAATTCCATTAATCCATTCACAATGGCATGCTCTTCCAAAGGTTTTTGTAAGATTATTGGGCAATTTCTCTGCCTACAAGATATCACAGATGTCTAATTTATTGTGCAGTTCTCCGATCTGAATTTGACACGGCAGAGATCAAATGCCTCTTCTTCACAGCAAAAATGTTATAATATGAACAGAGCTGAGAAAAAGACCGTAATCGTATTGTTCTACAAACCTATAAATACAGAATCAACCCCTTCAGTGTTAAGTTTCAAGATGTTCAGTGACTAGAATAGAAACATTGGAATAGATCTGCACAAGAAAGTGTGAGGGAGGGGACATTCAGTTGAATACATCTATTTAAATTGGCATTATTAAAAAGGTAATGATTATTTTTCTCCTTCCTAAGTACAACAGTAAAGTTGTCCAAATATGAATGATTAACCTTAACTGGGGATAAAGAAGCTGTTATTCTAAAAATCTTCATATTAAAAAGTTATACCAGCAAGAATTAGTCTTTATGTAGAAAATGGATTTAAATCAAGCCTAACTAGTGATTTAAATCAGTTTGATTTAAATCAAATCCACCCTGTCTAAAAGCTCAAGTTCTTTAAAACCACAATGCCAAAATCCCCTTTATTTTAGCAAACTATTTTATTCTAAAAACAGCTGCATTGTGTCACCTCACCTTTGACTTGGCTTTGATTTCTAGCAGCATATTTAAATCAATGGGTAGATGAGCCGGCTGCATCATTAGACAGAGCCATGCTCCCATCCACGGGCAAGCAGCGGCCACCACATACTGCACAGATGCTTTGCTAATCAGTTCCTGCCAAAGCTGTGGAAATAAAGAAAAATGAATAGCAAGCCGACTAAAACAGCAACTGAAGCAGTAAGAAAGCATCAGAAATGTTACCTTATGGATAAGGTCAAGAATTTCCTGGTTGCTCTCCAAAATACAGAGCTGATAAATATGTCGCAGCATGTCCTGCAAGATGGGGGTTAGCCAACCTGAACAATTCTGGAACACAGAAGACTAGAATCAGAATATGAAAGTGTCGCTCTCAAGCACCTACATCAGATCATACACATGTGCATTTCTACTCATTTACATGTAGTTAAGCAAACTCAAGTTATGCAAAGTTGGCTAAGTTGATGAAAGCAGTTCTTGGAGCGGACAGCCCCGGCCCAACTTGAGTACAAGAAGGTGGAAGCAGAGGCAAGAACTGCCCATGGACAGATCCTCAGAAAGCATCCCCACCTCTCCAAATTCAAGCTCAGAGGGTGGCTGGTAGCTCCGTTCTTGGCCCATTGGCTAGGCCCCAGGAGCCCAACCTGCGGTCCTTTGGGCGTTTTTCAGTGGCCCTCCTCGGTCCTCCAGTTGCGGCCCCCCAAATCTAACTGTTAATACATAGGGCATAGGAACTCCCCTGTTCACCGATCCCTGGCTAACATGTCCTGGTCCAGGATCTTATTGAGGCCCCCACACAGGGGTGCAGGGGCTGACAGATTTACGGACATGTCTGTTCTGGGGCCGACCTAACTTTGGGGCAACAGGGATCTGTCGCCTCATGTGGGCACCCGCAACCCATTTTGACGACGGCCGCAAAATCGTCTGGGGCTCGCTACGTGTATGGGGGCTTTTAGAGCAAGAAAGAGGAGGAGAGTCAGTGACCCAGGAGGCATCTGAGCAAGTCCCCCACCTCTCCTCTTCCTACTCCAAGAAGATCCTGGGCAAAGACTATCCCAAAAGAGGTGGTGATTGTATAATATATATTGCAGCACAAAACTTCAGAATAGGAGCACATTTCCTTTGAATTAAAGGTAATGTGCCCCATAGATATAATCAAAGGCTTATGATATACGACACAAAATGTGCATTACGATATTACAGTGTTCCCTAATGCTTGAAGTATAATTTAAATCAAGTTTTGTTATTTAAAATAAAAAATAATGTCTCCTAGCTATGCCTGCGGTCATTTATTCGTTATAAAATGCTTCTACAAGTCATTATTAGACTGGGAATGTTACGTGTGGCCCTTTAGTGATGCAGAGGGCTGCCATTGTGGCCCCCAATATCAACTCCACCACTGGGCTAGGCAGAACACGAAGGCCTGTGGAACAAGCCCCAAGCATCCAGCCAAGCGTGAGCTTACAGATGCATGGAAGCGGTCAAGAGGGAAAAATTTGCAGATGGCAGTTCTTGCCTCGGCTTCCACCTCATGGAATTCTTGCTAGGTCATTCGCATTACTAGCCAGACTTGAGGGAAGTGGTCGTGGAGTAACCAGTAGGTCTCTTCTGGCTGCTGAGCAACCCATTTCTCACTGTATAAGTCAAACCTGACCACTCAAAACAGACCACACAGACAAAAGCATGCACCTCTATATAGAGGGCCTGTAAGCTCGCAAAATACAGTATATACAGCTGTGATCAGACAAGTTGTCAGTTGTACAAGCATCCGATTGTTAGTTTTTGCGTTGGCATATGGCTTGGTCCAACTCACTAACCTGGTCCTGTGTGGATAACAAAGTGCATAATGTTTCTAGAGCTGCCTTCCTAACAGATGAGATAGTATGGCGCAGGAAAGGCCACACTCTTGGAACCAGTATTGTAAGAGATTGCTGAACACTGAAAAGGAATGACAGAAAAACAGTCAACTCTTGAAACTACTCAAGATATCATGAAAATTCTTTCTTACAAAGCAACAGATTATCAACTTACTTGCACTGCTGAACCTGAGGATAAGTTAAAAGGGAAGATAGTAGAGTCATGATACTGTTGGTAGAAGCTGTGAGGTCATCTAAATCCAGAAGAGAATCCCATAAAGTGCTTAGAATAAAAGGAACCTAACAAGGAAAAAGAAAACTACTACATTAAGTTTCATGCTTGCTTCATTGTTGTTTAGCAGCTTGTAATAGGCTCTGCATGTGAAGCACTACTAGCTTATGGGGTTAAATTTCTGTCTAAGGTCGAACATGCACACAAAGTGAATTTGGAACTATTGACACTTGGACTACTATTTAAATCAATTAGTAGGACAAGCCTACCCATCTAAAAAAGTATAACATTTTAAAAACATAAACATATATATTTAAAACATAGGAAACAAAAACACACACACTTACCTGCTTAAACTGTAGCTTAACTAAACTGTCTACAACAGGCACTAAAGATGCAGCTGCTACAGCCCGTACATCATCATCAAGGTCCTGGAGACCTTTAATTATTGCCGGTAGTGCTTTAGGTAATAACGTTTTGATAAAATCCTGTAAAACAACCACAAAATGTATTGGTCACTTAAAGTTAATGTAGTTTGAGTGTTCACTCCGCTTAAAACAAAAAGTAGGAAAAGGGACAAACTGAGTACCTGGCGAACAGCAAGAGCATACTTGATTCCTAGCAGTCCCCCATGTCTCACTTCCCACTGCTCTTGGGTTAATAAACGCAGGAGGATTTTCACTGTTTTCATAACTCCATTTTCATTCATGTGTTTAAGGACCACTCCCAGGGTCTGGGCACACGTTTCCCGAACAGGCGCAACTACCTTGGGGAGGAAATAGTTACATGTCTGATGATCACACTTCTTACTAGCCAGTTCTTAAATCCAGTATTATATCATGATAATCATACTGCTTTGATTGTGCTGGAAAGATTAAATCACAAGATCTAGTGTGACGCTAGCCATACACGGCTCGACTTTCGAACGATCGATCTCTGATTCAACCGGCTTGTGCAATTTAACAGAAAATCGATCGATTGTAACTCCACAGAGTGTGATCAATTCCTTTAACCTCCCTGATGTTGCAGGCTTTTTGTGCCATTTTTGGTGGTGCAAAAAGCCTCCGTACGGGAGATCGCTGCGGAGTACACTGTACTCAGCCGTGATTCCTTGCCCTCTCCCCGCCTCTCTAACATGGCGGCCTCCTGCCTCCTCTCTTTAAAATGGAGGTTTTAAGAACAAACGGAGTTCGGGCAGAATGCCAGGGAGGTTAAATAATTCTGTGCACATGCACCATAGTACCATCAGAACTTAATCAAATGAAATACCTAGAACACCCCTTAGATACTTGTACTATTGACAGAAATTTGCCAACATGTTCGATAACTGCTCAATCGATTTTATGTTCACATTTTAGGTTATCACATTTGGTTGATCGCACCAGGTGTGCAGGACGCACCAGGTGTGCAGGACACAAAATCGATCAACTCAAGACTATCGATTTTTAGGTTAATAAAACGCAGTGTTGAACCATGTTTGGCCATTTTTAAACTCTCCTCAATATCGAAGGAAAAGCCATATAAAAAAAACTTAAAGCTAGAGCTTTTTTTGTTTCCTGGAACTGACAGCATGTTTATACAGGTGTTAAATACCCGACATGTTGCAATTGCTGATGTCCTACACAATTTAGATATACCTTACCTTATATGTTTTACACATTAGCTTTAATGATAACTGAGCAGTGTGAGGACAGAACACAGTTTATGAAACACAAGTTAAAAAAACACACACAACTTTGTATATGTCTTACTTCATCGGACACAAAGTCTCCAAATCGGTCTAATGCAAACACACAGAGAAGACGGATAGCCAAATCTTCCAGCCATTCCTGATGATGTTGCTCCATCTAAGGAAAGGACAGAACAAATTAGTACATATCCAAGCAGACACAAATCACAAACATAATGCATTACATATCTATAAATCGATAACACAAGCACAGCATAGAATAACTGGCTGCTTTCATAATGTACAGCCTTCCTGCTGCAGTCCTTAGTTCATCATTACCTCGTCACGAGTAGTATCTGCAATTTTGCCTCCGCTTTTCCCATGGGCCTTAAGGATCTCTCGAAGTCCAGTACCCGCTCCATGCCGTATCTGGCATGGAAACCAAAAAAATAAATAGCAACTTCTCAGACATTATCACAAAATTATTGAATTGCCCAATGTTAGGAGTACTCTCTCACATCTGCGCCTTTACAATCATAGGATAGACCTAAGGGTATTCTGACTCCTGTGATCTGATTTATGAAACCACAGACAGGGCAGGCTCAGTCAGAATCATTAGTTTCCCTTAAACACACACACAACATAACAAGCAGCCTATGTAGCATAACCTTTTTTGTAAAATGGATGTTTAACAATAAACAAATTAAAAAACAAAAAAAGGAAACAAAAAGGCATTTGCAAATGTTAAAATACGGAAGGGTCATTAAACCTATGCACGTAATACAGAGGGGTAAATCAATAGTCAACTCACCTCCCAAGATGGGTTAAATAGATCATTACAGAGCTCTTCACAAAAGCTCTCCAGGGGCCACTCATGTGTCTAAAAAGAGAAGGTGAAAGAAACCTTGAGGATCAGGAAAGCATTACATCACCTTACCACTCACCTCTGAAGTGTTCTAGAAGTCCTGAGCTGAAGCGGAAAACATGAGGCACACAAATTAAATAAGAGAAAATACGTAGAATGGCACTTGTCTTTGTCAAGTGAATTCTGAGGAATTCTAAACCCCTTTCTTTGTTGCAGGGTGTGCCACCACTAAAAAGATCTCAAACCAATATGATCGCCTTTCTTAATTGTAGCTGCTTATGTGTAATGTAGTGTAAGTGTAGGGCTACATTATGTGTTGGGATGCGCATCCAACAAGTGCAAGCCCCTGCACATTCACTTCGTTAGGGCCTTCACTATGTACTACGGCCTTTGACTGTCAATGGAAGCGTCGTACGTCAGCCCATTGATGTAAATGGACACGTCATATCAAGCCTCCATTTATGTCGTTTCAGAGCACAGATGAGTAGGACAGAGGCTTGGACCAACAGATCAGGGCTATAACGGGCTGTGTAGACAGCCCTGTCATAGCCTATTGCCGTCACATGTAGCCACAGCCTTACAGTTTTTTCTTTTTTTCTTTTTTATAGCGTTTAACCAACCCTAGAGGTTTTAGAAGAAATCATGCATTACCTCATCAAACAGGGAAGAGTTGTCTGGAACATTATCAATTAATACTTTAGACTCTGTTGCTGGCTGACTGATGACAACATTTGTTACTTTCCTCCTCTTCTCTTCAGGTTCCCCATCTGTGCTATCACTGCTAAAGAAAAAAAAGGTGTAAATACAGAAAATTTTGGAACTACATAGACTATTTCCATTAACAGCCATTAGAACAAAAATCCCCAAATCCCAGCATAATATATATTAAACATAGTCTCTCCTTCATTTTAAGTCTTTGAATCTAGAAAGCTTCCTAAAATGCTTTAACAACAATCTTTTAAAACATCAGTGTGAACCTGTCCTAACAGCTCCCTTTCCAGGTTGGCAGACAAAAGTTGTTGCTCCCAACCAAAGAACATTAATCCAAGCAAATTGGCAAAAACATAGTTGACATGCACAATTTAAGTGTTTATGCAAACCACAGGCCTCACATTTTCACAATCCTATGTAGCATGCCACATGTGTACAGAAAATGCAAAGACACACACGATATTTCTAACAAAGTTATTTTAACCTCCCTAGCGCACTGCATAGGTACAGATTTCTGTACCAAAAGCGCACCATAGACTTTAATGGAATAATGATTTTTTTTTTTTTTTATGTTGTAGGCCCGTAACTTACCAAAACCTGTCTGTACAAGGGTCTAGTAGACATCCTGAATATAATAATGTTTGCCCTGATTTAAGACCCTAGAAATCAAGTAAGAACTAGGGAAATAAAACCAAGTAGTTCCCAGTAACAACATCCACTGAACCAAAGACATCCAGGTGACCACACCAATCAACAGAAGTCTCCACACTGGGGAAAGTACTCATTTATGAGCAGGGGTGCACATAAGTGGTACTCTGGTAATCAAAATTAGCTATGCATACCTGCATTATTGTTACAAAGCTCATATGCGTACTAACAACTTGGAGGCACTCCGTGTCTGAGCGGCCACAGCTAAATGTTACATGTATACAATTTATGTCACTTGGATAACCCCAGTTAGGGGAGTGAAACTGGGAATGTATTTAAATAATCCCCCCGTGTGACAGTTACAATATGACCATGAAAGGATGACATTTTGACTGCAGGTAGTCTCAGGGGTTAGTTACTAAGCCAGAAAATGTCAAGGTTGTACTACTGAGGTATGGGATCTGGGGGTTCAAACGGTGTTCTACTGTGAGAGAACCATGTGAACCAAAGCCAGCTGGTGACCTATGGATGGAGACAGCTAAATCAGAAGATCAAATCAGCAACAGGAAGGTCAATCTGCAGCAGAACCTACCATACAGAAAGCTGATGCAGAGATGTCCAGAGAAGACCACGCTACATATGGGGTTGAGTACCAAACACCATCTCCTGGTACTCATCTGAGGAGCTCACTAAAAAACATTTATGTGCACCCCTGTTTATGAGAATAGTGCACCCTGTCAGCAGATATGTCAGTTTGGGCAGCAGACATAACACCAGGGCTGTGGAGTCGGTCGATAAATTCCCCGACTCCGACTCCTCAGTTTCAG
>CM070037.1:52267250-52284772 GCA_036250615.1 Ptychadena robeensis | reverse complement strand
GCAACTTTAGTGATGGCTGTCTCAGTGGAATGAGAAGGTCGGAAACCGGATTGGAGGGGGGCAAGAAGGGAATTCACTTCCATTGTGGTTGGCAAAAATATTGATTTGGATGGCTTCAATTTTGTCTTGAAAGTATGTGGCCAGGTTTTGGGCAGAGAAGGTGGCGGTGTAGGATTGAGGAGAGAGTTGAAGGTGGAGAAGAGACAGTGAGGGTTGGGTGCTTGTGAGGATATGAGTGAGGAGAAGTAGGTTTGTTTGGCAGCAGTAAGCTCAGCATTGAATTGCTGAAGTTTGGCCTTTTAGAGGAGAAAGTCGCTGTTCTGGCCAGGCTTTCTCCACTTACGCTCTGCCTTGCAAACATCTAGTTGGAGGGAGCACATGTGCTTACCGTGCCAGGGACAGGGGTTGGTGGGGCGGGGAGAGCGGAGGGTGGCAGGAGAAAGTTTATTTAGGACAGATTGAAGGGTGAGATTATAGTGAGAGGCAGCTTGGTCAGGGGATGTGAGATTAGAGATAGTGGAGGCAAGTGAAGATAGGGAGTCAGAGAATGCAGAGTGGTCCAGGTTGTGCAGGTCTCTGTGCCATTGTCCAGGCCGGGGAGGTGTGGGGGTGAACAAAGGGCAAGAAGTATTTATATTGAAGGTTAGGAGATGGTGGTCAGAGAGAGGGAAGGCAGAGTTATCAAGGTGGGTGAGGGTGCAAAGTTTGGAGAATACCAGGTCAAGTGTGTGTCCAGCAAGGTGTGTGGGGGTGTGGATGTGCTGGGTTAGGCCAAGGGAGCAGTTTGGCAGATGGGGGGGTTGCTGGGGTCATCCATGGCTATATTGAAGTCACCAAGGATTAGGACTGGTAGGTCATGGGAGAGAATATGTGGGAGCCAAAAGGTAAAGTTGTCGAGGAATTGGGATGAGGGGCCAGGGGGGCGATAGATAACAGCAACAATAAGGGGCATGGGGTAAAACAGGCGGATGGAATGTACCTCGAATGAAGAGAAAGTGAGTGAAGGAGGGGGTTGTAGTACAGTAGGTGCAGCGAGTAGAGAGAAGGAGACCTACACCACCACCTGGCCTGTTGTCAGGTCTGGGGTGTGAGTGAAGTGCAGGCCTCCATAGGATAGAGCAGCAGCAGATTCACAGTGAGAGCCAGGAGGAGGAAGAGAAAAGGGAAGAGAAAAGGGAAGAGAAAAGGGAAGAGAAAAGGGAAGAGAAAAGGGAAGAGAAAAGGGAAGAGAAAAGGGAAGAGAAAAGGGAAGAGAAAAGGGAAGAGAAAAGGGAAGAGAAAAGGGAAGAGAAAAGGGAAGAGAAAAGGGAAGAGAAAAGGGAAGAGAAAAGGGAAGAGAAAAGGGAAGAGATAATGAGTTCCTATGCCCTATGCATGAACAGTTAGACTTCAGGGGCCGCAAGTAGAGAACTAAGGGGGGCCGCCGAAGAACACCCAAAGGGCCGCATGTGGCCCACGGACCGCAGGTTGGGCACCTAGGTTCTAGAGCCTGTACACTAGGGTAAGTTTATACTCCAATGGACTAATGGTCAAGTTTTTATAGTACTTTGTTTAGTGCTTAAAAGATTAGCTCCTATATAAATATATGACGACAAAATCAATTAAAAACAGTTTTATTAAGTGAATAAATAGTTCTATTTTTACTGCAATAAGGAAAAAAAGTACATCAACACAACATAAAAAGAATATACCTTTTTTCATTGGCCTCGATTACATCCCGTGATCTTTGCTTTGCAATCAGCTTTGCCATTCTTTTTGCTTTATTTTTCTGCCTGTTACTCATACCCGGCAGCAATTCTGAATCAATAAGCTCGGCTGCTTGGATAGTCTAAAAATCAACAAAAAGGCATGTTAAAATGTCACCCCAAGACTAAACAGAGAACATACATTTAAAACACACACAGGTTCATAAATATATAGCGATGGACAACATTTTTCAAATTTAGGTTCTGTTCATTATCATAATGAATTTTAAAGTTAAATTCAGTGTTTTGTTTTTTTTTTTGCACTAAATGACATGCCAAACAAAGCCAGCATGATTCTTAAAGGGTATGGAACAGCTCATGATCCAAAGCATAGCACTGTATCCTCTGTAAAACATGGCAGAGGCAGTGTGATGGGTGCTTATTAAAGCAAAGAAGTGGTAAATTCATGAATAGCCAAGTCAGTCACCTGATCTGAACCCAAATGAGCTGCATTTCACTTGTTGAAAACCAAAGTTCAGACAGAAAGGCCACATACAAAAAGGAAATAAAAGCATTTGCAGTTAAGGCCTGGCAGAGCAATAAAAGCGAGAAAACCCAGCATCTGGTGATGCCCATGAGTTCAAGACTTCAGGAGGTCATTGCCACCAAAGAGCTCTCAACCAAGTATTAGAAATTAGCATTTTTTTTATTTTTCAAATTACTCATAAGCCTCTAAAATTAAGAGATTGTGTGAAAAGGGGTTTTGTTTCTCACATGTATATGCAATATTTTTTTCAAGCCACTGAATTAAATCTGAAAGTCTGCATCTGAGCGGTTTCATTAAAAGTTTATTGTAGTAATATACAGAACAAGGGAGTGCGGTCACCACCTAGATTGTTTTGACCATTTGGACTACACAAGTCTGTTCTTTTATAATAAAAAAAACAAGTGTTCTATAGTTCACAGGAAAAAAATGGTGTGTATTTTCTAAAAATCTAAAGTTAGTCCCTTCAAACATTTCCCTCATCACCCAGGACTAGGTTTTCCATTATTCTTGAACATTTGTAGCATCGCAATGGGTAATGAGTGGGTCGATGCCAAACACATGTGTGAATGGGACCTGAAGTAGGCATCTCCTATCTGGGTAACCAAATATGCAGCAACTTGTCCCATATATCCAAACTAAACTTTTCTAAGATAGTTAAAAGTGGATGTTACATGTTCCCAAAAAATAAATAAAAAATAAAAGCCTATACACTTGGTGTGATCGATATAAATGCAATAACAAGACTTTATACTTCTTACATGCTCTTCCTATTTCACTACCACCCTCTGTACTAAGAGCATTCTAAAATTCACATGCAAGGATAAACCTAGACTGCAAAAAGAAATTCATATTCCATCTAAGCACCACAGTGGGATTGGTTTCCCAGATCACATTTACTACCATGTGGCTGTCCATTTCGCATGTGTAGTGGATTGGCGCCAACACGCTGACTACGTAGTGGGTCAGTGTTGAACAGACTTTCGACTTGATTCCTTTAACTGGTGTCCTGGTTGATCGATTCCACTTATGAGTACCCAAGTGTTAAATCACCATACATAAAACAAACACCCTTTAAAAGCTTCCTCCCCACCTTGCAGGTTACTAGATTTACATAGCAAAGTCTGGAGTGCAGCCCTTGCCCATTATCCCCAATCTTGGAAAAGCCAACTTCTCTTCCAGGTTACACAGACTACATATTTAGATAGTAGAGCCCAAACAACTTTGTAAGAATGGTGGAATCCTACCAAGACTCCATTCCCAAACAGATTTAGATCCTTAGACATAAAAGCTTCATCTTTCTTGCACTCTTCTTACACTCCCATACTAAATGGTCTTTAAACAAAATCGGAGATAAAAATTTAATCTGCAGCACACACACAAACTAATTCTAACACATGCAAGTGCACGCACACACTAACAAATTTTACGTACAGGTTTATTAACAAGAGGGTTGCTTGGCATGTAGTCCAGGTCTTCGTCATTAAACAGTTCTTCAGTATTCATACCAATAGAAGCTCCCATGTCAAGGCCAAGTTTCTTCTGCAGCAGCTTTCTTTGCCGTGCGATCCGTTCCTTGGGGTCCACATCCCCTAAAAAATAAAGTTAATATTAAATATATTATAATATAAACTTCTTCTAGTATGCAATCTATTACCAGTGTTCAAAAAAAAGAAACAGTCTTTCCAAAATTGTCCCTCACATTCCAAAGTGTGGATGTGATTACACAGAGCTGAAGTATTTTGCATTCAAAAGCAAAGGATCTGCCACTAACTAGTAATCTTGACTAAAGGTCTTAAAGCAAAGCTTGGTTTGAAGCGGAGATTTAGAACCACGAATATAGCGGTGTGTGGTTTAGTAACCGATTAGTGTACTATGGTAATCCAATGTGCTTTCTATATGCAGATTTACCATTTGTATGATAAGCTGAAAGACAGTATGGACGCGATGGAGTTTAACCTCCTTGGCCCAAACTCAGTTCCAACATGTACTTTCAAGTTAATGGAAGGGTGACGCTTTACCAGCCCACATTGTAGAGGGGGAGGGCAGCAAATCACAGCAGAGTACAGTGTACTCTGATCACCTGTATCACGCAGTTTTCATAGCGTTTTATTTTCATACTGCCCATTAGGTCAATATGCAGTCAGCACCTAATGTTTACAGTTCCTTTTAAAAGATACCAGATTATGGCAAAGCTGAAGCAAAATTATGCACACAGTTAAAATAAATTTTTTATTCTGCTCAGGCAGTGTGGTGATCAGATATCCTAGATTTTATGCCAGAACAGCAAAAACAGTGACCTTATTTCTCACACTCCAGTTGCACAACAGAAGCGGATCCATCCTCATTGTCTTCTGTCAGAACACTCGTATACTGTGCAACAGTCAGGTTTATTTGCCTTCTACGCAGCTTACCCAGAGACTGACAATTCAAATTGCATGTCAGTGGGCCAGAGATAACCTAAAGCAAAGAACAGTTGCTGTCTTCAGACTCATTCATATGGTCACGCCTCCTGTTACCAGCCGGGAAACGGCTGGTCGCTTCTGTGGGCGAGCACCTGCATACTTGTACTATGGGGCAAGCAACTGAAAAATCACTGGCTTATATAGAACAAAGTATCATGTTGTACATACAAACTCAAAAAGATACAAATACTATAAATGCACAACACACATTTTCTATAACATTTATGCATATATGTGGTCAGAATTCAAACTTTTGTAAAAATCAGACCTGTACCGGATAACAAGTAATAAATACCTAATTTGTCATCGAGAACTTCAAATTCGACACCAGCAGAGCCCAGTAGTGAAGCACCATGCTTTAACAATCTCGATATGTCAAACCTTTCAAAGCTCAGTCTGTCCGAGAGAGGCGACTCATCACTTGAACATTCTGAACCGGCCTCTAAATTACATAAACAAATAAAAAAGGGAAATTTATACCAATACAAGACACTCCTTTAAAAAACAATAGTAATATTTGCAACAACTAATAAAAGGCAAAAAAAAAAAAACTGATGTTCCCACATGTCTGCATATGTAATTAGAGTGTAGCGAAGCTTCCTAAACAGCATGGATGTAGGATGGCAGTTAGCCCTGCTGTACCAAGACATCACCTGGGGTCAAAAGCATTACTATCTTCATTTTATCCAGGACATGGACTTATACATTTATATGACTGAATCCCCTTTGGGCAAGCAGATGGAAACTTATTATTTATTGTCTAGGACAGCATTTCTCAACCGGTGGGTCGGGAACTCATTTGGACCATTTCACAGGGGTTGCCGCGTTCAATGAAAGCCTCAAAGCAGCTGCTTACAAGCATCACCGATGCCCACATGCTGGGGGGTAAGTTAGGAGGGAAGTCACGGGGCGTTACATTCCCTCCACACTTCCCACCCTACAATTAATTTGCACAAGCAGAGTGGGAAAATATGAGGTAGGGGACATTACACATTACTACAGGAAGTGACAGTGGAGTCACTGGAATGCAGAACTGACACTACACACCTGCAGTTTCGTATAGTTAAAGTGACACTTTAAGACGTCACATCTGGGGTCGTGAGTCTAAAGTTTGAGAACCACTGGTCTAGAAATGAAGATTCACATTATTACCCTATTTAGTGCAAATGTATGGGATTTTAAAGAAAAAAACTTTATTGAATAGAGATATATATTGCCAGTTTTAAACTTCACACAAACCTTTTAAATTGCCCACAAATTGTTAAAATTTGAAAACAGCGTCAGTTTAAGCTCTGTCTTTATGAGATACTTTTGGCTGAATGAATGAAAACAGGACAACGTGGCAAGACACACAATCTTCAGGAAGGATCCATGACTAATTGCAGCCAACTGCTGAACAGGCCTAGGCTTGCTGTCATATTTTATTAAACAGTCATGACTACTAGACTCTAGCATAAAACAATGTATAACGAGTCTCACCAAACATAACCGAAAGTCTTCAGTAGTAAAAGCACACAGTGTAAAAAGAGGGTAAAACACAAACTAAATACTCAATGCAGTTATTTGCATTAAAGTTACCAAGGCTCGGGTTAGGTCTTCTCCCTAGAATTGATAAAATCAATACCTCTCTTTAGCCTGGTTGATGGATTCCACTCAGGAACATTTTTCACAACTGACTCTACTGCCAGACCAGCCGCAATCCGTGTATCCCAGTTAGGGCTCCGCAGATAGAGGAGAACCTACACACAAAATAGCATTACATTATACAGCATGTTTTCTGAGCAGAAGAACAAGCAAACACTGAGTAATGGGCTCACTTTAGACAGCAGGTTGTTCAGTTCATGTGGGTGAAGCTTGACCACTTCCCCGAGTTGTTGTGCAGCCACTTTCCGTGTCACTGGAGTTGTTCCTGTGTCCAATAATATAAAGAGGCGGTCCAACCTGAAAGCAAAAGTAACAATTACACGCCTGTGATGGAGACATTGCATACTACTATTTCTGTATCTTTTATTTTACAGAGCGGAATTCTGACTGCTGCGCCCAGTGTGCACAATACAAATCTATACCATTTAGCATGGCAGCAACTTGCTCCTTTCCTTTTGGACACATTATGAGCATTTTCAATACAGAAAGTAGATCAAGCAACATAACAGCATAAACACAGCGCTTTCCATGCATCATTTTGACAAGTATGTAGTTCTAGTTCCTCACTGGCGGGCTTGCCTACACAAACCTTTACCAACATAAAATAATAAACCTGACTCCCTGTAAATCAGTAGGTATATACACCCAAGTAATCTTCAGTAAGGATCCAAAGACAAGAGAAACATACATCCATACAGACCGCACAGTAAAGGATGCCACAAATGCAACGAGCAGCGGCTGATTGCAGGTGCCCACATGGGGCGACAGATCCCCATCGCCCTAAAGCTTGGTCAGCCAGAGAACAGACATGTCCGTTAATCTCTGGCCAATGCCATTAGTTTTAATGTTGATGCTGTGAGCGATTGAGTGCAGCGTGATGACGTTATCACGTTGCTCTCCACAGCTCATCTGTCGGTCCCAACTCGTTACGTGTGGGGACCTTTAGGCTATGTCCCCACTAGTGACCTGCCTAGATTATAATCACGGCAATCGCTAGTACATTTATATTATGACCAACAACAGCCCGGGTAACGAACGGGCGCTTCCGTCTGTGAGCGCCTGCAAAACTGTGCAGGAACTCGGGGGTAGTTTTGATAACAACCCTGCGACAGGGTGAATTGCTAGTTTTAGTTAAATGCATGCACATAGGGCTTTGGAAAGTATTTTATTAGATCACATTGTGTGGATTACAATATTTACAACATAGATTACAAGATTTTAGATCTAGCCGATCACAGCAAACAAAAGTTGATGAAGAAAACAAGAAACGAAACCACCATCTGCCCAGAGAATTGAAGAAAAAAAAAAAAAAAAAAGGAAGAAGGAGGAAGAGGATCGGGTCAGTAGATCTTTTGCCCCCTAGGCCTAAACAAGCAATTAACCCTTGCACTTTAAAGTGTCAGCTTTGATCCTACCTTCCACCACCCTTTATATGGGCAAAAATTGTTCTACATAGCCCACTACATTAGTGCAGTAGAATAAGTGTGGCACCATCATTTTCCTAGGAGAGATAAATTTAAATAAAATAAAATTGGGCGCTTACAATTAAAGCAAAATGTAAAAACCATACAATTTTTTTTTAGGTATACAGGCTTTTAACAAGGATCAAGCTTTTTCCCCCTCCTTTTCTTTTAATGGCCGAAGGAAATCCAATGACTGCTGGCAAAAACAGCTTTTCTAAAACATTATATGAAAAAGGATTAACATGTTTACCTATAAAGAACAAACACGGCACTGCCAGCTCCTGTTCTGGATGACGTGTGTGTGCCAATGCACAGGATGTTATTATACCACTCAATGTACATATAGATCAGAGGGTGGCACACAGCAAACACAGGCACCTGGCCAGTAACCCCACAAGTCAGATGCCAAAAAAGGAAACATTTGGGGGAATTTATGGGAAATTTCAGGAGAGAAAGTTAAGGGTGCACAGTTGGCAATAGAAAGACAAACTGAGCAGGACGGCTTCCAATACCACCCTCCCACAGTAGTAAATATAGGATCCCACTAGGAACAAAAACCAGTCCAGCGCTCCCCACGTTTTCCCTCTTCCACTGTAAACTACTAGCTGCATGGGGGTCATGTCGAGTTCAAAATAGTTCACAGACAAAGCCCAAGAGCACAGACTGGCTACGTGTCCAGAGCTGCTGAAAATACAGAATCCTCCTTACACACAACTTCTTTCTTATGATCAATATCTTCCAGCATGTCTGACCAACATACACATGACAAAATCAACTGTACAATACACCATCATTTACCAAAACCTTGTAATATGAGGATCCGAAAAAAAAAAAAAAAAAAAAAAAAAAAAAAAAAGGGGGTACAAAAACAACTCAAATCCTAAAGATTAATACCTACTGCCACAGGCTGGACTATAGCATATTGATGGTTAGTACCACACAGTGTAATTGATGTAAAAACGATAGATTCCTTTCCAAATCTCTGCACGCATGCTACATATTACCATTTTGGCTGCAATTCCAAATTATGCATATACTCAAAAATAAGCAGATTTTTTTCAGCCCCTGAACATGCCATCATTGCCAAATTAGCTGGAGATGTAGAGAATGGTTGTGGGAACATTTGAGAAAAATATACATATAGTGCGCTAACATATGTAGATTTTGCATACATTTTTGACTTATTTTGTGCGAAAACGTTACAATCAACCCGTCTCTACATCTTCAGCAATTTTGGCGATATCATGTTCAGGGGCTTTGTAATTTACTAACAGGTCTACTGAATTAAATAATAACATCTCCTACATGCCCAGCTAGACTTGACACCTTCCTAGGAAATGGGGCAGGTTTCCAGATTTCACACCATCTGACCAAGACCTTCACTTCATTGTAGCAACATTTCTAGGGAAGTTGTGTATGAAAATATGCAGAGAAGCCACATCCGCTGAAATAGAATTCCCAGGGCCACTTGTTAGAAATGTGAATGTACAAATACTTGTAGCAAAATAATCTGATACAGCAGAATCTCACATATTCCACTGTTGATTGGCTTATGCAGTTTGGCAACACAAAGATCCAACATAAGCATAACAGCTTTTCCTGAAGGATTTCTAAATCTAGTCATACATGTATTGATTCTGTGGCCGATTTCCAAACAATTGATGGGGAATCGAATGCGCCCACCCTGAACAATTGACCAGAAAAGGTTGAAATCTAACAAAAACAGATCAAACAGGGAACCAAAAAGTTGGTATTTTCCGGTTCCAAAGTACCCTCAATCCTCATCAAAAGTATTAGCCAGGGATCGAGTCCCCAAGGTGGTGTGCAACGATTTCCCGAATGATCGGCGTGGTGACTACCTTCATTGTTTGAAGGAGAATCTATATGGCTAGCTTAAGTCTTCTTGGTTTCTAGCAAGTCTGTACTGGGAGATATAGATATTGTCAACAATACACTAGTTTCAAGTTTGAGTTGCTTCTTGCTTCTACTAGAAGTAGTAAAGTCACAACTCTGCATCAGTAACAAGAGTTCCAAAAAATTACTTAAAGATGGCGATATACAAATGGGTGCATGGACCAGGAATTAGATCAATGACTGATCTGAAAGTCAGGAATATGGAAATACAGGCATACTACCAGCAAGTACGATCAATACTCAACACTTAGCACTCCATGGAAGCCACCAACTGAAGCACTCTCCTCCATTCACTATACAAACCAGCAGAGTGGGCGGCTTATTGTAATTCTTAGCAGTTGCTGGATAAGATCACTTATTCGAATACACATACATTAGATTTATAAAATGTAATGTCTAATCTATTTAAAATAGTGTAATTCATATGGCCAGCTAAAGTAACTAATCAAAAGGCCAGCCTTCAGGCCCAACTCCCACCTATCCATAGTAACATGCCTAGCAAATGAATGAACATTGGATACAATAGGTGGTCGTCATATCTGCATGAATCTCCACTTTTTTCCCCCCATCCATCAACATACATTGAATACCAATTGAGGGCAAAGGCAGTGCATGAACTTTCTTTAAACACGTTTTAATATATAGGTATAAAGCGTGCCAACCCATCATCGATGCTAAACTCCATGACTTCCATTCTCTTTTTAATCATCTCTGCACTTAGGATCAGTACCTGGCATCCTCCTTCACAATCATCCATATGATCCGCATTTGTAGTGAGAGGGGGTGTCAATGTTAGTACTACAAAATAAAGAGTTAGGTTTTGCAAAGGGTCTAAAGCAGGGGTGGGCAAACTGACACGGGGGCCAGATGTGGCCCGTTAACTTTTTTTCCGGCCCTTTGTCACCTTGTTGATAAGATTTCTCCTGCCTGTTCTCTGCAATGAGTGTACATAACGCCTAGAGGTGTCCATTGCCTTGGGGACGATGCAGTTGCAATACTGTGGACGCATCCTTATGGTGAAAACAAGCAGTCTATGAATTATCTCTGCTGACAGCAATGAATGAGCATTTTCTTCAGTGCAGGAAATTTAAAAAGATAACAATGTTCCTGTCACACGTCAGAGGGATGCCGGCAATGCCCAGAATTGGCACACCTATGGCGGGTTGACCATTACAGGCTCTTGGGCCGGCCCCTTTATCAAATGTAAGAAGCCAATGTGGCCCACCAGTCAAAAAGTTTGCCCGCCCCTGGTTTTAAGGCTCCTTCACAATTATGCATCCCATGTGTTTTGCTATGCATGCATACAGCAGTGCATTTTAAAAAGGACTTAAATACACCAAAGTGGACATTACACAGGAAGGGGGGTATTGGCCACTACATTGAAACAATCGTTGTTTCTTATGGGGGGGAGTCAGCATCAAGGTGCTGATAGATTGCCCTCCTTTATCCATACAACCAGCACTGTATTTGTTCTCATTTGTTCAAGGGTGACAACAACTCTTTACCAACTGTATGAGGTAACAGCAGTCACTTGAGCACTAACTCCCACTTTCCTAATCCCCAAAAAGTATTTTGTAATGGAATTATTTATTAACTACAGAGTGAGGTTAATGGCATCAATACTGTATACCAATATTGTTACCATGTGAATATTCTATCATGCACTTGCAATCTCAGAAGCACCATTATCAGCCTCATCAGTCAACATTGGTACCGCATTGTAGGAGAGTGCTCATGTATCATCTTATAGGCTTTTCTAAAATCTATCTTTATGACATTCTGCTAGAAAAGAAGGTGGCTGCCATCACTTGTGTCCCTAAAGGTCCCCATACACAGATGGATTTTTTGTGAGATTCCCGAACATGTGCGGTCAAACGTTGAGGAATCGGACGCGGCAACCCTTTCAATTCCAATTGATAAAATGTAGATTGAACAAGGAACCAACATGTTGGTAAATTCCTGTTCAATTGACTGGGAATTGATTGAGCAAAGTGGTGGGCATTGATTCACCAAACGGTCATTTGTCAACTTGTTGAGTCACTAAAGCCTAGTCTATGACGGGTCAAAGTGGTATAGACACGTGTATAGGGACCTTAAAAATAAGAAATGCTGTGCATGAGACGTAAGCATGCATGTGCAAGTCATATAAAAAGGGAAAATGCCTCTAGCTGGGCATAGACCGGCAGATTCCTGCCCGATGCAAGAGCTGATCAGCCACAGTGCGTGTTCCCGCAATCGATCGGCAGAGAATCGGGTGCACCCCCTGGTTAGATTGAGCAGGAATCTGCAGCATGTCAGATCGCAGGGTGATCCGACATGCCGGTAAATTCCCAGCTGATCCTAGTTCACACAAAAGGGTGCCCGGCCGATTCTCAGCACTAGCGGCCGTGCGTGATGACGTCAACATGCCCGGTCGGCTGGGCAGTCAATGGGAAAACGACCAATGTATGCCCAGCTTTTGCCATTATCATCAAGTGGCTTTAGTAAATGCAATTACAATAACCAGGCAGCTAGCATTTTCATATCCAAAGTTCACCAACATCCGTGTCCAAAAAGATGACACACACACATACTTTGCATAAAAGGAGGGAAGAGGAATAAATGTGAGATGTTTTTATCTTTATTGATCTGCCGTTTTCAAAGCCTTCCTGCCTCTGTTTAAATATATGCTCACATGCAAGACATCCTTACAGCAGATGGTTTGGTAAAATGGAGTAAGAAAACCACACACACACACACACACACACATCTCCAGCAATGACAATCTATATACAAACGCAAATGTAACCAACATCAAGAGACATCTAAATGACACATGATGGATCCAACAATCTGACCAACGCAATTAGAGGTCAGCATTCAAGCCAAAAGCCTTATGTAAACACCTTTATCATAGGTTGCAACAGGACAACCCACTCAATGTCACAGCCTTCTTCTACTGGTAAAGCCGGCCATAGACATGGCAAATCCTGGCAGGAGTTGCAGGTGATCAACTATGGCATTAGAATGACATACTCATAACTATTCATATTCATGTATGAATGTCATGTATGTACATTCAAGACTACAGGTGTTGGACAGGACGGTTGGGTCATTGATTTGCCAGCACAGATCTAAAGCTAGCCATACAGTTTGATATTTACCTCCAAAGTAGAGATCGCTTTAAGTCATATCGTAAAATTGAAAAACTAGCCTAAAAAACAGTTAGGCAGTGATCATACATGTTGGTATATGACGACATGGGTTATCTAGGTATTTCGATCAATTTGTATCAGATGGCACTATGGAGCATGCACACCAAAGTAAAGGGGGGGGGGGGGGGGGGGGGGGGGGTTCCACATGCATCAGGACACTCTCCGGTAAGAGCATTGCTTGGTGGATATCCGACTGAGAACATTCACTTACCTACTGGTGCTGAGGTAAGGAAACGTACTCCACTACGTTTAGCCTTGCATTGGCAGAACGGCTCAGCGCTGTGAGAACACAGCTTCCACCGAGCAGGTAAGTAAATGTGCTCCGTCGGGACTTCGCAGAGGGGGTCCCGACCCATGTGGAAACCCCCCCCCCCCTAAAGAAATCTATTGTATTTATAACAATTAAGCTAGCCACACATGGTTTGATTTCAGCACTCAATCGACGTTTTTCGATCAAAAACGTTTTTCTGCCCACATGGTACAATCGACCATTATTGAACAATTCTTGTCAAATCGTCAATTGAAAAGTGATCAGACAGGTTGGAAAGTCAATGATACTCGATTTGTGTGGCTACTTACCTTTAACACATCACTTACAATTGAAACTAAAATCGTAAGAGGAATTCAATCGATCGATTTTTGATTACTTCGATTAACTTTTCAGTCGAAACTGAACAATTACTGTACTCCCCCATGTGGTGTATATTGATTAAATGTAAATAGATTTTCGACTTTTTCATCGAACTACAAAATCTCATCTAACATCGATTGAATGCTAAAATTGAACCATGTGTGGCTAGCTTTACACTGTGTGGTGGTAAAAAATCTATCGATGTTAGACTATCAATATTTAAAAAACACACACTATCAAATCTAAGATTCATTGTGTAAAAGTGGAGCCGTGTATTATCTTAAAGGTGGCCATACATGGGTCGATTTTTGCCTCCAATCGAGTAAGGCCAAACGAATAGAACAAACGAATAGAACTTGATCGGACATGTTGGTAAACTTTGGTTGATCATACAAGTTCATTCCTTTAAATTCATTTTAAAATTGGATCAATGATCTAAAGAAAACCGAATCAACAATCAAGTTGCAAATTCAACCCGGGATTCAACCCGCCCTGATAATTTGTATTGAAATAGGTGCACCTGTCCATTGTTGCACTGTGCATGGTGATGGAACTAGGCTGTTACACACATGTGTAGACAGCTGTGTCATATCCCATAGGGAAGACCAGGCTGGATATGCTCTGCGCCTTTTGTAGGCCCCAAGTGTGTTCATTTTCATCATGAAGTGGCTGCCCTAACAATACACACTGCAGCAAGAAGAGCTAAAAATCAGTCTTTAGAAAAATAAATGCAATTAGAAGAAATTATTTTCTACATGTTCGCTTGTGTCCACTTCATTGAAACCCCTGCTGTTGGCATGCTGAACACAGGAATCCTGCTGTGCACACAACCTGCCCCATTCATTTAAACAGGACAGGATATTGAAATGTGGGGGCCCACGGACAACATGCATAGCTAGAAGACATTTTTAAACAACAAAACAAGATTTACATTACGGTATACTTCAAGCATTAGGGGAACACTGTAGTATGGTAATGCACAACACGAGAGGAGGAGGAGAGGGACTTGCTCAGGTCGCCGATTGGCCTTTAAGTACACCTATCACACAAGTTTATTCCACTCCTCCTCTTCCCACTCTAGTGGGCGAGGACCTGTGGGGGAATTGGCAAACAGACGAGTTCCTATGCCCTATACATTGACAGTTACATTTCAGGGACCGCAAATGAAGGACCGAGGGGGGGGGGGGGGGGGGGGGGCACAGGTTGGGCACCTGGGTCATAAACTATAGATATTATAAATCTTTATCTGTTCTTTTGGGATACCATGAAGTTATTCTGGCACCTTTAACACTTAAAACACACAACCAGTGCATTGCATCACCATATCATGATCTGTGTAAAAGACTAAAGTAAATGAGGAGAGTCACATCCACCATTTGTAAGTAGATTATAACTCTGTAGAATATTCCACAATTTCATTTCAGGCTTCAGCTTAGACAATTATTAGTAGGAAATACTGTAACAACAATAGCAAAGTCACACTGATTAGGCTAGATTTACATTGGCGCTTTCCAGGCTGCTGCCAACTGAGCAATCAGGCGCTTATGTCCGCTAAATCCACATGCAGGAGTTTGGGAGGGGGAGCTTAGATAACACCCCATGGCAGGTGTTTGCTGGGCATGCTGTGCTAATTGGGTGTTCACCCATGAATAGTGTAAATGAGCCTAGAATTATATATATATATATATATAAAAAAATAAAAAAGACTCAAGGCACAGGATACACAGAGACAAAAGTAGTAAGTGTTATATACACTCTACATAAATGCATTCAGTAAAGGAATTCTTTCTCAAGAGCAAATCAAGAACACTGCATGTCACACAATAATGCACAGTATCCCCATAATTAACACAAGACAAATAAGGACAGCGTTGAATACGAGCAGTCTATGAAGTTCATTTAGAGGAAGTGTGTTTTTAGAATAATATGAGGTTTGCCATTGCTCAACACCTTACAAAAATGCTAGATGCCTTGCAGAGGGACTTCTAAATGTAATAGTATGATTCATATGCTGAATTCCAGCGGCAGGCCAATGTAGCACACAGGTTATTTGGGGTGGAAAAGACTTTATTCTCTGGGTCTATTTGCAGCCAGTAACTAATGCAAAAAGCTGGAAAAAGTGAAGGTAAAAACACCAGAAGAAACAAATTCATTTCAAGATCTAAATTTTAGCTGAAGCTGCCCTTGAAATGACCTAGTAGCCAATTTCAGCATTTATAATAGGAAAAAAGCACCATGTATGACCTCTATGTGGTCTACGGAATATGTACAAACTCTCGCAACTTTGCCTATCCTGAGAGCTGCCATTTTCCAGCCTACATTGCTCAGAGGTTTAATTGACACTGCAACACACTTATCCCTTCAAAAGGTGGACATACACAGGTCGATTTTCCAATCGGTTTGAACTCAATCGTTTGTGCATGTTCGCGGTGATCGATTGTTCTCAAATCGACCCTGCTTGATGAAACTTTGATTCAGCAGGGAACCAACATGTTGGTAAACCCTGTTCGTTTTCCATTACTTAGGGTCCCCAAAGTATCCTACAAGATTAATTGTGCCACGCCTCAATTCTCCATTCAATCGAGGAAGCTCAAGCACAGCGTGATGACATCACACTGTGCTTGAGGGTTAATCGATTGCACAGGTATCTACCCATCTATGGCCACCTTAATTTTACAGAGATCAGAACTTTCATTCTAACCCCAAAGATAGAACAGATTGCACCATTGTAAGAGCCCTTATCCATACATATATATTTGAGATGACTCAATTCAAGAAAATTACAAATGTATTAATAGTTCCACCTTTAGGTGCCCACCAATTCGTAATACGCACCCACAGATGTGTTTACCTGAACTGCCAGCAATAGTAAATACAAGGTGGCATCTCAGATCAGAGACTTCAAGGTCATAAACATTATTATACGCCAGTATACAGGGCACTGCCCAGGCCATATAGCCCTATTCTATAATACCTGGCTCCTGCTAGCAGATTATCTATTAGCCCTATGTGGGGTGCCACCTCAGATGCAACCAATCCCATCTGCTACAAGTAGCATTTCCAAAACATAATTTAAGAAATCTCACAAAGAAAAAAAAGTCAATGACTTACCAATTGTAACACATAAAGCAGCTAACACAACACGATCACTGAAAGACATACGGATTAGGTGAAAGATATTCTTCACCAATTTAGGCCCCCACTGCCATGCATATTAATCTGAACATATGCACCACAATAGGTGCATCTCCTACAGTACAAAGGCATCTGCAGTAAATGCTCATTTGGCAGGAATAACATATCGGAGGACAGCATCCACGCTCCCTACTGATTAACCCCATTAAGGGAAGAAGCATGAAAGCAAAGGGATGTTGCTCACAAGCTCTGCAACTCTACTAGAAAGGACCAATGACAGGCAGCCATTTACTTGGCACAAGTACCCCAGGAGTTCACAGTGCCAAGCGACTTCCAGCAAGGAACATACAAAATTAAATTATATTTTCACAGAAGGAACATCTGCTTACCAGCTACTAGAATATCTTATGAAATAAAATAGTTGAATGTTACAGTCACCGGGTCTTCCCTACATAAACACCCTCTGCTTGGCTGATCCTAGGTGCAGAGCCTTCATGTCCCCAGAGACCTTTGTTTTCTAGAGCTGCCAGTACATTGACACTTTAATGTCTAGTTGCAGTCATAATCTTTCATCTGTGAAGCAGACATCAAAGAATCAACTATGACAAACAACCACATGAACCATGTGTTTATGGCGAGCAGACCCAACTCCCACTGACTTCCCGGGAACCACCAAATACAAGACCAGAGAGGGACACCATCAGACATGAGCACAAGTGTTTTCCTTTATCTATCCAGAACCTGCCAACTTTAGGATCTACACCAGTCATGGAGACTGGTTTCTAACCCTGGAATATACCCTATTATTATTACACAGTCCTTTACAGTGCATATATAATATCACTAC
>CM070037.1:52236044-52263735 GCA_036250615.1 Ptychadena robeensis | reverse complement strand
GTATGGGGACAGTACAGTGAGAGCAGGGGGTGAGAGAAGTATGGGGACTGTACAGGGAGAAGAGATATTATCTCATGTGAATGCAAGATACATTCTCCTTCTCATGCACCAGAGAATGCAGTTATAATAATATGGAAGTTATCAGATGGTATATATACTTTATATTAAAGTGGACCTCACTGCTTTATTAATGATCTGCACTAATGGTATAATTATTCGACCTTATTCAAAGCCCCTGAACATGAAACCATCAACAACATTGCTGGAGATCTAGAGAAGGGTCATGGGAACATTTGAAGAAAAAAAAGAAGAAGATTTACTTCTGCACATTGCATTTTCATCAATTAACTTAAGTCAAATTTGACATTTGTAGCATCTTCAGCAAGTTTGGTGATGATACGATGCTCAGGGGCTTTGTAATCAACTCACTCACTTTGAACTGGCTTTGCAATCAATTCAACTTGAACTGGTCAAATTTTCAAAAACAAATTAAACCATCTGTAATCGCTAGGTCAACAGCTAAACAGAAAAATAAAAAGCCTGTAGAGAGTAAATCCCTCACTGCCTCTCCTTTCTCTTACTCACTGATGACACAGTGCTACAGTGGAGATAACCCCTACATCTCTGAGAGCAGTGACAGCCAGTAAAATATGTATCTTGCTGTGTCTTGAAAACGATACAGACTTTTCCCATTGAAAACCATTATATGGTTTATCGAGGTACTGCACATCATAAAGATCCAGAAGCCTGGCAGATAGTATGGAATCTCTGATTCCAATACACAGCAGTTAAGTATATATATTTTTTAGGATTATGGAGTGCTATGCCACAATAATTTAGATTCAGTTGTAAATCAAAGTTTAATTTTTTGTTACTTTAGCCTTAAGGCCATTTCACTTGAAGATAACAGCTTTGAGACAATGAGTTTGTATTAGAGTAGCAGTTTATGCAAACAAGGAGAGTAAGCCGAATAGAGTGGTACCTTCCTGCTCATAGTATGTGTGACACTATTATCTTTGCAACAAGTTCCTAATGTATAGAGCGGATTTCCTCTGTCTTCCTCATTCCCTGGAACGACATATCCTGAGAGCACTAGTGTGTGTTACTTGCTGCACATGTACAAGTGAAACAGGATGCGGGGGTGCGGACGCAGAAGTGGTTACATACGGGACTCCATAGCGTACCGATAGCTAAGGTAGTCACTGCCACACAGGATGTACCTGGTCACATGAATGCATTAAGTTCCATGAAACACATGACAGCAATACCGGTGTAAGTGTATGTACAGGATTTAATATCTTTTCAAAAAACATGCTTTTGTGATTTTTTTTGCATTTTTGGAGCATATCGACAAAAAATAGAAAATACCTGGAAAATTTACATAATACATGACTATTTTACCATTATTAAATAACAATCAGTTCCTTGTAAATTAATAAAAAAAAAGTAGATGGCACAACAAAGCCTTCCTAAAACAGAAGGTATTTACATGCTCCAATCCATCACAAATCCCAAAAGTTTAGGTAAAAACCCTCATTTCAGGATAGTGGGCGGAGTCATGCAAATTATTCCTTTACGTCCAATCAGCCCAATGCACATCCAGAGCTGCTGGTGTACAGTGTAAATATAGCCTTATGGCCAGGGGTGCACATAACTTTTAGTGAGCTCCTCAGATGAGTGCCAGGAGATGGTGTTTGGTACTCACCCCATATGTTTGTTGTCTTCCTCACTGTCCTCTGCATCAGCTTCCTGCATGGTAGGTTCTGCTGCAGATAGACTTTCCAGATCTCATACCTCAGTACTGACACCTGACATTTTTTGAGTTAGTAACTTACCCCTGAGACTACCAGCAGTCCAAATGTCATCCTTTCCATCACATTCCAGCTGTCACACAGTGCTTTTAAGATTTTACCCTGACATATGCCTACTCTGACTTTCACCCCCAGATCTCCAACACCAAGTCCAATGTCACACCCCTAACTGCAAGCTTTCATAGTTATTCATATTTCCCTGCAGTTATCCACATGACATAAATTGTATACATGTAACATTTAGCTGTGGCCACCCAGACACGGAGTGCCTCCAAGTTGTTAGTACACATATGAGCTTTGTAACAATAAAGTACAGCTACGCATAGCTAGTTTTAGGCCCCTTATGAGTACCAGAGTACCACTTATGTGCACCCCTGCTTATGGTACAGAGCAACTTATTCCAAATGCAGCTGTTCCAGGCTTGTTAGCCATCATCAAGTAGATGAATGAAAAAATGTATAATATGTATATGTATATAATGTGTAATAAAACTAAAGAGTACAGTGGTAAAAAAAAAATAATGTGCTCCATTCAGAATCTTTGTTTTATACTTGTAATATAGTATTATAACAAAATAAAAATCAGTCTGCGATGAAAGAAGAGAGATGTGGGATTCAGCAGCAGCTAGGTGTTGCTCATTTTAGTGGCTTTTGATACAATGGGTAAGCTTTACGCTCAGATTTGCAGCCGATTTTGCCGCCACGAAATCAGCCACAAATCTAATGCTTAAATGCTAAATTCTGTTGTATATCGACATGTCCCTAATTTCTTAAGGTAGCCATACACGGGTCGATTTCCCACACGATTCCTGGTCGATCGATCACCGGGCGCGTGCACGCCGATCGATCGGAATCAAGTGCAGCCCACCTTGACCGATCGACCCAGACCGATCGACATGGCCCCCAAATCGGATCGGCCAGAGAACCAACCTGTTGGTCTTTTCTGATCGATTTGGCACACATCAAGGGGAGTTGACATTTGTGAATCGATCGGGAACAGAATCGTCCAGGAATCGGTGGCCTAAGGTGGTAGGCACAGACTTGATTGGTCGATCGATCGACACCTGTGGCTTCACCGGAATCGATCGGATGGTCGACCGATCGCTCAGGAGTCAACACATGTATGGCTAGCTTTAGATCAATCCCATTACTTTGGATGGGGACCGGCGTCCCCATATAAAGTAATGGCTGGCATACAAAGGGTGCCCGGTTGATTCTTGGCAGGACCTAAATGTGTGTGCCTGGCTTTACTTGTGGTCTCAATAGATCGTAGTGGAAAGGGTTATAGGTTCTATCTACAAGTTTCAGCTTTTGGTAGACTGACTTGGCTCGCAATTTCTGTCTCGTTAAACACTGCTGGAAAACAAGGTAGAGACATCCTACAGACTCCAGGTTATAGTAATGCATAGTGGAGGAAAGCTCTATACCAGAGCCCTAGGATTGCATGTCCTTATGGATAATACAAATATATATATAGTTTCATTTTAGAAAAAAAAACATCTGGAACAGATTCACGGTAAAGTGTATAGTGCATCCAGAAAGTATTCACGGGGCATCACTCTTTCCACTTTATGTTGTTAGAACCTTTTTGGTATTTACAGCCAAAATGTATTAAATTCAGTTTTTTTCCTTAGGATTCTACACACAACGTGAAAAAGTTCACATGAGAAAATTATGAAAGTACATGTACATAAGTATTCACATCCTTTGCCATGAAGCTCAAAATTGAGCTCAAGAGCATTTTGTTTCTCTTGGTCATCCTTGAGATATTTCTGCAGCTTAATTGTCCACCTGTGGTAAATTCAGGTGATTGGACAGGATTTGGAAAGGCACACACCTGACTATATAAGGTGCCACAGCTGTCATGTCAGAGCACAAACCAAGCATGAAATGAAAGGAATTGTCTGTAGACCTCTGAGACAGGATTGTCTAGAGGCACAATTCTGGGGAAGGTTACAGAAAAATTTCTGCTGCTTTGAACACACTGGCCTTCATCATCCATAAGTAGAAGTTCAAAACATACAGGACTTTTCCTAGAGCTGACCGGCCATCTAAACTGAGTGATCGGGGGTGAAGGACCTTAGTCAGGGAGGGGACCAAGAACCCAAAGGTCACTCTGTCAGAGCTACAGAGGTCCTCTGTGGAGAGAAGAGAACCTTCCAGAAGGACAACCATCACTGCAGCAATCCACCAATCTGGCTTGTATAGTACAGTGGCCAGATGAAAGCCCCTCCTTAGTAAAAGGCACATAGCCCATTTGGAGTTTGTCAAAAGGCACCTGAAGGACTCTCAGACCATGAGAAACTAAATTCTCTGGTCAGACGAGACAATGATTGAACTTTTTGGTGTGAATGCCAGGTGTGATGTTTGGAGGAAAACAGGCACCTATCATAACTACCATCCTTACAGTGAAGCATGGTGGTGGCAGCATCATGATGTGGGGATGCTTTTCAGCGGCAGGAACTGGGAGACTAGTCAGGATAAAGAGAAACATAACTGCAGCAATGTACAGAGACATCCTGGATGCGCGCTTGAAATCAGACTGAGGTGACAGTTCATCAAAGGAGTGGCTTCAGGACAACACTGTGAATGTCCTTGAGTGGCCCAGCCAGAGCCCAGACTTGAATCCGATTGAAAGATAATGGGTAGTTGCGCACAACCTTTAGCAGTGATTACACAGCTATAGTGATATCAGTGGCCAGAAAGGCCCCCAGTTGGAGTATGGGGCCTGAGCAAGGATCACAGAGTAAAATGGAGTCAGTATGAGGGGTGGGTGTATAAGTTGTGTTGTGTTGTGTGTAGGTGTGCAGCTCTCAAAATGGAGGAGTGTGGCTCCCTGTAACAGACAAATAAGAACAAGGACAGAGGCGCACAACCTAGTACAACAATTGGTTAAATAATGTGGAATAGGATAAGATAAAACAAATTGAAACAAAACAACAGACAAGATACTTACATTGAGAGAGGTTTACAAGGGTGGATCCCTCAGGACCATGTGTTTTCCAGGAGGACCTCACTTTCTGGTTGGGGATGAGATCACTTCCTGCTTACAGATACTGGGGGGCTCAATAGGAACAAAGGGACGCGCTTCGAGCTTTTTCAACCAGGAATCCGATTAAACATCTCTGGAGAGATCCTAAAATGGCTGTGCCCCGACTCTTCCCATCCAATCTGATGGAGCCGGAGAGGTGCTGCAAAGAGAAATGGGCGAAGCTGGCCAAGGATAGGTGTGCCAGGCTGTGAACACTCATGTACATGTGATCTGTTAGTTTCTTTATTTTTAATAAAATGGACAAAATCATGTTTTCATTATGGGGTGTTGTGTGTAGAATTCTGAGGGAAAAATATGAATGTAATCAATTTTGGAATAAGGCTGTAACATCACAAAATGTGAAAAAAGTCATGTGCTGTGAATACCTTCTGAATGCACTGTATGAATAGCCATAATGATTTTGTTTCTTTTGGAAATGGCTAGGCAGAATATGGGAGATCAGAGAGATAAGCCATCAGCTCTGTGTGAAAAAGTTTGAGAAATCCCTTCCAACCATTTAACCAATGACAATCCAAAAATAATTTGCTTTTGATGTATACTTTAGCACAGGTGGAGAATACTGGCTAGCTTAGCATTATATGTATATTTAATGTGTTTAATTTCACTACTGTGTTTCCCCCACCCCCAGGCTACGGTGCCCTGCTCTGATGGACTCTGGCTGATAATGAGTCATGCAGGGCAGGAGTCAGGCATTGTGTGAAGATGACTGCAGGTACCACCACATCTGTAAATGTCTGTATGCAGTTGGGGGGTGGTAGACATTAAACACACATTGTATATATAATGTACATATGTATATATGATACAGGGAACGTTTTTTCCTGAGGCTGACTTACAGATCAGAGCCCTGGAAGGGTTAATAGAAGCCGGTAATCTGACAGGTTCTGAGAGGAGTCTGCTTGTCACACATCCCCCTCCCTCTCTCTCTCCTGTGTGTGAGAGGAGCTGCTCACTAGAGGCTGTGTCTCCAGTGGCTAAAACTGGTATTGCAGCTCAAACACATAAAATACACCTTCACTTATGTATAAAAAGTGACATGTTTAGATTGCCAAAAAATTCTTTCAGTTTTTATTGTTAAACATATACAATTTATGTCACTTGGAAACCACAGGGAAACATTAATAACCATGAAAGAGTATTAATAAATGTGTAAACTTCTTCATGGAAAAAGAAGACATCCCCTGAGAGTAAGACATAGCACATCTTTGAGAGCAAAAATTTATATAATACAATGTCTTATTATGGGGAAACAGGGTATTAATCAATACTGGTCATATCAGTTATCGGAATATTGCAGTATACAGTACCATCATCTACAGCTTTTGTTAAAGCAAAGTGCACATTTAGGAGGAAGTGAATAGAGACCATGGGTGATACCTACACAAAGATGGTACACATGATTCTAGAGAATAAAGACAATGTCAGGGGAGGTGCTGCGATCTCAGCGACAAGCCCTAACTACCTGAAAGTGATAACTTTACACATCACATAGAATGCATGCACATAACATGAAATAAGATATCATGCGACAGGTCCACTATGTCTATGTCCTGTGAAGCAACGTGCTTAGATACAAAAGGCAGGGTGCTGAAACCTTGCTCTTTATTTCTCTGGTAATGTTACCATTTATAGAAACTCTGTCCTCTGCAAGGTTTTTTTTAGTTATAGCTACAAAGTAGTTTATAATAACGGACAGACTTTTATCTGTCTTCATTGTTTATTAATAATTGAAAACTGCTTAAAATGGATTTAAATTAATAAAAATAATAAATTAAAGAACTTTGTCCAAAGTTGGTCCTTTCGCTTATTGAATGAAGCCCATCATCTAATACAGGAGTGATAAGGTCAGGATAATCCTTTCGGGATAATTTGCCAAATATGATTTTTAGCTTAGAGAGGGTTTTTGTATTTAGTTTTAGGAGTTGATCACTCCATACCATTCCCATTAGATCTACCAACAACTATGTAGTGCCGGGTCCTCCCTGATAGAATACATAGTGATTGGAAGGTTTAGAAAGGTCCTCATATTACATGGTTTTGGTAGAACAAAATAGTGTTGAGCTTGAATATTTGAACTGCAAATATTTTTGATGAACATCAGCTATTCCACAATAACGAATTTCACGAATAAGGCAGCGGATATTCTCAATTTTGAATACTCAAGGTATTATACACTGGCAAGCTTATGGCCATGCATTGCGATAAGCTAATCACAACACGATAATAAATACTTCATGTGACCATTTATTTCTAAGATAACCACTATATTGCGATTATATTTATCATTTTGAAGATAACCGCCATATTGATATTATTGCGATTATTATATCGCAATGCATGGCCATTTCTTATTTAGGAATAGTGGTAGAATTTTAATATTGCCTTTGCTGCTCATCACTAGAACAAAAGTTGATTGTACAAACATTGTATGCTAAGATTGTAAACCCATACATCTAGCGAACTGTGGCCCATGGAAACCCTGTCGCCCCATAGCTCGGTCAGCCAGAGAACGGACATGTCTGTAAATCTCTGGCCAATGCCATTAGTTTGAATACGGACTAGCGTCCCGATCCAAAATCCCCTTAAGTTGTATGAGAGCCTTTAGATTAAATATAAGTGCATACATAGTTATAACATTTAGATGCAAAAAAGTTATTCTTTTGGGAGACATCAATGTTGGCAAGACGGTGAATTGTGGTGGATCTTTTTACTTCCATATTGGTTGCTGGTGTGACAACCAGTAGGTCTTGCCACCTAGCAATTTGTCTTGAATATTAATGGTTGTGAGAGGTTTACACTGTCTCTACTTTTGAAAACTGGGTAGACAGTCACAAGCTCAGTGGAACATGCCTGTTGTATTGGACAGCACCCAATGAAATAATGTGCAATGTCATATATTTGGGTGCCAGTTTCTCTACATGTGAAAATCAAACCTATGTACAGCTGCCCTCTGACATCAATTAGTGATAGGGGTGCCTCCCATTCGTAATTATTATTACTAATTGATTTACACAGACATTACATAGGTTATTCCAAAGCCATAAAGGTTTTACAAACATGAAAAAATGCTGAATAGTAAACAAACTGTAGTGCATGGTTTTTGTCGACTCTTTCAGGGCTTGTGACCACTGATGATGCTTCTCATTCTATTGAATGGGACAGCATCCACTCTGTGTATTCTGAGCGGTGCACGTCTAAAGCTGCAGGCTGCCACGAGCGGTGCCATCAGAGATACCTCCATTGAAGATCAAAAGAGGTGTCTCCAAGAAAAACACCCAATGCTGTTAGGGCACTGTTTTTACACATCTTTTCTCTGCTGCATCAATAGGGCAAACTGCCCACAAGACGCAGGGAATCCACACGGCAAATATGCCAGCGCACGTCTTGATTCCCTGCGCTGGGCATACGTAGGCAGGATTGACAGGCAATACTATTTTACAGGTGGGGATTAACAAAACCTACAATAATAATCCTAGAGATAGGCTGCATCATATATATGGGTTTCATTTTTCTTTTCTTTTACCGATAGTTCCTATCCAATCAAATACATTTTATAAATTGATGGTGATACAGATAGCTAAATAGAAACCAAATGGATTCCGGCAATAAAGAGGACAGTCCCTAGCAACCCCTTTGCCATGGCAGCATGTCTCATTTGCTTTGGTTAAAAATTCACTGCAGCATGAAATGTATACACAGATCAGCTACACACACAATTATTATAAAGCAGTGAGAGAATCTCCACATAGGAAACATGTAGAGATTGTAGAGAATAGCAATTAGTCCAAACATTAAGCCAACTTGCGGGCGAGGTGAAAAACAATGATTGGGTTGTTACGATGGCACCTCGTCAGTAGGAAGATGGGTTTCCACTTTAATTGTTGCCACATCTGGCACAATGACATCTTTCAGTAATCGTTTAGGACAGAACTAGACAGAGAGGCTCCACCTTTTTATAACAGGATTCACACGGTTCACATAATTAATCTGGCTATTCCAGTAGAAAAACATGAACTGAAGGCCAACAACTTTATAGATTATAAAAAATACAGTATTTATTATATACAATTAAGCAGTTTTACTCATATTTTTTGTGTCACAAATTGCGATTTGTAGCTCTGTTGTGTCACTTCCCAAACCTCAGAGGACCAGGACCTTTCATAGATCAGCTCCCTCTGCTGGTGGTAGAGCAAAGAGGTCTTGAAGTCTCTGTTTCACAGGCTCTAATTGTATCCATCTGCTGTATAGTTACTGACCCCTGGTCCGTCTTGACTAAACTGTTTTACGCCTACCCTGACTTATTGCCTGCCCGCCTGCCTCTGCCTAATGATTCTGTACCTCACCTTGGAATTTATGGTGTCAGCTGCTGCCACTAAGTGTAGATAGGGATGGCAACTTGGGGGCCTCCTGCCGCAAAAACCCATCACTCCTTTCCGGGTGCTCTGGTGAATACCGGGGAAGCTCCTTAGACACTGCACCTTGGCTTACACTTGCCTGGTGGCACGGTAAGTCCACTGCTCCCCTAGTTCACCCATGACAGGGAGTCCTGCCATTACAGATTATTCCCAGAAAATAAGTTAATAAATAATTTTTCCTACCTTTTGTCCTTGTAGGACACAGAAACAGTTGATCCCGAGATGATCATGTGCACTCAATATTGCTTTACAAAAGGTAAGAAAGGTTCTCTTCTGTCCACCTGCTGTGGAAGTCCAAAGAAAAAAGGGGGATGTTGAAGGAAAATGGAGAGTGTGGACAGAATTGAGAAGGAAGTATAGAGGATGAATAGGAATCATACAAGGATGTTTTTTTCCAAAACTTCATGATCTCCAGTCATTATTACCTTTATTGCACGAATGGGCAAACAAACATGCACATAATGCCAACGCAATGCATGGTAGTTCCAGGTACTGATGTAAAAAATGTTGTATATTTACAAAGATATATCTCTATATTTGGAAGGAATTAGGAATTCTTGAAGTGTCAATATTCACAATAAAATAGATTCTAATGTCCGCGATTAACACTAAAGGGCAGCAGTGTAGCTACTTAGTGTATCACCATTTCTAATTCAATGGTCAGTAAAGGAGTATTAAAGAGCGTAAATAAATAATTGTCAACTAACAGATTTCAAATCATAGGAAATTTTGAGCTAAAAACACAATACTACCTCTTTTGCACTGAAATCTCAGTGTTGTCATCCATGTTCTTTCTTACTGGATTACAAAACACCTCCATGGCAAATTATGCATGTATTAAAGAGAGGTAATGAATAGCTTGTTACTTTGCGAAGACATACAGTGCTGCTTGAATGTATGTGAACCCTCCAGACATGGTCACTGTTTGTGGCAAAAAACATGTAAAGAACCTATTAGACATACATCTAAATCCCGATTTGTAAAGCACCCACCTTCCAAATAGTAGGACCCACACAACAAAAAGGGAGATATTATCATATTTAGAGTAAACAAAGGAGGTTATAGTCCCAACAACTGAAAATCTAACATGGCATAAGTATGTGAACCCTTGTATTAGGAGCTTGTGCTCAGTCCTTTGCAAGCCATTACTCCCAAACTAAACGTCTCTGTAAAGCACTAAACCAGTCTCTCACATCTGCCTATGGGGATTTTTCAGCATCCTCCTTAGCAGAAACTCAAGCCAGTTTGAGAAGACGTTGGAAGGGACATCTCGGCATGTACCAACGTTTTCAGGGTCTCTCCACAACTTTCGAATTGGGTTAAGGTCGGGACTTTGACGGGGCCAATCCAGCGTGTGAAAAATCTTATCTGAAGCCATTTCCTTTGTACTCTTGCGGGAATGACTTTGGGTATTTGTCTTGGTGCCAATCATCATCGTAGTCCCAGCTTCAACTCCCTGGATGATGGCAGGAGATTCTAGGTCGGAAATCTGTTGAGAACGCCGAAGGAATTCATGGATTCTGGACAATTAATGGAGTCGTCAGGGCCCAGCGCAGAAGAAGCAGCCCCAGACTTTCACCATTTGCACCGCCAACTTCACGGTTGGGAGAGAGGTCTTGTCCCCATTCATTATGCCGTTGATGATTTTATCCAAAACTGGCGGGTTTGATTGTGGACCAAATAATCTATTTTAGAACTCGTCTGTCCAGAAGATGGACTTCAGAAGCTCTGGTTTGTCCAACGTGCTCTTTGGCAAAGTGAGAAACGGGCAGTTTTGTGCTTTTTTGAGAGCAGAGGCTTCCTACTAAGCAGAACCTCCCATGAACTGTCCAGAGCTATTCAATTTCGGTCTAGATTGTAGACGGCATGCACATTTGTCCCAAGGATGCTGCCAGAGAGGCCTGCAACTCTCTAGAGGTGCTGTGCTGGGTGGCCTTTACGTCGTTATGTTATCTGGTGCTTCGAGTGATATTTTGATGGCGTACAATTATAGGCAAAGGTGCGTCAGGTTGAAGGGCCACCATTTGATTAAATATCTGTCGTACAGTGAAATGGATGGAGATGGCAATCTTGGGGAGAGGTCTTATAGCCGTTCCCAGATGATCGGCGTTATAGTCTTCCTATTCTTAATGTCCTCGGATATCTCTTTGCCCTTGTGGCAATTGTTGATTTGTCATTGTTTGATTTTGTATGGGCCACAGTGAGGTCAGTTGGTTTCTCCTCTGTAATTAGTTGCAGGCCAAAAAATTTCCAAGAGGCTCATTTCCATTGGTCTTCTGTCTTATAGTGATTGAATGAAGCACCCAACAATATGTGTTTACCCTTGGTCTTTTACTGCTCGACTATCTAAATCCATGCAGGCTGGGTGGGTTCTACTTACTTTTTGCCCATTACACGTTCAGTCAGATGTGCAGGTAGTTTTTGGCGACCCTACTTCAACACAAAACCTACTACAACAAGGTACATTGAAATTGAGAAAAAATATATCTGACATTTCATTGAATAAACACTGGTGAGTGATAGAATGAGAAATCATGGATTAAACAAACATCTACACCACTTGAGGGGTTCACATACTTTCAAGCAGCACTGTATGTAAAAAGGCCCATTCATACCAGGGCTGGCTACCACAGAGCAAGTCGCACATAATGTTTTGGATTATGGCAACCTTTTCATTTGAATAGGCTAACACACAGCACAATGGACCTGCATATATCACTGGCACTGCCAATAGTAGCACATTATTGCTATCAACAATATATAAAACCTAGTATTGTAGGCCAACAATGAAGTGCAAGTTACCGTAATAATAATTTATTGCGATTGTACAGTGAATAGCAATCATCTTGTCATTTTAACAGCAAGAGAAAGGCATTGCAGTAAGTACACACAGCTAAGGGGGTATACTTATAAATGCCAGTGATAAAAGAGGGAATATGTCTGAATGTCTGTATGTTTCCCAAAGTAGCCCATACAGGAGTCTGGTAGACATCCTGAATAAAATAACATGTTCAGATGCTTTGTGAATAACTCACAATATCAGATAATGAAGATTTCAATAATTCACTGTATCAAGTAAATTAGCACTGCGACCACAAGATGGCAGTGCAGATGTGCCAGGTTACATAGGAGAGCATAAGGGGGGAGTGATGCGTTTGCCTGCAGCTGCCTCTTCAATAGATGGAGACACACGGAGCAGTGAGTTTGCTCTCCTGTGGCTCCGATCTCTGCCTGACGAACCCAGCTCGTCCACTGCTGTTCTGACAGGTCAGAGCTGGACGAGCTGGGACCGTCAGGAACGGCAAGAGGGCTAATGAGTATGCTATGCCCTTTTATATTATCCCCAAAGTACATAAAGGATTGTAAAAATCCTTCTGGAAGGCAGAAAAGTAACATTTTTAGAAATGAAGAGATTGGGCTCTTCCCAAAATGTGTTCAATTGATGTTGGAACTCATTCTGAAGCAGAACTTCTTTCTATTCTCTGGGCAGTATTACCACTATATTTGTGGTATGTCATCTTATATCTGTCTGCATCTGGGATGGTGGGCAAGGGAAGAAATTTATATGTTAGAGGTGTTTAGTTTACTAAATACTTGGGTAAGGTACATAGATGATGTACTAGTAATTTGGAAGGGTAAAATAAAATAAAAACATGAATATAAAATTTACCTATATAGTTGAGGAACATTTTTTTAGACTTTAAAAATACATAGTCAATGGTCCAATTAGTGATTGAAACTACCGTAAACCTGATGAGGAATTTGAGTTGGACGTAAGAGTTAAGTGGCCATTTTCAGTACCCACGTTGGCTACTGTGGAGAAGTAAATATAGCACTTGCAATAGGCAGCAAGATTCCCTTTACCAGGAAAAATGGGAGACAGACCCACCAATAACCACACAACATTAGTGACCCCCATTGGGGCGGGTGCTAAACACAGGCATTTACGAACCGTGAATCTACCGATCTTGTTGGCATGTATTCCTCTTAGTAATCAAATCATTTTAAATACCTGTTTCAGAAAGTTTGGAGTTCAAATGATACCGTTTATTGGCTAACCGAAATGTATGATGAAGCAAGCTTTTGGGTGTCGCAGATCCCTTCTTCAGGTATCTCCGTTGTTTGCAGTTCTTCACCAACTTGAACCAAAATAAAATGCAGTGTACCATTCTTAAGCGGACATCCAACCTAGACAGTGCGGTCTCATTTTAAATTATTATGTGTTGGTTATTAGTTATGTGATGTTCATTTGATGGTGAAAGGTGATCTGTACCAGTTATTTAAATGTATGCTGCTGGCTAATAAAACATATTCAGTAAATAAAAAAATTAACAATTTTTTATGCTGGTAGATCATTTTGACTTGGTCGTAACATCTGTAAAAAATGCTTTGACAAATGTTACCATTTTATGTTTTATGGCAAAAAAAGTACATATCTAAAGTTGGCCATACACGCATAGATCTGTAGCAATTAAGCAACGACAATCGACCTGTGTGCGTGTTCATCGGCCGCAGAATCAACCCGATTGCAGCTACCCATTTGGAGCAACTGGTCCGTGTGGCCTAAAATCGCATCAGAGAACAAACATGTCTGTTTTTCTCTGCCCCATCGCTTTACTTTGAATGGGAACCAAGGTCTCCATCCAAAGTATTTTAAGACACACAAAGGGTGCGCTCAGATTCTCTGAATGACATGTCGTTTGAGGATCATGCAGGGATTGCTGCTTGTATGGCCGGCTTTACATATATACGCTTTGGTTTTTATCAATGTAAAATATTGCAATGTCAGAGGCATTTACTATAGTGAAATCCAGACTAGAAATAAAAAACAGATATAGTGGACTGTGTTCTTTAGTCTTAGACAGATTCTGAGGGAGCATATCTCAGAAAAATATGGATAATATGCATTAATAATCCCTTCAATATACAAAAGAATATTACATAAATAAAAGTTTGTAAAGAACCAATTTTTATAAGCTTTTTGTAACAGCCAATTCCAAACACCTAATAATAATAATAAGTTGGCCCACTTTCTATGTATATTACGGTTTCCCCCCAAAAAAAAAACATTTGTGGGGCAAGGGACTGAAATTGGACAAAAAAACTTGCCTCACCTACGGTGCCCCCTAGTGCCTTACGTGACTGCAGCCCCAGTGGCGCGCCCGGAGCGGGCGCCACCGGTGGGTGCTCCTCCTGGATCCACATTTCAGACGGGGATGTAGGTTACTGTACCCGAGCCTGCGAGCCGGTAGTTGGCCTCTATTGTTGGCCTCTTTTGCTATATGTATTTATTCCAGAATGCCGATTTTTCTGTATGTTGTTTGTCTTCAATAAAAAACCTTTATTATAATGTTAAAAAACTTGCCTCACAATTGTCAATCTAATGGTGGTCAGCAGTGTTGTGGCTAGGACTACCACGGGTTAGGAACCACATCAGTTTGTACTAACCAAGCTGTCTTAGATTTTAAATATCTTTATCATCAAGGTATTAAGAGTATTAACTAAAAAGTCAGTCAGTGGAACTAAACTGGATGTGATGTGTGTGTGTTAGTGCAATCTGAAACAATAAAGAGTTTATGCAAAAAAAATGCAAATAAATGCACCCCCAGAATGAAAACAGAGAAACTGCCTAAAAACGTACACTGTGTAAGTCTTTAAATTTGCATTGAGACAAAGCAACTGGTCGGAAAAGACATACAATATATAGGAGGGTAAAACATCTTTTAATTATATTGCTGAAGCAGTAAAAGAAGCTACCTCATGGATAATAAAACAAGATTACATCCTTATAAAAGAAAACAGCACAGATATCTTTATTTTTAACTGTATAACACCAAAGTGCAACTTAATTCCACTGTTGACAGTGACTTGCAAATGTAATCCTTCTACATTGAAAACCTTTCAACATGTCAAGCACTCACCTAAGCCTCAGGGAAATTGCAGAAAGGAGAGGATGTGTTTCACAATGCCCATGCAGTTTTGTATTGCCCTTCCACATGCTCCACCAGTTCTTATAATGAATGTTGGCTGTGACTGGCAGTAAAACACATAGCAATACTCACTGTGTAGAATGCACGCAGCATTGTGTTCTACATGTACGATCATCCTAAATCCTAGGAACACGCAGCAAGGGTAAAACACAAACTCCCTTGAAGAACTCCTGATGGATATACTTACAGATCACAACTAACATATCCCCCTCCAGAACATATATACAAATATCCAGTACTCCAGTTCCAGAAAATAAATGCAATGATGCATCAGTTACATTTGTTACTCAACTCTCTGGTTCATGGAGCAAACTTTACTGCCCTTTGATCATGCTTTCTTCTATATAGGAGCTAAAAGTTTCTAGAAGTACCTTCAGCAATTCCAAAGAACACTGCTAGACATAGATTAACTGAATTGGTATTCATAAATAATCATAAAATACTGGAATAACAGTGGTAATAAATGCTATTTTACATCCAAGATAAACAGCAATTAGACTGATATAGTGGTCTGTGCTCTACATAAATATTTAAGGGAGCTGTCCTACAGATTAAAGGTACAGCGCTCATGCATTCTCCTATGGCTTGGAATGATTACAAAAGGTCATTCCTAGCAACTATTATCTCACACTTGTAGACGTTGGAGCTCCAACAGAGAATCTGCATGATAAAGAGTTGGGCCCTTATACAGTTCTGAAAAGCATGGGTCAGTAAACACAGGAAGGGTAAAATTACTGTTGAAGTGTACCCCCACCAGTAAGGTAGCTTATTGCTCAAGAAAATAGAGGTAATGTTCATACAGAATGGCATAGCAAACATTGGTAGACCAATGATCAACCCTGTGTTTCTTAATATGTTGGCCATCTTATTCCAAGACTATAGGCAATATCATCTAGGTATCCTTCCTGATTACAGCTATATTAGCCTTCACTCCCACTTCACAAGCTTTTGGAATGCCTGGAAATGTGTGACGATTCAGCCAAAATAGTAATGTTGTCATGTACCAATGGGAGAAAGATTATGTGTAATCAGAGTTGTGTAAGTTTTGGTAGCAATGGTGATGAGAACTCTTAGGGTTACAAGTATTGCTATGCTAGGGTTAGGTCTGGCAGAATATGAAATGCTAGGTTTACCACGATAAAGCTCCAAGCCACTGATTAACACTTGCCACTGTGGGCTTGAAGTCAAACGTTTTTTTTTTTTTTACATTTTTTATTTAATTATTAAGGCTTCCTTTTGTTTTATTTTGGGAAATACTTTGATGTTGCCATCACTCAACTGTCACAAGGAGCAATTACTGCAGGCTTGTACCTGCATGCGGAGCACTGGCTTAGACACCAGAGCAATGGTCATCCACTATGATATATATATATATATATAGCCTGGACCTGCTATTCCATTCCCATTAAAGGATCATTATTTATCACTTAATTTAGTTGCTGTAATATCTCCGTAAAACACTTTGTTTAGGCAGAATTAATTACATCTTTATATTAGGAACATATATACTGACTTGTTGAGATGTTGGACCATAAGCAGACAATAGTAGTACCTCTGCCACGATAAAATCCAATCTTCAATAAATGCACATTATAGTAAACTCAAAGCCCCCAGTACACTGCCCTCCCCAACATAACTTGCTCCCTTTTCCTTTTACACTTATGAGACAGTTCTCAGCTAATCTACATACCTAAAGTACTGGGTATTTGTCTTTGCTCTAGGTGCAGAGCTAGAACATTAGGGTGTCTGAATATACTCATCATCATTACCATTTGACTGTTTAGCTGCACTGAAGCTGTAGATATGGGCTATGATGCGCAAGTTAGTCCAGTAGAAATGAAATGTCCCTGTAAGTTGATTATATATTTTTACATATATCTTTTCCAATATGAACATGATTTGTTGCCTTGTTCCAGCTTTCTTAACATGTGGCTCTTATGTAGCTGAGAAATGGATGGGCCTTGTATAGCTGTGTGAAGGTATACTCGGCAGTGTTCTCCCCAAAGCAGATTGGCCGGGCGGCCCGCCCGGGAGATTTTGGTCCCCGCCCGGCACACAAGTCCTCCGCGGCGAGCAGCCTGACAGGCGGCGCCTCCCATTCTTCAGGAGCGCGCCACAGCCACTGAAAGACTCCGGCCCGCGGCACACTACCGGAGCCGCGGGCCGGAGTCTTTCAGTGGCTGCGGCGCGCTCCTGAAGAATGGGGAGGCGCCGCCTGTCAGAGGACTTGTGTGCTGCCGCTGGCCGGCAGCCTATCAGAGAGGCCGCCGGACCGGTGCAGGCGGCGCGATGACTTCATCGCGTCATGACGTCATTGCCCCGCCCGGCTGAAAAAAAAATCTGGGGAGAACACTGCTCGGCAACCAGGAACTGCAATTCCACGATTGGGGAATCACAGACTATAGAAGCCTCACATATATGCCAGCTAGCTTTGATCAGCAGGTATTAACACACAATGAAGGAAAAAAAAAAACTATCACAAAAAGTCTGTTAGGACAAAAAGTAGGCTACGGCTATATTGAATCTACTTGTACTTGAACACTTTTAATAAAAATCAAAAAGGTCTGGTTTGGTAAAGGATAAATTCACTGCAACAATACACAGCCTATAAAATTCATAGGCACTTTAACTGACAATGTGTACAACAAAATCTACAAATACAAATTTTAAAGGGAAATCTTTCATTTTAAACATAGCGTGTCTATGAGCTTAATGGAAATAAACGCTTAATAGTGAAATCTGGTTCTTCGTGGGAAGCGGGGCCCCATCTCAGGCATACCAGCGGGACGAGCAGGAGGCACCATATTATGTTGTCCTGTTATGCCTTGGACTTCTGATGGCTTATTCTGGGGATATGGTGCAAACCGGTTGGGTTGCCTTAGAGGTTCTTCTGAAGGATTTAATTGGCTCCCATCATATGATCTAAAATAAAAAAAACACACTTGTTATTACCCAAGACTATCGGGTTGGGAACAGTTAGGACTAGGTGTTAATGACACAGGGAGGACATTTCTCATTCTTGTTTGTTTAAAGTGCTGCATTGTCATTGCTGTGATGCATGGTGTGGCCAGAGATGCACCCATTGAAGATCAATGGATGAGTCTGCGGGACAAGGAAAAGCTGCGGCTGAACAGCATTAGGCAAGGTTTTTCCGCATCTTTTTAATGGCAAGTTGTGGGCAATACACCCGCCACATGTCTCTTTTACCTGTGCTGGAAACGTGTGTGTATAAGTAAATGGACACATGGCCTACGCAAACCTGTACTGACCAAATAATTTGTGTAATTTGACCAGGGTTCTGGAGGCCTCACTGTCAGAGTGCCTGAGAGATATTTAAACTCCATTCCATTGGAAGAACTTACTTGCAAGTCAAGTGCCAATAAAGTACTTTTTTCTTCTTCTGCTCATTGATTCCTCCTCCAGATCACTACATCACAACAAGAAATAGCAGTGATACAGGACTCTGTAGGATGTCTAACTGAGCAAAGCAAGGGAGATCATGAATCTGAAACATCCTACACATTGGTTACTGAAGATAATTCAGTCTGCATTTTGTAGTGGTGTTTAGTTGATGTCATGTCTATTACCTCTTTCTTTTGTAATGATTGGGAAAGAGAAAGGTTAGAGGTATAACAGTCAGTGGCTGAACACTGTGTGCTAACTTTTGTTTCTCTGTCCTAATATCAAGATATTTGTTTTAGCACATAAAGTCTATCAAAACTTAAAAAAAAATCTAAATAAATCACAAAGAGAATGGATTATAATTGTACCTTGAATAATCCTCATGCATTTGTCCACCCATTGGTCTTGTATCTCTCGTTGGAAGCACATTATTATTAGCTGGGTACATCTGCTCATTTACAGGCCTTTCCACAGCCCTTGCATTACTCTGTTGCATCCATTCATTCATGGAACCATCTGTGGCTTGAGCAACCCTTGGGTATGGCCGATTGTTCATAGTGTTGTCCATGGGGCGTGGAGCTCTAGGGTACATACTATTATTCATTGGGCCTTGCATTGCTTGTGTATCTCTTGGGTACATATTATCATTAGTAGAGCTATCCACAGCTTTTGCCACTCCTTGGTACATTCGATCACCCATGGGGTTTTCCACAGGACGTGGAGCCCTTAGAGGCATCCTAGTATTCATTGGACCACCCAAAGCTCTAGGGTCTTTTAACGGCATCCGCTCATACATAGGACTTTCTATGGCTCTTGGATCTTTTAGTTGCATCCGATCATAAGCAGGACTTTCCATGGTTTGTCTGTCTCTTTGTTCCATCCTTTCACTCATAGTATAATCCATATGTCGAGCAGGGTTGGGATGCATTCGGTCAGGTAACTGGCTTTTCATGACCTGTGCCCTTTCTTTCACCATACTGTCCATGGCCCGAAAAGCTCTTTGATGCACAGACCCCTCCAAATTTCGCAATTCTTGTGGTTGTAACTTCATTTGGTCATTCATTGAATCCTCCATGAACTGTGTATTTCTTGGGGGCATCCTTTCATTCCTAGGATCTTCCATATAGGAAGCACCCATCTGTGGATCCATGAACCTTGTATTTCTTTGTGGAATCCTTTCATTCATAGAACCTTGTCTTGCATACATCCCTTCATTCGTTTCATCCATGTATTGAGACTCTCTAGGATTCATGCCATCATTTATAGGTGCAGCCATAAACCTTGATTCTCTGGGGTTCATTCTTTCAGCCATGGGTCCTCCTCCCATTGTTCTTGCATTTCTTGGGGGCATCCTTTCATTTACATGGCCTTGATAAGAGCCTGCCATTCCTTCTCTACCCCTGGGGTCAAATCTGGAGCCTTCATTGCCAACAAACCCCTCATTTTCCCTATAAGATGACTCCTCATCTTCATAGGCAGGGTTGTTCATTTTGTTACGTGCAAACATTGGTAAAGGACGAGAAGAAGGCTCATCATAATGCATATCGGAAGAATAGTCCTGTGACTGCATGGAATGCATTGGGTGGACCCTTGCTCTCACATCGTAATCCATCCCTTCATGTACCATTCCAGGGTCTTCAAAACGATTTTGCATCTCTCGGGGTCCACGAGCTTGAATGCTCATAAGTGGCCTTGGTGTGGCATCATGGAAGTTTTCCATATCTGGGTAAAAGTCTCCAGGTCTCCGTAGCCTCTCAGATGGATACATAGGCTCTGGTCTATCCCCCATGTAATGTCTGTCCTGAGGCTCATGTGAAGGAAGGCGAAGATCATGATCACCTAGACTATTTCTAGGGCCAGCCATTACACCCCTTGCATCAAAATCAGCCAGGAAGTCGCCAGTTTTCATTTGTGGTAAAGCCCTTCTAGCATCAAAATCTCCAAAAGCATTTCCATGATCATCTCTGCAACACAATATGGATACTTTAGTTAAGAAATCATATAAAAATAGTTTATGTTAAAAAATAAAATAAATATGCTCCTGTACTATGTTAAACTAAACATACATCTTTATTTTATGCACAGGGGCGCTTCTAGCATTAATTAATTAGTTGCCTGGGGGCCTCTGTCAAAAGTTGTTGAGCGGGGTGCTAAAAGAACTATGCATGTGACTATGCCTGCAATATTTTTGTACACGATTATGCAAGGAGCGCTGCGGCACCTCAGGGTCCCTGGACCCTATACACTGGCATACTTCGCATAGTCGGAGAAACGGCCTTGTTTATACATGTGACAACTGGCTGTTGAAATAGATTTTACTAGTTATGTATTTTGCAACATATTTTGCTCCTGTGGAGAACAACACAATGTATCTTCACGAGTCATACAAAGTAGCGCACTATGTATATCCTGTTAACTTTTCAATGAATACAAAATCACAGCCTGACCACAAGCATAATTCCTGGACATTCCTGCTGGCTGCTGAGTGCAGGTGTTGATGCATATAGCATTCTGCCATAACTGTAGTTTAATATTAAAAGCAAAAGGAGACCTGGTTTCTATTTAGTGGACCTACCCAAATATTACATTACATTGGAAGCAGGTTATAGCATACATTAAGACAGGGGTCGGGAACCTTTTCGGCTTTGAGAGCCAGAAGGGCCATATATTTGAAAATGTAACCCTGTGAGAGCTGATGGTGACGTCACCAACGCCATTTCAGTTATTTTAAACGAGTTTCTTCTGCATTCCAACTGCCGTAAGTGATGTCATTGACGTCACTTCTGGTATTTGAAATTTGGTTCTTACATGTTCCAAATGCCGGAAGTGACATCACTGACCGTATCCAATTTTGTTCTAGGTGGATATAGCAGAGAGAAAGCGTTACTCTCCGTGCTAATGTCCCACCCCACTTGTGCTGATAATGCACGACGTGGGACATTAGAAAGGAGAGTGACACCATCGCCCTGATAAATTACTGCGATTAAAAAAATATGGGAAACATCCAGGATTTGTTGAAATTGTGATTTGGCAGATAAAGCCACATAAAACGTGACATTCCTGGCCAAAACTGGCAGCAAGCCAGATGCAGCCATCAAAAGAGCAACATGTAGCTCGCAAGCCACAGGATCCCGACCCTTCCTTAAGATAACCTTCCCTTAGAACCGTGGGTAATACTTTTTCTTGGTACTTCAATGTATATCTCAACTTATAGAAAACCAGCTTTACCACGGCTAGGGGGGTAATTTAATCTAAATGGGAATCTCCCACTTTGCCTAAAATAACTGAATGGTTTGATAAAATGTATAATTTATGGAGAAGATTATGAGTTAACAAAGTTTAATGCTTGGTACTTGAAAAGTTGTAAGGTAATAGAAGGGCTATTGGCATATATTGCCACAAATAACAATATTAGGATACTTTAGGAATAAATCTTTTTAGAAATAAATCATTTGTACCAGACTAAATTTGTAGTGAATGGTAATATATATGTCTTATGCTGTCATAAATTTGAAATATATAATAAAGATATAAGAAATGGAATCTTGTACTTCTCCACTAACATTAATAATTTGAATTGAAAATGCATCATGTCACAGTCTACATCTGTGCACTCCTATCCTTGCCCTTCAAAACATGAATCTAAGAAATCATTTATAACTTATACACTGTGAATGCCTACCTTCCAAGTTCATCTGAGCCACTATTCAGAGCATTCTTTTCTTCTTCAGTCGGAGGTAGGTCTATACCAACATTGCTAGGTAAACCGCAGGAAAACAAAAATTAGGTGGCTTGATAATATTTATATTTTAGTTGACTATATAACTAGAACTAAACTGAAAACAGAAGAACCTCATATAGTGGAATATAGCCAAATTTTTTAGCACCTGAAACATGCTCAAACAATGAAATTCAGCTTATACTCAAGTCAAGAAATGAAAATGGCTGCAATTCGCAGGTGAACTTGTGTGAATAAATTTCAAAATCCCTAGACATGGTTTCCTCGCCAAATTTGATGAAGAGAAGGTTTGTGGAAATTATTGCTCTAGCACATGAAGATTTAGCATAAATGAGGGTAAAAGTAATGTCAACTTGTTTAATGTTTAACTTGATTACATTTTTAACTGAATTTGTGCAAAAACTACTTTTACACTACTTTTTTTTTTTATAACATTATAATGTTCCTTTTACCAATCTCTACATCTCCAGCAAATTTACTGATGATATCATGTTCACAGGCTTTGTAATTCATTTACAAATCAGCTAGTTGAAATAATTCAAAACAAAAGCACATTTGCTGTGTGTTTCTGTGCCTTAGCGGCTGCATTTTCCACCCATGGCTTATAATTGAGTCATTTCGTTTTTCTATAATTTTCTGTAAAATTAGATAGCTCAGCTTATACTCAAGTATATATTGTTATTACTGCCAAGAATGAGCATTTACCATTTTGAAAAAAATTATCAATAATATTTCTCTCTTATAGTTAACACATGACATTTTCATACAGAATATAAATGTCACCATTTATTTGTCATCTGCATCTGTCTGCCACACTAAAAATACTTTTTTTTTACTTCCTCACTGTGTCCTTCAGTGAGTCATTTTGTGCATATACACTTTTGCCTAGTTACACATTATGAAATTGCACGACAAATATACATACCTTCGCATAGGTCCTTTAATTAAATCTTCAATATAAACTGCTCCTTCAATTGCGTGGCCCCGAGACGAAGCAAAAGCTAAAAATACATTTTAATTAACCATGTATGAAGAGGTTTCTACATAATCTAAAACACAAAACATTTAACAATCATGGTTGTTAACTTTTTTATGACAATTTTTCTATAAATATCAGTGCTTCCAAATAGCTTTTACAATTATTGACACAGCAATGGATAATCTACACAATTACCTTATCCATACCTGAAAACATAATACCTAAAAGCACAAACAGGAGGCCTTTGGTTCCACTGACAACATAGGTAATATGTACTACTATGTACTATTACTAGGTACTACTGCCACACATGTATCTGGGTCCTGATAAGAAATGTATGAATTTAAATTTATTGAAATAATTTAATAAAGTGGTGGAAGCTAAAACACATCTACCAGATCAGACAGCTTCTTTTTGTTGCATAGACATTGGAAGAAAAGGGAGTGTGGGCAAAAATATAAATGAATCTCAAAACAATATTTACCAGTAATGGAATGCAGTGGTCGCCACCCATCTACATCTATCAGGTATCTGAAAATCATGACAACAAGGAAGCATTAAAATGTGTGTGTGTATATATATATATATATATATATGCTAATAAGTTAGTTTGCAGCTTTTTGGTCTTTTAATTTTTTTTATAAACTACAGTAAGAATGCAAAAAAATAACCTGTTGATCATTCCAGAAGTCATGATGCCTGAACAGGGACCCTGGGCCATCCAAAGTAATGTGATCCGCCAGAGAAAAACATATATGGCCGACCTTGAATTTGGAACACATGGATCTGTCGCGCCAGGTGGCCAGCCGCTATCAGCGTGCGATTTTGCAGCCGAATGGCTGCCGCGCACACCAACTGATGGGGGCACAAAATAGCCTGCTGATCTATGCGTGTATGGGGTGCTTAAATCTGTATAAGGACAAAATCTATTAAAGTAGGGATACTTTGATTCCAAATAAATCCGTTCAGCTTTTAGACACACTTTCTCACTCAGAGTAAAGTGCTGCCATCCTTGTTTTGGGTAGATTTTCTGATAGAGAAAAATCACTTTTGGTCTGGGTGGCTAGAACCACCCGAACAAATTGGGCAAGAAGGGCAAGAAGGGAAGCATCCCCAACACAAGAGTGACCCAAAACAGTCTTGATAAAACACTATTAAAAGGTTACCAAATAAAATCCCTATTTGTTTGCATATTGTAAAAAAAATAACAGAACTGAAAAACTGGTGCTGTAAGGAAGGGCTTTGGTACGTCTGTACTACGAAGTGCTCAAACAACTAGTACAAAAACAGCAAAACGGCTGTAAATGAGATGATGCATTATTTACCTGCAAATCAGATATCCTGTCCTGTTTATCCCAGTTGTACAGTGAACACCAATTAGTTTATCTGCAAGAAAGAAAAACATTTATGTCCATTTATTTAATGCATTGCACTGGTTATTTTCGGGACAACACGGATGAGTAGCCGTCAGTGAAAACACTAAGAATTAAGTTTAACAAAAATTAAGGTTCAATCAGCTGGAATTAAATAAGTATGTCACTAGAGAAGCAGCCATTTACAGATTACTCAGTGCTGAGATCTCAAGATTTACACTGCATTCTGCCATGGCACTGGAGATTAGAAGCTCGACGCCAATGGAACAGTAAAATACATTGCATTTATTTAATAAATAATTTAATTGGGTGCAGATAGAACAATCGCTTGGTATCGGCACTTTAACCTCCCTAGCGCACTGCCCGTATCGCTCCGTTGTAAACGGCACGATACGGGCAGTGCGCTAGGGAGGTTAAAGTACACTGCCTGTCATTTCCGGTACCTCTCCGGAGCTCTTCACACAGCTGCTGTCATTACTGACACCAGTTGCGTGAGAGGGAAAGCCGGCGCTCCTCCATTAGCATGGAGGTCTGTGCTTCAGCGATGAAGACAATCGCTGCAGCTTTCCGGGGAGGCATAGGGTCTCCCCGCTGCCGGCTTCCCCTGCGGTTGAGAGGACCCTGTTCATCGAACGAACAGGGTTCGTCTCAACCGCTAGGGAGGTTAAACTGGTAGAAGGAATGGAAGTATTAACCGGTATTGCTGCTAGAAGAAAAGAGAAGGTAAGAGGAGCTGGTCTACCAAGATGGCAGCAGTTCCTTGAAAGGCTGTGTAAATCTCAAGATCAACAAAATATAAACCCTTTGAGAGATAAAACAGCAAAGACCAAGAAAAAGCGTTCAAAAACTGGTTTGTTGAATTTCTGATAACTCATAAATGCTAGCGTAAAAAATAAAATAGATGAAATCCTAAAACTCTTGTGCAACTGCTGTCACTAATTTATTAGGTTGTTAAGTCATAACAAAGATAAAACCAATGTGCTTGCGCAAAGAGACCCAGTTGCCAAATAAAAAACATAAACTGTCTTTTAACCTTGTCACTTACAAAGTAGAGGTGATTGTTTATGGTGCTGATCTCAAACTTTGTTATATATGGGTTTTGCATCAACATGAGCATGAGCTATGTCTCCAATGTGTCCAGAAGGTCATCTTACCATTATCTTCATTTGCAAAAAGAAACTGTCTGACAAGTCTCTTGAACTGATGGACGGTAGCATCATCTGGAATTTTCAGTCCTGCTGTGTGAAGCTTCACATACTGCACACTTCTAGGCAAATCCTGTACAAATAAGAAAAGAAGTAACCCATAAATCTTACAAAACATTGATATATATGGTCTGATTTCATGATCATTCAAATTCTGCTGGTTGCTTACTGCATTATGCTTAATAGTGTCAAGGGCAGTGTTCTCCCCAAAGCAGATTGGCCGGGCGGCCCGCCTGGGAGATTTTGGTCCCCGCCCGGCATGCAGCGAGCAGCCTGACAGGCGGCGCCTCCCATTCTTCAGGAGCGCGCCACAGCCACTGAAAGACTCCGGCCCGCGGCATACTACCGGGGCCGCGGGCCGGAGTCTTTCAGTGGCTGCGGCGCGCTCCTGAAGAATGGGGAGGCGCCGCCTGTCAGAGGACTTGTGTGCCACCGGACCGGTGCAGGCGGCGCGATGACGTCATCGCACCATGACGTCATCGCGCCGCCCGGCTGAAAAAAAAATCTGGGGAGAACACTGAAGGGATTACAACTGCTGGAAGTTAAAGTTTAATTGAATGTCTCTATAGAAAACCCAGGCCATATATACTCTAAGTTCAAATGGCTTACATTATTGGTGCCTAATGATCACCAGAACAGTTTGATTTGGCCCAGTGTTTTTGATTCTTCTGTTCTTGGGCAGATCTGGAGCACACCTCTTGCAACCATAGAGTCCAAATGTTATCAGTTATGTAAGGAATATCATAAGTATAATGGTTCTTTCTAAGGCTACCACCTGTAATAATTTTATTACTCATTGACCAAGCTGGCAAATAATTATTGTTTTCTCAATCTGCTATCAGTTAACTTTAAGGTAGACATCACTTTTTAAATGGATTGTAATCTATATTTACTCTATATTCAAAGAGGAACAACCATGATTTATGGTGAGAAGAGACAAAAGGAATCAAAAAGCCCTCAACTCAAGCAGTGCATAGCATAGTAAAGCCTTCGTAAAACAGAAAGTATTTACATGGGCCAATCCATCACAAATACCAAAAGATTAGGTAGAAACCCTCATTTCAGGGAAGTGTGCGGAGCAGGGTGGATTTGATTTAAATCAAACCGATTTAAATCACTAGTCAGTAAAGCTTGATTTAAATCAATCATTCTTTCCGGTATAGCTTTAAAATGAAAGTTTGATGAATTTTGATGATTTTTTTAGAATAATAACTTTTCATATTAGTGTTTTTTATCCACAGTTTAGGTTAATCATTCATATTTGGACAACTTTTCTGTTGCACTTAGTTTTGAGAACTTCAAAAGTAAACCAAGCATCTGTGATAATATCTTGTCAGCAGAGAAACTGCCCAATAATCTTACAAAAACAGACAGAAGTTGATGATGGCATAAGCACATCACCCAACATTTCCCCTGGAATAGACATGGGTGAGAGGACACAAAAGCAATACATGTATTATACACAGTGCCAGAAATGAAGTAATGACCACCATATTAATCAAAAACAATGCACAATGTTGCGGATGTACACATCTGTAAATGTAAATACGGTAGTCCAAATGGCGCAAATTTAACCCCAATGCGCATTTCGTTGAAGACTTCTTCAGGGGGTATGATATGATATTTCATCGGCCAAATCTACATAACAAACAGCCAACACAAGGGTATCAGTCATATTGAATAACCAAATCCACATAAAAGTGGGCACAGACCCTCAGGGGTTACT
>CM070037.1:52222045-52235944 GCA_036250615.1 Ptychadena robeensis | reverse complement strand
ACTATACATCTGAGAGTGTAGTTTTATTGATTATAAAATCTTACAAACCCCTCTGGAAGAACCTGACATGTGAATGGAATTAATAAATTTATTTATTTACCAAAAAAAATTTAACATTTACAGCCTTATTCTATATAATTAAATACTAATCTTTATTTCATCATGGAATAACCTTGGGATGGTAACATATTTTCCTCAAAAAGCACTTTATTAAAAAAAAAATCAATTTAAATAAAAAAAATCCGATTTAAAATAAAAAAAATCTGATTGAAATAAACTAAATCAGATTTAAAAAAAAAATCATTGATTTTTATCCACCCTGGTGCGGAGCCATGCAAATTATTACGTTACACCCCATCAGCCAAATGCACATCCAGAGCCACTGGTGTACAGTCCAAATATAGCCTTATGGTAAAGAGCCAGTATATTTACTCTAGATTTGTGAACAATTTACCCAGTATTTTTTATTCTTCATAGGGGAAAAAAGTTGAAACCATTTACATAAAAGTTTTAAGCTGCATTGTGTTGCACTTTTAAAGGGTTACTTTACCAAAAAGGAAAATTTTCTACATCTATAAGTTATTACTATGTCTCATTACTTAATGTCTCCATAAAAGTATTACTCATCACCATTGTTTTTCATGTAGAAGCCTTCTAAAACCACTTTAAGTACACTTTCGGTCTTGCAATTACTACTTTATGTATGAACTGTGGAGCTCCCTAGGTACCCACTGTATGCTGATTATTGTGTACACAGAGAACCATGCAGGAAAATGAATGTCAGTGTGCCATTCATAGGACTACATATCCCATGAACACTGATCAGCCATGCATCCATGTTCCAGCTATGCTATTAAGGTTCACTGTGGAAGCTGTAATTGTGTAGAGACGTTTTTATGAAGTTCTAGGGATGGGAGCACACACTGTGCCATGGCTGCTTGGGCCATAGTTCATGCACAAGGTAGTCACTGCCGAACCTGCAGTTTACGCACTATGGCAGGGGTGGATAAACCTTTTGAATTGTGGGCCACATTAGCTTCTTAAATTTGATAAAGGGGCCAGACCAAGAGCCTGTAATGGCTATAGGTGTGCCAATTCCATGCATCACCAGCATCAAAAAATGTCATTGCAATGAGCAGAGATAATTCCAAGACATGAGGACGCACCCCAGTGTCATGCCCTCGCCATTTCATCGTCCCTAAGGCAACGTTTGGACACCTCTAGGCATTATGTGCAATCATTGCAGAGAACAAGTGGAGGGGAGTATCTTTTCAACAAGGTGAAAAAGGGCCAGAAAACAAAGCTAAACGGGCCGGATCCATGCCTAAGTTTGCCCACCTCTGCACTATAGTGTTGGAGAACTTCTAAAGGGGAAACCATTGTGGTAATACTTCATTAAATAGTAGTTACTGATATATTTAGGAAATTTTACTTTTTAGTGAGGAATTAATAATCCTTTAATAAAGCAATAACATTATGGAGACACAACATCTTGTCACACATAATCTTTACCTTAGTCGTATAGTAGCGTTCAGTATTTGTCAAATCTATAATCAATCCAAGTTCTTCATTTTGGCTGCGAATGCTGGCCACCAGATCTTTAGGAGTAAACTTCTGTGTCTGTGTTACTCGTTGGTTTGTAGCCTACAACAAAGACATTTATTAAGCATAACATTTTACAGCCCAAATCCTTCATTTAAATACAAGAAAAAGTCTTGCTGAAGATTAAGACAAAGTGACAGAAGACAAATTGAATTATTAAGTATTATATCACAATGCATTGAAGATAAGAATTTAAATGGCAGGGATTCTCCTTTCCTTCTGAATGACGACAAGAAAAGTGTTTTGCTAATAGCAACCTTCACTACTTATGTATTTATAAATGAAGGGAAAAGGTTACCAGGGAAATTAATGCTCTCCTGCAGCCTGCCATTCAGACCAATTAAGATATGTCAGCTAGGAGATAGAAACATAGATGGTACGCTCCATCATCTATTTGATCCTGGCTTTCAAATCCCGTTGACTTAAGACCTCCGTTCTTTTTATCATCATCGTACTCTATAACTTCATAAATTTTACCAACTTAATACAATATCCAATGCAAGCATTTACTTACCCCTTTTAGGGGTACTTTAAAGGCGATAAACCGGGATCCCGGAACTCGTTGTCCAATAGATAACAGAGAACGCCACCTGCAAAATAAAAAGAGCAGTTAGTACACTGATTAGAATAGAACGAAACCAAGAATGGATAGCAGTTTTGGATTGGTCAGTTTTAATCCTTTCAATTTGTTAGCACTTTATCTCTGTATGCATACTGGTCTGGAATGGGCATGCAACTGTCAGCACATTTAATCTAACCTCTCCCTTTCCCAGTCTGATTTCTGCTGTGAATGACTACCAGAGGCTGGTTCTATGACAAATATATCTTCCTTCACTAGCTGCAACTACTACAAGAGCTTATTTTGTGTTGTTTAGGTAAAAAAGTCATAAAATGTGTGTATAGATCATATTAAGACAGTACATACAGGCTTTTTAACTACAGAGGCTTGTAAAAGTATTCGGCCCCCCTTGACCTTTTCCACATTGTCACATTACAGCCACAAGCATGACTCAATTTTATTGGAATTCCATGTGAAAGACCAATACAAAGTGGTGTACACGTGAGAAGTGGAACGAAAATCAGTTGTGATTCCAAACATTTTTTACAAATAAATAACTGCAAAGTGGGGTGTGCGTAATTATCCCCTGAGTCATACTACTTTTGTATATGTATGCACCTTTTTGGCTGCAATTCCACGCCCCTTGCCAGTCTTGAGCGGTATTCTCCCACCACTTTGCACATCTAAGACTGACAATCCTTGTCCTTCTTTGCAAAACAGCTCCAGCTCAGTCAGATTTAGCATGGACACAGCGTTTGTGATACAGCAGTGTTTCTAGATCTTGCCCACATGATTCTCGATTGGATTTTAATCTGACTTCTGACTGGGGCCATTCTAACACTGGATATGCTTTTGGTTCTTAAACCATTGCCATTGTTTTTATGTTTAAGGGTTGTTATCCTGCTGGCAAGCTGTAACCTCCGCCCCAGTCCTCCTTTGCAGCTCCAATGGTTTTTCTTCCATATGATTGCCCTGCTATTTGGCTCCATCCATCTTCCCTCCAACTCTGACCAGCTTCCCTTCCCGCTGAAGATAGCGACCAAACCCCCAGAGCATTGAATCGCTGCTTTCACCCCATATTTTCACAGTGGGGATGGATCGCTGTTCAGAGTGATGTGTCATTTTGGTTCTTTTCCTGGCCACCATGCGTTTTGGCATTTTTCTGGGCCAAAAAGTTCCATTTTTGACCTCCATACTGACCTAGCAGCACCTTCTTCCACATGTTTGCTGTGTCCCCACCATGGCTTGTGCAAACTGCAAACGGGACTCTTATGCTTTTCTGGTAACAATGGCTTCCTTCTTGCCACTCTTCCATAAGCCAACTTTGTGCAGTGCACAACTAAATGTTGTCCTATGGACAGATCCCCACCCTGAGCTGTGATCTCTGCAGCTCGTCCAAGTCACCCATGGTCTGGTTACTGCATTTCTTGATCACGCGCCCTCTTGTTCAGCCTGTGAGTCTATGTGACGCGCTTGTCTTAGTCAGGCTTTACAGTTGGTGCCATATCCTCTCTCCATTTCTGAATGATCGCTTGAACCAGCTTGCTTCCCGTGGAATGTTCAAGGGCTCTTGCGGACAAATAATCTCCTCCTGTGTTCCTAAGCCTGCCTTACACTTTCTCAATAAACTTTATTTCCCATGACTTGTTACTGGTGTGTCTTTGGACTTCTTGATGGGGTTTGTTGCTCTCCAATATTCTTCTTAGACAACCTCTGACTGAGCTGGCCACAGCAGCAGCTTTTTGTACTGTGATCATTAGATTACACAACGGTTGCACTCTCCATTTTAGTCCATTAGTCATTCATCATGCCAATGTCTATTGTTCCAACTGACCTGCACAACAGACCAAAGGGCGGCTGAATAACTTACGCACACCCACTTTGCATTATTTATTTTTGTAAAAAAAAATTTGGAATTACATGTATGATTCTTCGTTCCCATCTTCACGTGTACACCACTTTGTATTGAGTCTCATTTTCACGTGGACATTCACCATAAAAATTGATTACCTGTTTGCTGGCTGTAATGTACAAAATGTGAAACGTTCATAAGTAAATACTTTCTGCAACGCCACTGTAGATTGCTACATTTTAGTAATAGCAAGCACCAGTGTCTACAAAATAATGAACACACGCTACATAGGCACCATATATCTATCAGCAAACAGTCTCTATCTTGAAATTGCTCCTAAAAACATAAAAAATGTGTTTTACAAATTGTCCCAAAATCATGTGTACTCAATACAGGATGCACCACAAGATTCCATCTTCTTAATTTTAGGGGGAATGTCAAATTCATTGGAATACTAATCCAGTTCTTAGATCCTTACATATCTGTACGTACAATACATCCATATCGCTCAGCCCGTACCGTCCTCCCTTCTCCCCTCTACACATGTGGGCTGGGAAACAGATGCCCCTCCAGTAACATGGAGGTCTATGGCACGGCCCCCTCTGCCCCTTGCTAGATAGACAATTGCCGCAGCTTTCAGGACTTTTATTTTCACAATCCTGGTTCTTGCAGAGTTTGTTTCTCCAACTCTGAACAAACTGGGGTTGTCTTCACAACTAGGGGGGTTAATGTCCTAATAAATATAAACGCATATTGGAGATAAACTCCAAACTTTTGCATTGGGGTGGCAGTGTTGATTCTTTTTTTTTTTTTTACTAAAAACAAAACACTGAAACATTGGTACAAAAAAAAATCAGCTCAGTAAGCTATTGAACTTACCAAACAACATCCCAATGATCAATCCATGTAAAATAAATAATAAACCCAAAGAAACTCAACAATCATTTGTTTGTCAATATGAATATTCACTGCTTTTTAATGCTGAATAAATGGGAGGTGAGTGGAAGTGAGATCTTAGAACAAGTATACTCATTGGTCTTGTCTCCAGTGCAGTTATATGGTTATATTTGAACACAACCTGTAGTAGAAAATTCTGTTTAGGTATACAATTTGGATAGAATTGTCCATATATATATATATATGTGTGACCTTGCCTCAGGAGAATACATGAAAATGTACTACAGCAGGGATTATCAACTTGTGGGTAGGGACCCCCTCGGGGGTTGAATGACCATTTCACAGGGGTTGCAAGGTTCGCTGAAAGCATCAGCACTGCTGCTGCTTATACACTTCCTTGTGATGCCCAAAACCTGGGTGGCGGCATTTGGAACACAGAAGTGACACCCCACACCGGCACTTACAGGGCCGCAGATCTACCAATACAGCATCAGCAAAGCTTGGATCTGCCTGGATTCATTTAGTTAATTTTTTGGATGTGTGGCATGTCTGCTTCTTCTTAGTTTTTCACCAATGATCAGGGAGGGCAGCTCTTACATGGTAAAGCAGTGTACGCCAAGTTTGGCACCTTCCCACATTGAAGAACAAGGCAGGGCAAGCCTGCAATCAGGAAAGCTGCAGGGAGACATTAGGGAATGAATTGAAAAGCCTTCTCTCCTTTGCTTGCCATCTTTTTGGCTCACCCTCTAAGCACGCTTTACATACTATACATTTACAAAAAAGGAGGTAAGAATTGTATTAGGCATTACATTTTAGGAAGGTATATTTTAGAAAATTTATATAAAATGACATTTCCGGACCCTGCCCAAAACTGATTGATACGGAAGAACACGTTGATGCTGTATTTAAAAAGGTTGTAATAGGTGTTTGCATGTGTAATTTTATCTATATAATCTATAGTCATAGCCAGTCATAGTTGAAATATTGAAATGCTTATTTAGCACTAGAGATCAAGTTAAGATGGCAAGTTAAATGCAACATGGTATCATCACGAAACTTGCTGGAGGTGTAGAAAAAGGTTGAGGTACACTACAATAAAGAAAGAACTGCTCTAGCAAATAGTTTTTGCTAAATTAAATATCAAGTCAAAATGTCAACTTCGACTTAGAACTTATGCTTAAACTAAATATGCTAAAGCCCTTCACTACATCTTCAGGATTTTCAAGTCACAAAGTCAGCTAGTCGAAAAAAAGTCAACCATCTCTATTAAGCACTAGAGAGGCAGAGAAAGAGCTGCACGCTTCTTAGGGCTTGTGTCCACTTAGTCTTTTTCCACACTGCAGACTCACGTCCGCAGCGTAGGAAAAAACACTTCCCATTCTACTGAATGGGAGTGTCTAACCTGCGTATTGTTAGCTACACGTACACTGTGCTGTTTTTAAGCTGCGGGCTGCCGCGTCTTCAAAAGCAGCACAGCGGGGTTGCACAGGCGAACTACCTGCAAGCAGCAAGGGATCTGCCCTGCGTGCGCCTTGATACCCTGCACTGGACGTCAGAAGTGGACACATGCCCTTAGTGCGCACCCATATGTTTATGGTGATATGGTATGTGCAGTGTGAGATCTACAGAACTCCCAGGCTCAGGAAAATTGGTGATGCCACTACTGCATTCACTAATCATGTAAAAGGCTCAAGACTAGAATGTATAGCTTAGCATCTCTCAAGAGAGGAAGGAAGAGAGCGGGAGAGACAGGCTATGTACTAGGCCTAGTAAATCATTTCTTGGCTGTAGACTGTATTTTGCTGGACACAGTATAGACTTTAACATGTATTATTTGTTTTCACCTTAAGTAGTTAAAAGGACATAATTGTATGTTTAAAATGTGTTTTACAAAAGTATAGGCTATGTATGACAATTTTACAGAAAGCCCAATACATATTTTATATTGCTTAAACGCTATAGCCTGTGATCTCTTATTAACCATCGGATACCTAAGCTGTTCTTCAAATTCAATCACAGTACAGGCAGGATTTTTGTTATGTTGCCTCCCACTAAAATGTGATATACAACCATATGTTTGCTCATTTATTTATACAAGTTTTATTATTGAAAGCTCTTAACCGCAAATTGTTTTTTCAATGTACCCAAAAAAATAAATAACATTTACTTCCTGTATGTTCTGAATGTGACTGAAGGCATTGTGGGTATTAACCCAGAACATGAAAACATGGCTGAATTACTGCTTGGAAAAGAAGTGTAAGGCTATGTTCCCACATAGCTCACTATTTTAATTGCATGCGGAAATCCGCGTTGATCACATTCATTCACTCAACTGATAGCCATGATCGCACACGGCCGCAATCGGACCAGTAATTCTGAATGGACCTGATTTTTGATCGTGTGTGAAAGCAAACGAAAAAACACGTCCATTCATTCTTTATGGCCGCGATTGTTTTTTTACAATGGGGGCAATTATTTTATTTTTTTTAATTGGCGTGTGAAGATCGCCTATGTGGGACATAGCTTAAAGAGACTGGGTGTTTTTATATATAAATCCATGTACACTGCTACTGTAGCATATTGAAATTGGTCGCTCTTTGTTTCACTACCCTATGTGAGATTTTGATGAAGTGGAATGAAAGTTGGATAGAGCACACCATATTCATTGCCTAGAGCCGGGGTGGGCAAACCCATTCATCATTCTTTCCCAGCCCTTTGTCACATGTTGAAAAGATGCTCCCCTCCGCCTTTTCTCTGCAATGAGTGCACATAATGCCTAGAGGTGTCCAAACATTGCCTTGGGAATGATGCAGTGGTGTGATGACACTGTGGGTTCAGCCTTACTGCAACAGACACTAGGAATTATATCTGATCATTGCAAAGAATGAGCATTTTTTACACATCACCACATAAGCGATGCTGGTGATGTATGGAATTTACACTTTTGGCGGGTAAACCATCAAAGGCTCTGGGTTCGGACCCTTTATCAAACTTAAGCCAATGTGCCCCATGAGTCAAAAAGTTTGTAGGCTTACAGGAACCTACCTATTTTATCCCCGACTAAACCATTTCTACCTTTGCTGCACTAGTTTTTTCAATGCTTGGAACTAAAAATAGATATTTAATGAAAACCTTTAAACTTTATTATTATTATGTTAGCTTCAAAGATGGATTCCAGGTAGAATTAAAAGCACATAAAATTCTCCACTGTATTACTGCAGCATTAAAAGAATTTTAAAATAAGGTCCAGTTGTATAGCTTGGAAAATCAAGATGGCCATGGGTTACAATAGATTTGGATGGTTTCTCAAATCTTTTTAAACTAAAAAGGAGTAGGATTTAAGGTTGATCCAAGCCAATTGCTAATGGAAGATACTATTAATATTAAATAGGAATGAAATGGAGATTCAGTTATTCCAGTGCAATACCTGAAACAAGCATATAGGTTTTACCTTAGCTATTCTGGGCCAGTGAATATCAAAGAACTAAACTCCAGGACCATATAAGATGAACTAAAAGGCCGTTTTATAAACGCACGCTTTACAGCACAGGTTTTTACAACGACAACCAATGTTACCATTCACACTATATGTTGTGTTTTTTTAAAAGCGCAGCATTTCCGCATTTCTTTTTTTTCTTTTGCTGTATGCATTTTTTTTTATACACTTTTCATTGCTTTGTTCAAAAACGCAAATGTAATGTCAAAACGCATGCGTTATTGTATATATGCAGAAACACATACATACAAAAAAAAGCATATCGTGTGAAAGGGCCCTAAATGTTTATTAATGCAACACTTAACCGTCCTCACTTGGTAGTTTTACACTGCGAAAATGCACTGAATCATACTTTGACAGTGCACCCCAAACGTTCTGTGCATGTTATGCATTCTACAATTGTCCAACCAATCATTTGAAATGGAGAGGCAATCAAAATGAACTTTTGAGATTAAAACAGGGAACATAATGGACTCTATATTCGAGCTGTCCAATGTTCCCTGCAGCAGGGTGATGACATCATCAAGCTGCTGTCAGATATCAGAGGAAAGGAGAGACAGCACTGCTCTCTCTCCAGCTCAGCCGATGCTTTGCACAGAGACCCGTGGTTTCCATGCAAAGCAACAGACATCGGCCATGATTAACGGTCATGTCCGATATCCCTGTTTTCTAATGAGATTGACTGGTCCCGCTGGAAAACTGGGATGGCCACATATATTATGGGCCAGATGGAGCGCCGTGCACGCTCACAGCCATCTAAGTGGCCATCGATCTGGCCCCTGTGTGTGTACCCAGCTTTAATGTGTAAAAGAGCGCTTAGTTTTATACAAGCCCACAATACTTGTACACCAGCTACCTCCTGTATCGTCTACACAAGAGGTGTGTGTGTGTGTGTGTGTGAATATGGTATTTCCAGAAAGTACAATTCCCAGGAATCATAGTTACGACATCTGCATTGGGGAAATCATGCGGGATATGCAATATGCAGACCCACTTAGCTCTCAAATGGAATGTGATCACACCTTTCCAGTGTAGATTCTAGGACTTTAAAAGACTAGAACGTGTAGGGAGGCCAAGTGTGCAGCAACAGGAAAATGCACAAGGCTAAGGGAATATTTTGGAAGATTATTACAGAAAGTGACTTCTTTAATAAACCATATGGAGAACCCTGCTGATCATTTCATTTACCAAATGAACCAGACCTGCCGTATTTTTAGCACCAGGTCAGCCATGTCATCTTACATAATCTCTCACTGTGGGACCATTAAGTACTTTTGAGTAACAGCAGCAGAAACAAATTAGACCTCTTTCCCGGTCTGACGGTTATTTCTAAATATACACACACACACTTATATATGATGTGGATGAATGGGCATATTTCAGGCAAGGGAAACAACTTTCAAATGCATTTTACCTGCGTATTAAATTTTTTGCCATCATCTATATGTAAACTAAGCCAAGCTTGAAGACTTTCAGCAAAATCTAGCCCCCCCACATACAAAACATTGCCTTTTGTGAGTGATCAGAGAGGGTGTATTGAATTGTTTTGTGCTGTACCAAACACATGAGATCCAGCCAAGAAGACTATAGTTGTCTAGGCAACCCAGAACATGGAGACAAAAGATGATTGACGTCTGCAGTTGGATGCTCCATCAATATGACTAAATACTTTGTAAAAAGCTGCATAATATGTCACTGCTATAGCAATACTTAATATCTGAAGTTTTGAAAAATCTATGCAGTGCACACTAGTCTCTAAAAAATAATATAAACTGATCGCCACTGATCGCTGGAGGTCAAGGATGCCAATTATTGTAGATTTCTATACAGGAAAGTCACAAAAATTGTAATGAGAATCAAGTCCAGCATTTGCATATCCGGGAAATCTAATTACAAAGCTTTGCAGACAGATTTCAAACAGTTCAGAGTTTTTACATTCCTTTTCGGGGTCTCACTAACAGAAATTAAACATTTTAAGCACATGTCTCAAATGATACCTCCATTCATATTAGCAAAATGTGTGCTGTTAACTATAGTACTGTTACCGTTATCTAGTGGAGACACATCTGCATTGAAAATTAAAACTGGAAACTGTCTTCCCACATTCATCTAGGGAAATATTTGTATAAATTAAATTCACTGATGGAGAGAGACAATAAAAAGAGTAAGACGATTCTTCGTTTCAGTGGTGCAGGTACTAATTTCCGTAGGAGTCTTGAATATATGGTTCGATGATTTGATATTCGATCTTGGTAAGATCAACGTCAGTTATATATCTGCTGTTGTAATATTTAGATCAAAAGGAGCAACCTCTGAGCCAGAGAAAACATCTTGCCATGCACCAGTCTGCAACTTTTATATTGCAATACTCTAAACCAGTGTTTTTCACCTTTTTTTTTTTTTTTTAGACAAAGGCACACTTGTTTTATGAAAAAAAATCGGAGGGCAGCAACAATTCACATAATCGCGGCGCACTTCCAGTCCCCGCCGGAAGTACGTCACCAGCAGGTGCCCCGCTGGAACGCAGATGCGTAGCAGCAGAGCAAAAACACCGCCCCTGGTCTTTGGGGACGCGTGTTGCTAAGCAACTGCATCCTCACAGAGCCGGTCCATGTTATACACGGATCGGCTGTATAAGTCTTACTTATACAGCCGATCCATGTTATACACGGACCGGCTCTGTGAGGATGCGGTTGCTTAGCCCTCCTATCTAGCTGCCTCTTATAGTATAAGACTTATACTATAAGAGGCAGCTAGATAGGAGGGCCGAGGGGGGGGTCAAAAACCCACGGCACACCAGGTAACATCTAGTGTGCCGCGGAACAGTGGTTGAAAAACACTGCTCTAAACTATAGGAAGGCAGAGTAGTAGGATACAAATGGTGAAGCCAGGATTTACAACTAATGATCACTGAACCGCAACAAAAGAAGGAAAATAGACACACACATCCCAACATCACATCTTTGTCGAACATCGGAAAATGTAAGCAGTTACGCCTTGTTTAACACCTAACAATTTCAGCACGCACAATGTCAACGGACCATATTACTGCCTGCAGCACTGGCCATTTCCACGGCTGACAGGAAGGTTAACGTAGTGCAGAAGCTCCGGCCGGCAGACCCAATAGCACCATGGAAACATAGCCTTAGGGACACTATCCTGGATATTATAAAACAGTATATGTATATCTACAGGCATAACTCAATGCTGCAAGTGAAGTAAGGCAGTAATAAACATTCCAGTCTACTAAAGTCTAATGCTAAAAAACAACCAAATTATAATTTTTCGTTCTCCAATTTCCTAACATTCACACATTTTCCACAGAACACCAAGCACTGAAAAGGCAGACAAAAACTTTCCAACTCGTATGCTGTGCACCTATACCTGTCAGCTTATTGCAAAACCAATCACATCCAAACTTCCAAAGAAAATAAGAAATTTTATTTCGTTAAACTAGGCTTTTTGGATGTGAATCTGAGGAGGGGATATCAGGATCACTGACCTGTAGCAAGCTTACTAGATGACACATGAGGTGCTAGATGAGTGCAAATAAGAACTACAGTAAAACAAATCCTGGAGGAAAAATTTAAAAAAGTACTGCATGTCTCAGATTTATTATTCCTCATGTTTCTTTAGGCTGAATTATCACTATCCGCATTCCCATTAGTGTACTTTTTGCAATAAATCAGTGAAGAGTTCTACTGTAAATAATGGATCAGTTGATGTGCGTACAATAAAATCAAGTTTCTTTTTTAAGCAATTTGAAATGATTGTGCTGCCATACACTTAAACACCCCTCCCATCAGTATACTGCATGATTAATATAAAAAGCTACATAGTATATGTATTAAGCCCCCATACACCTTTAGATTCCTCCATACAATTTCCATCAGATCTACCAACAACTATGTAGTATAGGGTCCTCCCTGATAGAATACATAGTGATTGGAAGGTGTAGAAAGGTCCTATTACATGGTTTTGGTAAAAAAAAAGTTGATTGTACAGAAATTGCATGGTAATTGTATGTGGTGTATGGGGGGGGGCTTAAAACATTTTTATAAAACCGATAAGGTAAAAGGAATGAGTCAAATTATGTTGGTTAATATAAATGTGTTTGATATTACTGGCCCTCCTTGTGTCTGTCCAGTCTACTAAGATATGCAAAAGAAAAGCTCAAAATTCAAATGATTCAAATTTTATTTATTGATACATACAAATTTTAAACATTTGTTTCAAAGCAAGTAATACATAAATGTCAATAAAACAAATAAAAGTGCAAATTATCTTCAAACAAAAGAACCACCCAAACTCCAGTTTCAGTATTCCCTTGTTCACATAGTTAGGTTTAAATCTTAGTTGGCCAGGCCAAAACTTATATCACTCAAAGCAGACATTAAGTTAGGGGGGGACCAGACAATTGTCTGTAAAGGTAACGCTAAGACAAGGCCTGAACTATGGACTGCTACCATTGCAAATCCGAAGGCCTTGCACACAGGTTTACATTTATGTAATTTGAAACAAATGTGTCCAGATTTTTTATTTGCCTTAAAACCATGTTTCATCTGACATGAAACATTCACTTTGATGGGGACTGGGGGCACCATTTAAGTACAGGCTTGTAGAATGGATGCAGTGCCATTTCTTTGCTAAGCATGTGGTTGAAGCTATTCTGCTCAATACACTTTTTAAACCTAACTGAAAATGGCAAAAATAAGAATAAAAGGACAAAACTAAGGGCTCGTTTACACGTTAGACCTTTCATAGGGTTGTTATCAAAACGCCTTGCAATTGTCAGGCACGTAACAGGAAAAGGATTAAAAAATAATGTACACGTGTTTCCAAATGATCTCCATGTCCCACGTAGCACCTACATTCTCCTCAATCTATCTTCAGCAGTGCTATTGGAAACCATTGTCTTTTCCAAGGAGGTAATTTCCCAAAGATTGGGTACAGTACTTTACAACCTATTCTCAGTAGTGACTGGAGACGGAGGACTTCAATCTTCTTGTGACCCAGGTCATTCCAAATTTGACTAGATTATGCTTGAGAGCAAACTGCATAGGTTGGCAACTATATTGAAAATACACATTCAGCACAAATGCCAAATACATATGTGAGGTTGTCATCACTTTTGTTTTTAATTTTAATCAGAATTGGTAGTGTTGTACCACACTGTGTTAGTCAAAGATATATAAAGCTTGGAGTCCAAGCGATTCCCTTTATTGGCTAACTGAAGTCAATGAAAAAACAAGCATTCAGGATATTGCAGGCTTAACCTCCAAAGTGTTGGAGACGAATCCAGTTCATTTGCTGTTTGGGTTCATCCCAATATACCACCCGGACTGCCCTGATCAAGCCAAAGGGGCCGCAACATAGACCACCATGTTAATGGAGGGGCGTCAGTCTCCCATATGCCCCTGCCGACATCAATGACAGAGCAAGGGGCAGATGGGAAGTTTAAGCGGTGTACAGGGAAACCGCTAGGTAGGTTAA
>CM070037.1:52187340-52211063 GCA_036250615.1 Ptychadena robeensis | reverse complement strand
CCCCCCCCCCCCCACCGCCAACAGAGGGAAGAGAGAACACATTGCATTGCCCCACGGCCGAAAGAGGGAAGAGAGGACACATTGCATAACTCACCACCATACCCCCGTCGACAGAGGGAGGAGAGTGAATCCCCAAATGGGATCATAATTTGATCCATGCATGGGGGGCTTATGGAGCGGGGCTTGGGGGCCCCAGTAGTCCCAGGGCCTTATGCACATGCATATTCTGCATAGCACACAAGAAACCACTCTAGCTAGCATGCTACAAGAATATTGCTCCCAGAGAGTTAAGGCCCCCATACACGTGTCGGATTCCCACCGGATTCCGGCACGATCGATTCCGGGCGCGTGCACGCGAAACGATCGTGCCGGAATCGCATGTAGCCCACCTTGTCCGATCGATCAGGTCCGATCGTTCAGGGGCCCAGAATCGGATCCGACAGAGAACCAACATGTTGGTCTTTCTGATCCGATTCTGCACAGATCAGGGGGAGTTGCCATTTGTGAGGTGGACAATCGGACACGGAATCGTCCCGGAATCCGTTGGACAAGGTGGTATGCAGCGATGGATACTCTTAATTGGCCGATTGATCACACCTGCGATTCCCGGCAGAATCGCCGGAATCGATCGGATGGGTGATCGACTGGCCATGGAATCCGACACGTGTATGGCTAGCTTTAGATAGATAGATCTACCACCTACCACATTTAAGGACATTTTCTTTTTTTTGGGGTTTAGATACACTTTACGTACAACAGAGGAACCAGTTGCTCTGAGCCTGGTGTTTGTTTCTCAATTCAGCCAATTGATCTGTTTAAGCCACTTTAGATAACAGATAATAGTTTCTGTGTGTCTTCTGTATAGGAAGTTCAAATGTGTATTTCTGTTTCTAAAAGAATTTTCAAAATTATAATTTATCAATAAATATTTTGTAGTGTCGTGGAGGGCATATTGCTTGCTCCGAACGACCAGGTTCTTTGGATGTTCAAGCACACTGCATCAAGCTCACGCACTTCAATAAAACTGAGTCACAGGCAGCTGGTAGGGGGATATGTTCAGTTTACTAATGGGAATAATATACAGTCCAATCACCAAACCCAAGCCTGGGAATGGGGCACACACTTAGGATCTACTGTTTCTAATGAAGAAGCTACCAGCTGCAAGGAGACTAATGGCTTCACGTCCCAGTGAGAGGGGGTCAGGTACAGTCCAAGTGTCTATCAATAGGGAATAGCAGGCGGTGAGGTGAAGTAGGGAGGAATCCTGCGTCTGCCTAGCATGAGCACCTACCGGTTGCCGCAACCATCTGCTCGGGCACGTTCGAGGGAAGGCAGTCCTGGTCCATGGGACAAACCCTTTCGGTCACCACAGATGGGGGTCCTTGATCCCGGGCACTGCTGAGGGACCGCCTGTGGGAGAACCCAGGAAAATACAGGAGAAGGCTCCAAGAGGCTGCACGGCACTGGCTGTAGGTGGTTCAGGAGCTAACCCAACTCTAACTAAGGAGGGCCTAAGGAGGTATATTTATACCCTAGGTCTGGAGGCTGGCTCTAAGTTATCTCCAGGCAGATCTAGAAAGTTACAATGTATTGGCCAGAAAAAGTGTGGGAAGCTAGAAGCCATGAGTCATCCCTGCACCTGCTGCTGAGGAATTAAGAAATTATTTAAAGTTATATACACATAATATGGTGACACAGGGCAGAGTATACAATTCACATATACATACAAATAAGATGCATACCCTGGTCACTACAATTTCATTGAAAACCATGCTATTTATATTAGTATTATATAAGTCGTACTTCATTTAAAACAACGTTTGATGTAACTTGGAATAAGGTGAGGCTTATAAAAATTTAAGAACATATAGCAACATCTATATATTTTACAATACAGAAGTTAAATACCAGGAAACTGTGATCCCATTCCCTGAAATTAACACTTCCATGAGAGTAAAGTTAAGTTCTGCAGTTCACCAGCCACCATGTATCCAGAAACCAATAGAGTTGTCAATTTTGTGCTGAGTATTGATGACATTCGACCACCCCCCCCCCCCCCCCCCCCCCCCCCAACCTATGTGGCTAGTGACAGTTGGGGGAAGCTAACCAATGGTTGCATTCGATCATTTGAACCTTGCCTTATGTTATACCTAACAATCTAGAAAGTGTGAGCCAAGTGGCCAACTTCTTACCATTTATTTCTACCTTTCGCCTACAGTGGAATTGTATATATTTCACATATACTGCCAAAGATTTTGTATTCTTATTGGATTGAAAAACTTTACATGCTGTTTTTTTTTTCTAGCAGAGAAATTTAAAACAGCTTTATAATGATAATGTGACTTAAATTAGTTAGAATCTTATCTGCATAAAAACTTCCAAACTCTGAGTATCAGTTGGAGATGAATGTTTTAGTCGGCAACAGATGGCCTGCATTGACAAGACTGTCTGCAGAACTTCTGGAATATCAGTGCCCTTTCTGACATGGGGCTGGGTCTGTTCACTGAAGAATAAATAATTAAGTAGACTCCTCCAGTTAATTTGACCTATAAAGAGTAATGTTAGGAACACATGGCTCATTTTAAGCATACAATCGATGTAAGATTAGATGAAGAACCTCGATTTTGGTATTTTATCGATTGTACCGTGTGCGCTATAGTGTCATACAATCATAGTACAATATCGATGTAGAGAACATCGATTATTGACTAAAATCGTCGATGCCATTGATGCCCTACAAACAGTAAACTATCACTTCCTCGAATACAATTGTACGATGAAAATGAAAAAGTAGTTCGATCATGGTACAATTCGACGATAATTTTCCAACTAGTCCGATCACTTTTCAATCGATGTAAAGCTCTTCATCGAACTAAAATCGCTGATTGTACCATGTGTCCGCGCTACGATTTTGGTACAATCGATGTAAATTTTCATTGATTTACATCGATTGTACTCTTACATTGAGCCGTGTGTTCCTAGCTTAAGTATAATATGTATTTTTGAAGAAACTAAGAAGGAATAGTTTTTAAATGTATAAATATGGATAACTATATGTTCACTAAATGCTGTTGTGTCAATGTTATGGATCAAACAGTTTGCAGGGCCGTGAGACACAGAAGTCAAATTTTGTACAAGAATGCAATTTTTTTTGTTAGCAGATTAACAGATTTAAAAATTAAGCTCCACATTTTAAATCCTCTGTAATATAATTATTTAAAATACATTGTTAAGACAGTGCAAAGCAGTTTCTTCAGTTTATGGTCGATAGAGGTAAACTATTGATTCCTATAGCTCTCAGAATTTCTACAGGCTTCATTCCTGAGCAGGTCAGCACAGCTGTCTTGGCCATTGCATAGAAGTTCAAAAAAATGTAAATTGTCCACAAGATAGCACTGCTGAGTGTGTTTACATTTCACCAGCCCAGGTTACAGCAAGTTTTTTCAGCCTGATCTGCACTCGGTTTAAAGAGAGGAGCATGGAGCTGAGCCCCTCCCCCCCCTCCGCTGCCACTGATGCCCCCACCTATGAACTCTAGTATCGCCCTGGGTTCTGACCCCAGGTTGGGAACCACTGATCAAAACACCCCCGAGCACCTTCAAAAAGTGTCATACAGGCTGAGCACTGTGCTTGATTGATTAATAATATTCCAGGGGCAATAGGTTAACTGGGGATACAAGACAAGTGAAGATAGAAAACAATCTCTTTTCAGGCAGGTTGTCTCTTTTTCAAACTTGAAAGCTGTCCAGAAGGGAATGAATCACTGCAATGAATCATGTAACTTTGTGTACATTTTACTGTGATCTGTTAATCTTTGTAAAAAGAAAAATCTATATTTTTGTAAGGTATCTGGAAAATTCACAATGAGGAGGCACTTGGTCATTTAAATAGAGCATAAAACAAAGGAGCAATAAAAAAAAAAGCATGATACTGTATATTTAAACAAATTACCTTAGATATTACTGTACAAACTCCTAACAAAGGCATAATACTGTATACTCATAAATTAAGACAAAAAATTAAGATAAAAAAATACAAAAAGTTGCACCCAGTCAGCAATTGTTATATAACCACTTGGACATCACCACTGTTGTATAACCATTGTTGACTGGGGGCATAATATACTCATATAGAGGTATTTCACATCAACCATGCTAAGCACAAGGCTACTGTGATAAATGGTACATATTGCCAATGGCTACTGCATAGAGGGACAGATATACCTATAGGCAAAGGTGACCATTGTCAGGACAGAATGTCAAACAAGGAAACGTTGTTGTGTTTTACAACAGTTTTTCTTGCTTATAAAGCCAATGAATTGAGGGGATGAAAGTCCAGATTGAAATGGTTTCTAACAATCTCCTCCCTTTAAAAAAAAGGGAGTATCTTTTGAATGGTTAGATCAAAAGATTTCTCCTTCCCATCACCACAGCTAGGAGAAAAGGGAATGTTTAGGCTTTCATTATATATAAAGCTGCCATTGTCTAGCTTATAAAGCCCCTCAAACACCTAGATCACTCTATTCTATTTCCAATAGATCTACCAACAACTATGTAGTATAGTGAACTCCCTGATAGAACACACAGTGATTGAAGGTTTACAAAGGTCCTCATATTACCGTATTTTTCAGACTATAAGATGCACTAGACCATAAGACACAACCTGTTTAAGAGCAGGAAAAATGAAAAAAAAAAATATAGTTGAAAAAAAAAAAAAACTTAGTATCCAATTTCAGCCACAAAAATTGTGTCACTTGAGAGCACACTTCAAGCAGAAGAGGGGGGAGAGCAGTGGATTCTGCACTGTTCGTCTCCCTTCTTCTGCCAGCGTGTGAGCTGCACAGTGATTGCAATTACAGGCAGACATACATGGAAGCTGCTGGCTGGCAGCTTCAATGTATGTCTCTCTGTTTACTGCTTTTATCAGCAGGGCTCTGCTTGTAGAAACAGTACAGTACAGATAAAGGGATCTGGCTGTAACTGCATCTCTTATCTGACAGCTCGGGAATGGATGGCGCATTTGGGCCATTAGAGGCAAGCCCAATTTCCCCCCGATTTTGGGGGTGAAAGGGGCGTCTTATGGTCCAAAAAATACGTTACATGGTTTTGGTAGAAGAAAAGTTGAAATGTATGGTATGATTGTAAGGTGTATGGAGGCCTTTTTACATAATATGTAATGTGCTTTCTTCTCTATACCACATATATCTTACATAAAAGATGTAGAACATAACATTAAACAATTTCTGTTCTAGTTGGCCAGGATCCCAGGTCCTAATTTTAGCACCCACTATTTACATCCAGCCAATAGAGATGATCAAAATTCTATTTGCTCGGTGAAAATTTGTATACCATAAAATTTTGACCATCCCAGCAAAATTTTGTGTTAAAGTTGAAATTTCAATTTTAAAAATGTTTTTATGTGTAATAAATAACACCAACTGTTACATATGAAAATTAAATAGAATGAGTATAGATGTCTACTGGACCTCTTACGCATTCCTAAAGGATTAAATAAAAGTCTTAGAAAAAGACTAAAAAGAAAACTTTAATAAAACTGTACCTTTCCATATGCCTACCTGCACAGTTGCAACAATGTCCACCCAAAATCTATTGAAGGGTTAATGTCCCTCGATATCTCCAATGCAGATGTAATACAGGTCCCAGCCAGAGCTGAGAAGAAGCACTTGATTAGCACTGTCAGGGTTCTCATATAGAAGCATCAACATGCCCAGGTTGAACCTGTTGGGTGGTAATATTTGTTTTAATTAATATAGCCAGGGACATCTTAATAGTGGTTGTAGGTTGTTTTTTTAACCCTTTAGGAAATGGTTTGGGAGTCCTCTATACTTATTCCATATGGTGGGGGGTGGGGATCAGGTTATATTCATTGTCATGATGAATTATTAGACAGCTGCCCCAAGAAACACTAGTGGAGGAGGAAATCTTGGCCAATTGTTTGAGTCTGCTTTAGTTCCTAAGCTTAATATTTTCATGTTGTTCTCATGATTACATATTATATTATATGCATTCTAGTATAACCACAAAACAGATGTTTCCTGCAACTTCTGCTAATAACCCATACAAATTATCCCCTTCCATGTGTTTCATCTTATTTGTTATGAAATATTTTTAGTCTCACACCTACAGCAATCATGCAACTAACTGTGGGACAAGTTGTAGCTGAACATCTGAGTTCAATACTTATTTTGGGTGAAAAAATATTATAGGCAGAGGATTAGATCACCAACAAGGAAAGCAGTATTTATTAGAACTAGGTCACCAGAAGCAGCTTACATCGTTCCTTAGTTAAGGTCCACCTAAATAAGTTTCAGTATACCCCAGGATAACACCACAGTTAATGCCGTTTGCCGATCATTCACCGAATAGACATGCACCACCTTTGGCAATCGATACCAGGCCGATACTTTGGAAGAGGACCCTCGTTTCCCATCCAAAGTAATGGCATTTGAACAGTGATTTACCAACACCATTTTCAATCAACAGGGATTGATCACTCCAGATGCTGGCCATACACAGGTAAAATGGCCTGTGTATGGCAAGCATTAGTGCTAAAAATGAAAGATGCATCCTAATTTTCTCTTGACCTAAATTGTAAGTAGGAAAGTGCCAGACACTTATTTATCCAGACCATTTTGTAATGACCAATGGGTTTCAGCATTCAAAGTCATTCGGGCTACACTAAAATGATAAAGGCAAATTAAATTAAACACCCCTGACCGTTCCTAATGCTCCCAGCTCGTCCCACTCTGCCCTGTCAGTGGACGAGCTGGGTTCATCAGGCAGAGATCGGAGACTCTATCGGAGATAGAGCAAACTCACTGCTCTGTGTGTCTCCCCCCCCCCACTTTGCTCTCCTATGTAACCTGGCACATCTGCACTGCTATCTAGTGGTTGCAGTGCTAATTTACCTGATACAGTGAATTATTGAAATCTTCACTATCTGATATTGTGAGTTATTCATAAAGCATCTGAACATGTTATTATATTCAGGATGTCTACCAGACTCCTGTATGGACATACTTTGGGAAGTTGCAGGCCTACAATGTTAAGAACTTTTGTTCCATTAAAGTCTATGGTGCACTTTTGGTACAGAAATCTGTACATCAGCAGTGTGCTAAATGAATAAAGTGATTAAATTAAAAACAACATAAAAAGGCCAGAAAATCATATAGAATATAACAGAACATGACATGTAAAGTTATAAAATATTTGAGTGTTCAAAAACAAAAAACTGGGTTTGACATATTGAGTTACAAATACAGAAAAATACATAAATACAAACCAAAGACATATAAATATTTATTGTATTATCTATGACATAGTATTGCATGTGTCCTAGAAGTGAGCAGCGCCCATGTCCACAATTATCTTCTTATCTTAGCACCCACTTCATCTACAGTATATACTCGAGTATAAGCACCATTCCCCCTAGGAATTATGGAATCAAACAGGATTCATCTTAGTGCCACAACCTCAATAAATGTAAGAGAACACAGGATTTTTATTATTATTTGAATTAAATTGTATTTGAACTAGTAACCGGCCACGAGGTGACAGTGTGGAGTTTGTGTACATCGATCAGCTGTTAGTCGGCAATCAGGGAGAGCTGAGCGAGGGGAGCATTTTCTGCCCATTTTTTTGGGCTGAAAAACTCAGCTTACATTAGCTTAAATAAGTATAAATTGGCCCAAAAATCCCATGTGTAGCCATGGACAAATAGTATATCTGCCCCAATCTGGAGTGGTAAACCATTGGTTGGTCAATGTAATCCATCTGTAAATCTTTTTGCTTGACTACAGTAAAGTGACAGGTTTTAAGAAAAGTCTAATCACTACTCAAAGAGAACAAAAGAACAAAATACAAATATCCCTAACAGTTCCATTTGCGTTAATCTAGTTAGCACTCCCTGTGGTGGTTGTTTTACCCACATATCCTGGCCTTGCATATTTCCTTTCAATTGCCACAGCATGCCCATTCATATGTGCAGAGCTCATGGATTATATCAGGAAAAATTAATCACAATGCGCCATTCATGTCAGTCCATTCTGTAGGGGGCCTGGGACACCCCATGCAAATGATCTACAGAAAGAATTCTTTAGAAATGCATAATGTACAACATATTCTGACACACACTGTAAGATAAATACAATAACCTGGTAACTTCACTGCTATTAATGTTAAAAATAAAATGATGGGTTGAGTATATTATTAATAATATTAATATACATACATTTCAGGTACTGAAGCCCACATATTTTATTTAACATATAGTAGGGGAGTGTTAAATCCCCTTTGGAAGGTTTACGTGAAGTCATGTCCTACAGGCTATGTTTCCATTGCTTTTTGGAGTACAGCAATCCATTATATACGTGCAGGGAGTATGTTGAATGGTAGAAAGTGTTTTATTCCTAGGACTTAACTTTAACACTTTATGGGAATGGGTCAGAGGTCCATTCGACCTCTATACTCATTCCATAGGGTGGGTAGCTCAGGGGGTCCTTTTTTTCCTAAAGGGGGACCCTGGATATGAACCCACATGGCACCCCCACAACATTGGGTGAAGGTTGTTGGTGAGGTTATATGTATGTGCAAAGTTATACCGTTTCTTTAGTGCCCAGTGCATTTGACGCCATGGAAACATAGGCTTAGTGACAACTTAAAATCTTGGATTAAACCTATTTTTTCCCCTGGTGATGATCATGATAATTGGCAGGAGTGACTCTCCCTAAAAAGGAACAGAAAGCAAAAGTAACCTCACAGCACACAATCCAAATTAATAACTGTTAACTTTTAGTTATATTTTAACTGCAGAATAAAAACACCTTTTTTTTTTTACTACTTTTATATGCCAAGCATTTCTTTCTACCTCTGTGTTACATTTGTTATAAGTGTGCATGCATGAGAAGACAGTGGGAAGCACAGAAGGTGGAAGCTGTGCAATAACTGCTAGACACATTGTGTTATCCTACTTGGCCATTGTTATGTACTTATCTCAAATGGCCTATCTCCATCTGTCCAGATCCATCCAGGATAAATATATTTAGATTGCATGACATCAATTCTGCCTCAGCTATCAAGCTGAGGTATCACATATAACATTAGTTACATTTATATTTCAATTCAGCTATAGGCTACTAGTTATCCTTGTCATTACCTGTAATGGCAATATCATATGCTGGACAAGTTGTTTTTCCTGGCTAGCAGGACTTTCTGCTGGAGATGAAGCCTCATAAAAATTACCAAAAGCGCACCATAGACTTAAATGGATTTTTTTTAATGTTGTAGGCCTGTAACTTCCCAAAATATGTCCGTACAAGGGTCTAGTAGACATCCTGGTTATAATAATGTATGAAACACACGATTATGGAAAAAATACATAAAAATGAAAAAAAAAGGTATCATCTGAATGATAACATCTCCTAAATACTTATTTGGTATGAAAGACTTCAAAACAGTATGTATTCACATTTATGTTTTGTTCATAATAACATTTTTTATTACAATTGGAAATGTGTTTTGTGTTTTTTTTTTACTTTGAATTGTATTGGATACAGTTATCAATGTATCCAGTACAATTCCCTTTGCCTCGTAGGCATCGCGGGTGCCCACATGGGACGACAGTTGCCTATCGCCCAAAAGCTCGGTCAGCCAGAGAATGCACATGTCCGTAAATCTCTGGCCGATGCCATCAGTTTGAATGGGGACCGGAGCCCCCTGTTCAAACTGACGTCCGGCACTCCATCACGTTGCACTCTACAGTTCATCTGTTGGGCCCTGCTCACTACGTGTGTGGGGTCTTTAACACAGATTTGTGCGTAATGGGTCTTTGTGTATGTTCATCCAAAATGGAAGCAAAACCAAAAGTGTTACTTTTATAGTTTTGCTCAGTGTATTTGAATTTCTCTCAGGTCTGGCACTCTTTTAGATACACAGTATAGTAAATAATGCAATATAAAATATTATAATAATTTTGAATTGCAGTCACAACCAAAGCAAATAAAACTCTCCATACGTGTAAAGCAGGGTACAGATGGCTCGATATTTCCCATGTTTCCGTCCGATGTTCCCTGCAGCAGCGTGATGATGCCATCATGCTGCTGTCAGATATCGGTGGAGCTGGGAAGACAGCTCTGCCCTCTCCCCAGCTCAGCCGATGCTTTGCCTGGAGACCCGCCGATCTGGCTCATATCTACATGTGTGTACCCAGCTTACAGAATACACATGGCTTTGGCATTCAGACTTCTGTTTTAAATAATAGTATAAACATAAGTTAGATGGAATGTTATATGCTGATAAATGCATCTATAAATAGATAAACTAGCCACACTGTGTTTATACTTGATTGCTGCAATTTGATGCTACAACGATCAGCGAACCAGGAGATACTGACCACTGCTTACAATTACCAAATATCAGTATATTAAAGCTTGGCACACACGGCTCGACGTTCCTTCAGATGGAGGAAGCCTGACCGTGGCAAAACAGTGCCATTACTTTGGATGAAATTGAAGCGGGTTTTACAACACGAGGAGGTCACGAGGAGGCACAATTCCACCCTTGTGTCTTTTCCCCAGCATTTTTTTTGAGTTGTTTTTTAATAAACCAAACATAAATTAAAAGTGTACATAAAATCCAAAAGAGCAGTGAAGTTTTAAAATTTCATTAGATTGTAGGATTTATGTGTTTTGATTGATTTGTATGTAATTGGAAATTGGAACAGACACACAGGCCTATATCTTTATCACTGGAATTGAAGGAATCGGATTTACATTGACTACACTGTATTGTGTGCTGGTACAATAAATTGATATTTGAATTGCCCAAGTTGATTCAACTGAAAATACATAAAATAAAATGCCTATATGTCTAGACAGGGATGACAACACAGTTGAAGATTTAAGCCGTTTTCAGCTACTACACAGATAGATATTCATATGCAGATATTCTTAAACGTAAGAAGTATATTCTTAGCATGACATACCAAACTGAATGATCTGGTTCAATGAAGCAGTCAATTTGAATGAACCAAAATCAGTTCTTAATGTCTAATGCCTGCCATACACACCCCGACGGGTGCAGACAGACCAGCTCCGATATGCACCAGAATGCAAACGTAATGACGTCATCACGTTTGCACCCTGGTGAATTATGGGGCCCCTTCAGTCGGCCGGCACCCTTTGTGTGCCGGCCATTAGCTTCAATGAAGACGCTGGTCTTCATTGAAGCTAATGCCATCGGCTTCCATCGGCCAGAGATTATCGGACATGTCCGTTCTCTGGCCGGCCGAGCTGTGGGGCAACAGGGATCTGTCGCCCCATGTGGGCACATGCCGATAAGCGGCCGATTTTTCCGCTGACCGACGGCATGTGTATGCCAGGCATTAGCCAAGTGTAGTATTACGAAAACCTCAACTTAACTAGTCAAAGATTTCCATGCACTGTACAAGTCTCTGATTAGTTTTTGAGGTCTCACAATTCATTTCTTATAGATTAAAACTTTTTTTTTAGCAATAGCAGAGTGTTGTACAACAAGTCGCCCTTAATTGGCTAGTCATTGAAAAAGCCAATACAGGGTATCACTTGAACTACAAACTCTCTATAAACTTTGTTTTACAAATGTATTTACGTTGATTGACTACAAAGAACCAATACTAAAGAAGTGATCTGCATTGATTGCAGCATATGGTAGTACAGCCAATTTGAGATTTACATTTTTCTAAAGCTGGCCATGCACGGTTCGATATTTCCATTTTATCGACTAAAAACATTACATTTTTAAGTAGATCAAATAAAAAAATCTGGTACGATTGACCATAAGCAATGATCGAAGATGATTGAAATCGATCAAAAACCATGGGATATGTTGGTCAATTTTAGTAGATCGTACACATATCTGAAAAGTTTTTTAGGTTCTTATTAACAATTGTATTTAGGATCTTAATTACTATCGAAATCAGAATCGTAATTACAATAGTCAATCATAATTAATATGGTATTTGGAATCAAAATCATAATCCTATTTGGACTCGTGATTACAATCGTATTTGGCATCCAAATAACAATCGTATTTACAATCGTGCTACGCATGCGCTCCATAGTACGATAGTAAATCGATTTTGTTTAACTCAATCACACTGCGTGGTGGTACGATCGAACAATGGTATGCCTGGCATACACACGCCGATTAGCAGCCGATTTTTCCGCTGACCGACATCTTCATTGAAGCTAATGGCCGGCACACAAAGGGTGCCCGGCGGATTAAAGCAGCCCTAGAATGCAACGTGATGACGTCATCACGTTGCATTTTAGAGCTCATCGGAGGTCGTCTGTCGGCACCCGTCTGTGGGTGTATGGCAGGCATTAGACTGGCATGCGATCATGAAATCGCACAACACAATCAGATCGATCATGCAAATGTTGACATGTCTATGGCTAGCTTTAGATGGAAATTGATTGATTTAATGATACCCATCTGGCTGGTTTCTGGGTATGTATACACTTTGAGGTGTTGCTATCCAGCAACATGACTGTTTCCCTAAAGACAAGCCAGATTCCTTTTTATTTACACAAAGCTACTTCTCAGTAGCAGTCAGTGTTAATGGAAGATGAAAGCAGCTTTGATAGAAGCTTTTCTTATTCTGTTTTGTCAGCTCCAGCTTCCTTCTCCCTTATCAGATCTGTCTGGCCCAGCAGCCACACAGGGAGCTGTGAAAGCCTATTCATTAACATGTTGACCTTTTACCTCTCTTCTCTTTTGTTACACCGCCTATTGTCCACCTGTCCTCCTTTTACCTGGAATAGCAAACATAACCTCTACAGCCAGAAAGTCTATGTTTGCCCTGTACGATACCACCAACATTAACTACTCATAAACAGAGACATAACTTCCGTGGGATATAAACATCTGTACCGGGACAGCAAAGTATGGTGTAAATGGACATTAAATGTGTTAGACTATCTAGTTATCTTTATAATTCATCTAAAATAAGAAGCCTATTACAATCTCCCTCTAGTTAAAGGAGTAGCCCATCCAAAACTGACATTAGAGTTATTGTTAGATTAGCTTAAAGTTTATCTAGATTTAAAATATTTTCATAGTGCACCGTGGCAGTATACAAGAAGATTTTTTAAAAATGCCACACAGGGGAGGAAGTATAGTTATTTATAGTTGATTTATTGAGTCAGAATTGTGCAAAACTGCTGTTTAAAAGTTGGCAGTTGTAAGGTATGCATGAGTCTATCTCATTATGATACATTTGTGAACTGAAATCACCATGCAGCTATGCTGTCATAAGGATGTACTTGAAAAGAAAGATTACAGTTTGTTATGTATATCATTTTATATTTTTTGGGAAAGAATAGTTGAATCCCTTTTATTTATTTATATTTTTTTCCCTCTGCCTTTATCCCATTGATGCTCAGTCCTCCCGAGACAGCGAAGAGCAAAATAAAAACATTAGTATGATAATCATTTAATCTGTATTTTTAAATCATCTAAAAAAAGTTAATTTCTAAGGTTTACAAACACTTTAATTTCTTATTAGTTTTGTTTCATAGATTTAGAGTCTCTGAGCTCATATTAACCATGTTGGATATTTTCAGCATACATGTAACATTTAAATATGTATTCTATAGGAGATTTCCATAAAAAACGAATTTGACAGCCCAGATGCTTTTATTACTACACTAAAGAATGCTAGCCATACACATGCCGATAAACGGCCGGATTTTAATCTGACCGACGGGCGTGCGCGCTCTCGCCGTCGGTCAGGTTAAAAATCGGCCGCTAATCGGCATGTGCCCACATGGGGCAACAGATCCCTGTCGCCCCACTTCTCGGCCGGCCAGAGATCCGGCATGTCGGAAAATCTCTGGCCGGCGCGAGCCGATGGGAGCCGATGCCATAAGCTACAATGAAGCGGCGGCTTCATTGCAGCTTATGGCCGGCACACAAAGGGTGCCCAGCCGATTGAAGGGCTGGGAGCAATGCAATGGGAGGCTAAACGTGATGACGTCATCACGTTAGCCTCCCGGAAAGATATCGGCGGCAGATGTCGGGGTAAGTCGCCATGTGTATGGCTAGCATTAGGTTGTATATCTTATATTAAATTTTCTTATTGACTATTTCTTACCACTCTAGCCCTCAAATAATTGCCTGATGTCATGGTCAGATCTCAATCAGCTGAAGGATTTCTTATTATCATTGAAGCAAGTCTAATCTCCAGGAAAAACTAGCTTGTTTATCCCTGTATGGGTATCTTTAATTAATGAAACAAAGCCAAACAATTGTACAAGTCTTGGATCTTTCACAGTATGAAGCCAATTCATTTATAATGAATAGGGGGGCTGACTGCAGGCATATAGGGTAAGGCTCCAGCTGTGACAATAGACAAAGCTCATGTTCCCATGTCAAAGACACAAGATGGATCTCCAGTAAACAGCTCTGTATAATGCTGCTCATATGCTTGTGTAATTCATAGTTAACTCTTAACTTCATATGCTAAGTCCTAAATCTATAATAGACATATTAAAGGAAAACAAAGTCATGCAGTCTTACTTAACAAGGAAGGATAAAGAAAGTCAATGCATCAGGAATTTCTAGCCCCTGCCCAGGGCAATAAAAGACAGCTTGCCATACAACCATCAACATTTGTTTAAGGCTTTTTGATGGGATCAATTTAAATTACTACTGTCAGTCCAATGTGATCTATGCAAAACTGATTCCTTAAATTCTACAACTTTCCATTTATGAAGATAAGGGCCCGTTAACATTTTTTTTTTTAGTTTTAACTGTCCAAAAAAAGAACAATTAGCGCAACCGCCCGGCGAATGCGACATGAGGTGTTTACTTGGCAATTTTCAGGCTTTCATCCGATAGACCTGTGATTGGGGTATTTAGCGCCTGAACAAGTTTGAGGTGTCTGCGAGCGGCCGGACAGGAGCAACAGTGTGAATATAAATCAATTAAAAAACACCTAAGATACCCATTAGATATGATACACTGACATTGTCCAACCTGAGCACCAAACTGACCATGGCTCTTTCCATTTTATACTTTATTGCCATCAATTTTGATTGATCAAGTCAGATAGAGGACAGCTTTATAGGGGTCTGCTTCTAGTTTGACCATCAAATTACATTTCTTATTTAAGCCTTCACAGTAGGAACAATAAATGAATAACAACTACTGCCCTTCTTATAACTTCTCTCAACAATGAAAATACACCAATATCTGTGTATGGGTGGACAATCATGATGAATGATGTAATGGCAAAATTAGCATATGAAATCAAGTAGCTTTTTAGTAAAGTTTTATACCCTTGCTCGAATATTTGTTGCTGGGTACGATCCTTGATCGGAAGATGAGCGGGCAGCAGTCAGATTGGTCATTTAGAAATCCTGACAGTTTTGTCACTAGCATGTTTACTTATACCAGTGGTTCCCAAACTTAGGGGTGGACGTGAAGGTGTTCCAGGGGGCACCGACCCTCATTCTTAACCTGTGTTTAAATAGGGAGAGGGGGGCTAAATAATGTTCCTAAATAGAAAAGGGGGGTGCTGCAAGGAAAGTTTGGGAACCACTGACTGAAGTTACTTTGATTTATTACTACACATACACAATGGCCTGGATGAATGATAACCTTCAGATTTTTTTTATAGTAAGCTTGTAACATTTGCTGTTTATTTTATTTGTGTTCTAGCTAGAGTAGGGAGAGGTTACAAGTAGAGTTTTGTTTGCTGTGTCCCTGTTGGGAAATGTCTTCATATGTCCTGTTTATTTTAAGCGTATTATTTGTTTATTTGATGCAGACATAAAATTAAGAAAATCTGGCCAATGAGGCAAAAATAAATCATATTTAGAACAAAGGGGAAGGGTTAGAGAATTTTTATTGCTGTATGTGTCTCCATCGAGGACGTCCCTCCTAAAATAAAGACACAGTTTGTGGCTGGTATTTGTCTGGAACAGAATTTTTAAATAATTTTCAAATAATTTGTTTAAGTATCTCTGGATATTATTTTTCTTTGTACCTCTGCCTTCTCCATCACATCTTTTTTTCACCTACTCTCACATTAGTAAGCTACATCGTTCCTTGGTATGTCTAGTGATTAGACAAAGTGTTTGTCTGATGGTTCTTAAAATGTTAATGGGAATTCATCTTGTTTTAATCAGTAAATCTCTGTAAAGGTGTCAATAGAAATTGTAGCCCCTTCACACATTGCTGGTTCTTGTTTCCCTTTTAGTCAACATATCCAACACAAAATGCATGCATTGTGCCTAAAATCATTGCTTACAAAGTAACCGCCAGCAGCATATAGGTAATTTGCAAAAAAGATCTATTTCAAAATTCAAATCATGTGTTTTAAGTCCATCTAAGAAGTGAAACCGAAATGTCTTTATACTTTGACCATTGCACAAGAGCTTATTTAATTGGCTCGGTGGGAGTGTTACTTGAAGTGAAACTAGCTTAGGGCCAATCCATCGCTGTAGGTAACGTAAGGAGGGGTAGGCTCAACTTGTAGTGGCAAAACATGCATGAAACATAGACAAAGGAAAAACTCCAGCAAATTTACAGCAAGAGGAGTACTAGGTATGAAATAGGTCTACAAACAGTAGGAATAAATGACCTACAACAAGATTCTGAGAGAACAAAAAGTTGGTTATAAATACTAGAACCCTTCAACATGTTCATCGGTTAGATGTTAAATAAACAATATACATGTTCTCTCCAATTAACTACCTTTTATCAGAAAGCTAGGGGATAAATGCACAGCATACATAACACCCGCAGATGCTACATCATAACAACTTAGCAACATGGACCAAGCTCTCCTTATTTCATGGAATACTAACATGAGCTACATTTTCAGTGTCTACATGTGTCTAGTATATTATGTGTTCTTTTAGGAACAGTGCTTTGCTGCCTCATCCTTAACCCTAACTTGTGTAGCAATAAGTGAGATGATTAAGGTAGGAAGTGAAGAACAAAATAGAATACACATCCTATAGGATTTCCTGTAATGGTGGCATAGTGATGACCTCACCAGCCAAGAATGCAGTTGAACAGCTGACACCCCTCACTGCCTTGTACAGCAGCCACATTGATTACTCTTGTAATTCTATTCTTTAGGGTGGCAGGGTTTCCTATTCATGTCCTAGTATGCAAGTATCTGAGGCTGAGTGCTCCAAAAGGGCCAAACACTAACATTAAATTCCCCAATTCTCCGTACCCTCATTTAGGCCACTCTTGTAAAATATTGTATGTGGGTATACCACAATGCTTTTATACTCAACGTAATACAAACAATAATTATGAAAAATAATAATAATTGTCTATATAGCTTCACAGTTTATAATACACATGGAACTTTTAGGTCTGATTGTGCACTTGTGAAACTCTTTGAACAAATGGTGGAAGCATTGACAATCCAAAAGGGCTTGCTCAGAATAAAACTGCATGGGAGGTGTGCAGAAAAAAATCTACTGACTGCCATTGAACATAGCATAGACCAGTTCTTTTGGAAAAATGTGCTTTGGGCTAATAAATCAAAGATACAGAAGTCTGTCCACAGTAATATTTTGTGCAAATCGAAGACAACAGGAAAAGAACTCTATATCAACCTTGAAGCATAGTTTATGATTGCTTTACAGTCTGACCAGCTATCATGCATCAAATCACTTATGAATTCTGTAATGTTCAGCTATCTGTAGAGATGTTAAAGAAGAAGAAGAAATAGATCTTTCACAATTGTAATGACCAAAAGAAACTCTATGGGGAATACTGCATATTAAAAAAGAAAAGTAAGGGAAAGGACCAACCTAGTCAAAACCGGGATTTGGAAATTGGAATAATTTGAAATGCTGTTGGAGGTAGCATATTATAAATTGAAACCCACAAATATATTGTAATTGAAGAAACTTTTGTTGGTGAATTAAAAAGTTCAGAAAATGCCTATAAGACGTCACTATGTTTCTTCCTCATTCCTTATGAGTCAGTGTTGTCCCAAACTTCCTGTTTGAGGAGACTACACACACACACACACCGGTGTATGCAAGGGATCCTTCCATTGGACTAAATGTCCCAAGACTACTTAGTTGCACGCATGAAACCTTGATTTGGGGGAGGACACAAGTGGCTACATGCGGGGCTTCAGAGAGCCTCCTAGCTATGGTAGCTACCACAAAAAAAGGAGAGCCTGTTGCACATATGAAAGGCTGATTTTTTACCAAGAACAAATGCAAATAAACACATGAAAGCAATACAAGTTTACATTTATGTAAAGTTGTCTTTTTTTAAATGGTAAACTTTTTGTTCAGCATTCCACACCTGTAATATTGGGGCATGGCCTTACAAAAAAAAGAGTTGTCAAATATTGCCTGCCAAGATTTTGCCTTTGGATTATATAGTTTTAGATTCTGGACTACAGAATAAAAAAATATATATATATATCTATCCTGTATTGTGATAATGGTTCAGAGTGGTAGTCCAATACTGCTAGTTGTGGGGTCTCTTAATGCAAACTGAGCCAGGGGCTCTTAGTGTACATAATATTATATACACATTTAAGCCTCCCAAAATGGTCATGGGATTGATTTATTAAAGTAGTAAACATTACATATGTGAAAAAAACTATTTTATTTTACATGTGTGTGGATAATTAAAAAGAAAGCAAACACAGTTCACCATATATAGTGAGATCATCAATTGTGAAAAATCACTTGCTGTAAAGGAATCAAGTATTATAAGAAAAATGATATTGGTGGTATACAGTGAAGTCTATACATGATGCAAAATAGAAAGGCTAAAACACAACAACAATGTATTTGAGGGATGGAAATGTACAGTGAACTAATAAAAGAGAAAGAGTTAAGAATGATAAGAAACCTACATGGCAAGAACTTTCACCATTCATCAGCTCCAGTGACATAATTGGTAGAGTATGGAAGGGTTGAAACCCGGTCAGTTTATTCTTTGCTGTATTTCTTTTTCTTAATTCACATCAATAAAGAATTCTCCCCCTTGGTTAAATGTCCCTCAAACAAGGGTCCCCATTGGAACATTGTCCCTTACCTTTTGACATGGGGACTCATTTTGGGTACTTCCAATCCATCTTGGTTGCAATCATCATTACAAAATAATAAATCTTCCCATTAGAGATAGATACGAAAATAAAGCCTGGGCAGAAGCACTAACTTTTCCTCGAGGCTTCCAAAGATGAAATAAATGTTTTGCCCATAGTTACACTTCATTCCTCATGCAGGACATTCTTAGGGTGTTAGAATATAGGAAAATTCCAGAGCTTCTTTCATTTTACACATCCATGTGCTGAACTTGCTTACTTTTATATGATCCTAAACTAGTTACCATTGCTGATATGTACTTTTGGAAAACACAACCCAACAAGGACCAGTAATTTTAGGATGATTTATTGGAAAGCCAAACTAGTAAACAGGCATTACTAAAGCCCTAAACATGGCTTTAAATATTCTGAACAGGTTTACAATAATAGTGCTAAAAGCTTAATACTGTATCTACTACTTATTGCCATTTGTTAAAGGGCTGTATGCGGTTAATGTTTCTTTTCTGATTTTAAGCATCACCTACAGCAATGGTTCCCAAACTTTCCCTGCATGGCCCCCCTTTTCTATTTAGGAACATTATCGAGCCCCCTCTTCCTATTCAAACACAGGTTAAGAAGGAGGGCCTGCGCCCCCTGGAATACCTTTGAGCCCCCCAGTTTGGGAACCACTGACCTACAGCAAATGTCAATGTTTCACAGGAAAGCACCTACAGCTCTATTTCCTCTGTGTATGTTACCTTCTGCGTTTTTTGGCATCGCATTGAGTAGCAATGGATATGTTAAAAAAAACACACAGAAAAGCATGGCATCAGATGCAGTGGAATTATTTGGATGAAAGGTCTATTCATGTGATATAGTATATAGGTTCTGGGGAATGGTTCTTTATCACATAAAGAATGTAAACTCAGGACCTGACCATTTCTTGTACCTCAAGCACTAAACGTACATCCATTTGCACAAAAATGTGATCTTTTTAAGACAGATGGACATACTACATTTTAATGCATAACAATGTCAGTTATATGCCTCGACTTTAAATTTACTAGACTAAAGGTGGGTTTACACGTATAGATTTTTTTTGGTTCGATCAACGAAGAACAAGCTATTTTTTGGTTGAACAAAAATCTAGAATGGCCAATTTGTATGATGGATACATTTTGTTCGACCTTGAACAAAAAATAGTTCGAAAGGTCATCGAACATGTTGGTAAATTTTTATCTGTGTTTGCAATTTAGAGTAAAAAATGAATGCACCTTTATTTCACTCGATATATTTATGCTCGATTTCAACATTTAGCATGATGTATTTCCTGTTTGAAGGATTGTGGGTTGGATCTTTTTTAGGAAAAGGTATCTTTTTTTGTATTCGTTCGTTCTATTATTTGTGCGTACTAGCATATAACAAAATAGTAGTGCGAACGAATGAAACCCAGCCCAGAATAACTGAACGAAAGGTTATTATGGTTTCTTTTTTTTTTTATTTGGTGTACAATCCTTGTATAGCTGAAATGGAATGTCTGCGTGTTGCAAAAAAACATGTGAAAATTGTTGTAAAAAAATTTCTCCTTTTATCTTTATTCATTCGTTCTATTATTTGTTTGTACTAGCATATACGAAACCCCATGAAACAATGAGGAGCACAAGGCTAGTAGACATTTGAGCATAGCAATTCCACCATAGCACCTAACGAAAAAAACAAAGGCTTTTTTATTCGAGGAACTGAAAGTTTATTTTCATTCGATATTGATGATGAACGAACAAAAATCTAATGTTACATTGAACAATGAACAAACGAGGTTCAACAACATCATCGAACAGAAAATGTAATAGGCAGTTGATTGAAGATAAAAAACCTATACGTGTAAACCCACCTTTACTGTATCTACTAGTTAAACATTCAGGCTGCTTCACTAGAGTTCTAAAATAGCATGATTTAGTGAATGTTCTCTCTGGATACTGCAAATTATTGCATTGCAGGACCTGTTATTAATAAAACTCCTCCCTTCTCCAAGACTTAAGCCCCCCATACACCTTAAGACCACTCCATACAATTTCCTCTAGATCTACCAACAACTATGTGGTATAGTGTCCTCCCTGATATAGTACACAGTGATTGGAAGGTTTAGAAAGGTCCTCCTATTACATAGTTTTGATTGTGTCAGTGTTTCTTGTTGAAGCAGCAGTGTTGAGACCCCCACCTTACAATCATACCATACAATTTCTGTATAATCCACTTTTCTTCTACCAAAACCATGTAATATGAGGACCTTTCAATCAGGGAGGACCCGGCCCTACATAGTTGTTGGTAGATCTAAAGGAAATTGTATGGAGTGATCTAAAGGTGTATGAGGGGCTTTAATGCCGATACAGATTTAATAGGCGTTTACCTGTTTTCTGTGAACTGCAGGACCCTGTAATTATTGTTCTTATTCTTATTTGAACTTTCCCGAATCCTTATCCAATTGATGTTGCAATTTTCTTTTAGATTATCCCAAAATCACATGGAAGATATTTTAAAAAAATGGCATCCCTGATCTGTAATAAGGTTTTACGAATGCATTTTTTGTGTGTGCTAAGATAGAACCAACCTCTGCAGCACTAATTGTAAAGCCTAATCAAGTATACCATTCTTAAGCCAGGGAAACATGGGGCAATTTTTTTTTCGATCGGCTGAAAGAACCGAACGATTTTACACGACCCCCAAAAACTGAACGATGTAGTAACACATAATGTGATTAACCAATTGATTCCTTTCCTTAGCCTTGTACTCTACAGTACGAGGGGATACAAATTGAAATAGAAAGAAAACCCATCGGATACTGATTGACTGAAATTTACTGACATGTCCGATCACAATTTCGATCGTTTTGTTTTTTTTTGGATCACTTTTGGTCAATCGATTCAGCTAATAAAAAAATCGATTTTAAAATGATGGACTTAAAACAATAGTTTTAAAAGTCGATTGAACAGAAAAATTGAATCGTGTATCTAGAACATTTGCTGAATTCACAGCAACATATGCAGTTGATAGAGCCAATTGTTTTTTTCATTCTGGAATCCCTTGCTGGAGGTTTCTGCTGCCATTGAAAGCAACTGTCACAGTAGGTATGTTGCATGGAAATTAGTGGGATCAGATCTCCCAGTTGCTATTTAAAGCCAATATTTATACATATACATCTCATAAAGTAACATTGTCTTTTTACAAACAAATTTCTCCAATTAGTTGGTACATTTTAAGGTTGGGTTCTATTGAAGCCCTACTTTTTCAGTTAAATGCCAGCTCTCATTAGTTTTGACAGTAAGTGGTCACATGTGGGGTTATGTTTTGGGTCTATAAGAAGTAGCTAGGATTATCCAACATGAAGGAATGAACTGAGGCACAAAGGCTAGCTTTAGCAGCGTTCTAAGCTTGGTGGTTACAGAACATAGAATAAGCAGACGAGATACACAGAAGGAAAAAGGGTCAACTACCATGGCCTACAACTACTTATAATAATTTAATGTAAATTAGCAATACACGATGTGATTTTAAGATTTTCCCAAGTAAATAATTTTTTAAATAATAATACTGCTTAATTCAACAATAGCATAGCACATTTTTGGCATTTACAGGAATGCCCTAGCTATAGTTTGTTTAGCAACCAACTAGCATTTTTAATATGAGAGCAATAGTATGGCGCACATCCCTCCTGAAATATATCTCCTTCACAATTAATAAACACTTTCCAGGAAAAAAAAACCAGCATGGAAATTGCACCAAAAAAACTGTTGACGTTGTAGGCAGGTTAGATAGTTTTACATTAAATGGTCGATTACTGGTGTTTCACTGTGTGAGCTAGTCAATGAGTACACTAACAAAAAGCCTAAGTAGCGGCAGGCATGACAGAGATGTCTTAAGGTTGCTGCATATAGGGTTGCATAATTAGTTAATTAATGGAGATGGTTGACAGCAACCCATCACAGACACTTTAACCACTTCTACATCTTGAAAGAGCAACATGGTGGTGGCTTCTGCTTAAGTGTGTGGTCATCCTTTTCTTTCATATACTCTTTTGTCCATACTCCAAATCCACTGTATAACCCTTGGAGAGCAGCTCAACCCCAAAAACCCTCCCATCCAGCCCACTCCTTCTGCTCATGAACTGACCGAATGTCATTCCTATGAAACAGCCATCTGTTGCTGCAACACAATAACAGGTTATCCATGACATTGATTGGAATGTTGTCTGTGCATGAGTAGAGAGAGGGAAAGGCAATGAAGACAGCTGTGTGGCGAACATGGGCTATGCAGTGTGGGTCTTGCAAGAATACGGACTTGTGACTCAAGAGTAATGAGAAACCATGAATGAAATTCTGCACAATCTGAGGGGAATAAAATGTAAAAGCCAAGCACTGAGCATGTATTCAACCATCAGACATTCTTTTCTGAAAATCCTCAAGCTAACCATACACAAATCAACTTTTGATTAATTGATCTAAAGGCCCCTGTACACGTCTAGATTTTTCATCCAATCAACTTAAAGCGGTTTTACACTTCAAATAAAAAAACAGACATAGATTACACAGACACTATACTCACCGGTCAGAAGTTCAGATGATGAGAAACTGCTACACAAAAAAAACCTC
>CM070037.1:52150900-52178000 GCA_036250615.1 Ptychadena robeensis | reverse complement strand
TAAAGGATACTTGTTAACTTATAAAGCAAAAATCATGAGACACATAAGCCGCTTTTGTTTACAGACCTCTGATAAATTACAACAGTTCAAGCAGAGAAAAAATGTTTTTAAATCCACAAAAAGTTGGTCCAATAACAAGTAAAAGGAAGAAACAAGACAGAGCAGTGGCCATAAGTATACACTTGCTAAAATGCATTTTCCTTAATGTTAATTGTAAAGGCAGTACTAAAAAGGGTTAACAAGATCAAAAAGATGTCCAAGACTAATAAAAGACACAGGAAATGCTACTGCTGATTGTAATCTAGTAAAATGTGCTGCTGAGGCAATTAGTGGGAGCAGGATTGATTTATATTGCTTTTACCTGCACATCTTACAAGAGAACAGAGATTCAGATCTCATGATAGAACCAAGTGAGCAGTTTTGTATAATGCCAATCCAATAAAAAACACGTGAGGAAGTCCTACATATGTAATATGCAGACATCAGAAAAAAACTATATTTTTTAGATACTTGATGTTTGTTAATGCACTGAAAACACATCCATTGGCTTTTAATGGAGTTGTTTCCATGTTATGTTAGGACTCATTCACACTAGCTGAATTGCAGCTGCGGTATAATACCACAAGCTATGGAAACTGGTGTATCATTTATATTAGACCTGCGTTTGCTTTTCTGGCAACACACAAAGCCGTGCATTACTGAAACCGCCCTGCAGTCAGCACTTTTTCAGACACAGCTAACGGATCTCCTATAAACTTGAATTTTTTTCAATACAGGGCACTGCATTTAAAAAAACATGGAACACTAACGCAATGTGGACATGTTAATGCATACATTAGGAATGCATTGGGCACACCTAAAACAGATGGGTATCCATTTCTGATGCGTCTAGAATGCATTATCCCTCTCGTTCAAAAATGAAAGACAAAAGAAAAAAAAAAAAAAAAAAAAAGTGTGCCATAAACATATCACAAACACAACACACGAATGGAAAAGAAAAAGGGAACACTGAAGTATCCAAGAAGCAGTGAAAACATAGCCCGAGTCTCCTATATGGGAAATGGTGGCAATCCAAACCCTTTCATGATGGGCATATATTTAACCTCCTGCATGTATTGTTTTTTTTAGGCTGTACAGGTAATCAAAACAGATTACATGAATGGCTGATTTTATACATAAGAATGGCAGGCATTAGATGCATGCTTTACAGTTCAATCAATTCAAAATACCTAGAAGACCCATCAAATATTTGTACAATCGATTGAAATGTATCAACATGACTGAAAATGGATCTTGATTTTACTTGTTCAATTTCCATCACTCTTGGTCGACCATTTGGGGTAAAAGGAAACAACTTTCAAATTATTGACTTATGCCCCCCATACACCTTTAGATCACTTCATACAATTTCCTTTAGATCTACAAACAACTATGTAGTTCCGGGTACTCCCTGATAGAATACATAGTGATTGGAAGGTTTATAAAAGGTCCCTTATACTACATGGTTTTGATGTAACAAAAGTGGATTGTAGTGTATGGAGGCCTTTATACGAGAATTTTTTTTTAAGTTGAACCAGTAAGTTATCACATGTAATTAATCACATATAATGCAAAACATCAGCTCAGTAAAAAAAATTACATCAATAAAAAAAAAGAAAACAAAAAAAAGCAAAAAAAAAAAAAAAAGCATAGAACTGTAAAATCTATAGTACATAATAATAATAATAAAGTATAATTAACTAAAGTAAACATGTACTTTGCCTATGGGAGACCAAGCTACATTTTTTGGGGAGCAGCCTATCATAAAGGTCAATATATTTAAAGTTTCTCATGGGTCACACAATAGGAGCCTCATGTTCAATTGAAAGGATTCTAAAAATAAACTTTGAGAAGGTACAAATTGTGGCAGGCATACAAAGAACAAGGAAAATAAACTTTTCCCCCACATGTTCAATTCACAGCACATGTCCCATAAAGTGTACACTCCCAGCACCTGCATGATGCATTACATAGGTCAGTTTACCGAAATGACTTCATTTACTTAGAAACTACACCAGTGGCCATTTATTTGTTTGGAGAGGATGCTGTCGGACTGAGAAGAAACAATGACAATGAGGGTAGCAATACGGAGCAATCACACAATGACAGAGAAAGAAACATTACTAAGTTACATCTGCCATAACCTATACTGGGCAGAATATAACAAAAGTTCAACCACACTTGGCAGGCTTTACAAAAAGAAACAAATAAGTGGAAAAGTAATAATCAAATATTGAGAAAGATGATAGCTTACTTGCTAAAAGTAAACAAGACAATGCCACAATATGGAGCTGTTGAATGGAAATATCGTATCGGTCCATGAAGAGGTCCAGCAGGTACACAGCGAGATGGCGAGCAGTCGGGCACAGTTTAAAGCGATTGCTGACAATAGCTATCAAGTCTGCAAAGTAACGTCTTAGGTTCAGCTGGGGAGACTGGCCTTTGTAGGACGGAAGCTTCAATTCCTAAGTAAACAGAGACAGTAAAATGGTAATTCGAGCTTTGCAGACAATTGTACAGAATACATTAACCTCTGTCACAGAGCACAAAGCTTTCTGGCATTCTTGTACAGTTATTAACACAACTATTTTCACCCAGAACTCTGCCTATCCACTCTTATTGGAGACCTTATAAGTTTTATTATGCAACTGGTATACAGATTTCTCCAGATGAGGCCAGGCAATTTTAAATCCAAGTATGCATATAAAATGGATTGTTTACATAAAACTAACATAAATGGTCTGAATTGGCATCACTCTCGTAATCCCATGCACTGCAGCAAATTGGTTGTCAAGAGGGGGAGGGGGCAACATTGAGCCAATCTGCAGTCACTCAACACTTAACACATGCCTAAAACAAGAGAGTGCAGGATTATCCTCATCACCAACTACAAACCGTTATTTCCAGACAATAATGAGAACTTGTGGTATCAAAATTAACCTTGGAATTATTAGATTAAATACATATAGGAAATGGCCAACAGAGTTCTACATTAATGACAAAAATTATAAATCATATATAACTATTGTAAGTCTTTGTAAATTCAGAACAGAAAAAATTATACCTAATTGCAAAATTATTTATTATCAATATACGTATACTGTAGTAGGGAATAGTAAGAAAACCCTTCTGTCTCCCATGACTAGGGTGATTTCCCTTTCATCCCTGTTACAGAGATCACAGAAAGTGAGAGGCAATACTTCCAATGCATTGAAAACTTATTCTGAGAAAGTTATCACTGGAACAAGCGCCCAACTGGAAAATGTCAACTCTACTCTTTATCTGATGAGAATTAAAAACTTTATTTTCAATTGTGATGTATCCAAAGCAATGTTGGCATAATTGGCAATTAAAACCTAAACTCTCACTATTCTATACAAAGTATAACTAGGCTTTCAATACAAGTCATAAGCAATTACTTATAGCAACTGGAAGGCAGATAAATATTGGAAGGAGATTTTAATATAGTATAATATAAGTTAAAGCATTTATTGATGTAAATATAGTTAAAGCATCTATTGACATTGACACTATGTTTTGTCTTTTCTTCCAATTTATTAAAGCAACCTAACAATTGTATTAGGTTCGTACTTAATTCTATACACTGCCCTAATGCCGTTCCCACTCAAAGTACAATACACCAACTTTTTAACAAGTACTCTCTTATTTGAGACTTGGGGGGAAAAAAACGTCTGAGGCCTAATTGAATTGTGCAGATTACAGACATGAAACTGCTCTGCAGAACAGCAATTCATCAAATTAATTAATGTGGGCAACCATGGCAACCTAATCCACTCAAATGAGTGGTAGCCAAATTAAGTGGAGGGACTGAAGAAAACAGTATTTTATTTCCTATTCCATGCAAATTAGTATTTACCGACAATAAAATGCTATATTTTCTAAACGTACGAATTCAATACAATAGGGACGGGCTACAGATCCTCTACCACCCCAAAAGGGGACACTTGTAGCAACAAAAGAGGCTTTTGCAATTGCTGGCCACTTTGCTTTTTTTAAAGGGACGTCCCCTTCGCCTGCTGTTGAAAAACAAAAGGGATTTCAACTGTGAAAATCTATTTGTGGTAGCACCCCTGAGCCTGCTCAGAAAGTATTTCCAAACACATATGCCCTAAAGGAAACTGCAGACTCCCTGCTACTTAACACTGGTGTGTGAACGGAGGGATGGGGAAGTGACCAGCTGTCCTCAACTCCGGAGCAGCCACAAGACCTTCAAGACAATACAACACCAAGGGATCTTCCCCTAGAGCAACATCATCGCCAGAAGACACAAGCCATACGGATCACCTCTGCCCCCCACAATGCCATTAGAACAGACACAAAAGTAAAATGTATCAAAGTTAAACTAAAAAAAAGTAGAGAATTCCTCTAAACTAACATGACCAAGTGTTTTTTTTTTGACATGTCACCATAATGCAGACCACACATCCTTGTCATTTATATTAGCTATAGAGTCTGGTTGTTATAATTAATTATTTATATAGCATATTACACAGCTCTGTATATTAAGTTAGAGCAGAGATGCAACACAAGATAACACATTAGGTACAGAGTATGACACAAGAGGAGTAGAGGACCCTCTTCTCTACAGAAGTAGAGGCAGTGGTTCCCAAACTGGGGGTGGGCGCAAAGGTATTTCAGGGGGCGCGGGCCCTCATTCTGAACCTGTGTTTAAATGGGGAGGGGGGCTCCATAATGTTCCTAAATAGAAAAGAGGGGCTCTGCACGGAAAGTTTGGGAACCACTGGTTTTAATTTTTAAATGTGGTTTAATAAAATTAAATAAAATATTCAAACAATTTAACTAAAAGATTATTGCACCAAGTTTAAAAAAAAAATGCTGGCACAAATGGTTACAGGTTGTTTTAGTGGAATAAGCAGCATACTAGGAATTTAAGCATTTCATTGGCAAATATTGTAAGTGAACATGCAACTATTATGATATGCGTCTTTAGAAAATCTGAGAATGAGAGATTACCGTGGTATTTGTATTGAATGTGACACACAACATGACATTGGTGGGAGATCCCTCTTACCTTATACCGCAGAGCCTGGTGGATATCCGCGGCAAGTTGACCCTTCCACCACAAGCCTTCCAGCTCCATCGTTGGGAAACGTCAAGAGAGCCAAATGCAGAGAAGTGAAGCCTGCAAGACAAGGCGGTCATCAAAAGTTTGCCTCCTCCAAAGTTTACATACAAAGAGCCCATCTGATAGACACACAGCCAGCACAAAATAAGAAGAAGACAATCTCCCTTCTCTTATCTGCACTTAATTAAAATCCCACCAACAGAGGCTTAACCCTTTCCTGCCCACCAGACACTTCCTTGCTCCAGACTCATCACACCCACAAATCTCATTAACATTTTAATGAAAAGGAATAGCCAGCTAACATGCTGAGCTGCTTAACACATTAGGAGTGCCAAGTTTTTATTATTTTGATAAATAGAGATGGTCTAATACATTTGGGAGGTGAACATGCTTTATTTTTTTGTAAATATCTTTATATTATTATTTTAGAGGAGTCCATAAAGAAGTGTAAGATGACAGGGACACTTTGATGCGGAGGTAGTATGGCCCCTGTGTGGTGATCATGTGAACATCGTAGGGGGTATTAAAGTCACAGAGCTACAAGTCTGGTGGTAGTGATACAATCAGATCTCAGCTCATGGTACACGGTGACTGGGGGTCACCCAGCACAATCAACAAGCTGTACAGTCAGTGAGCCGGGTGATGTCTATGGTGGATCTCAGCCAACAAAGCCCCCGCACACTCACATTCACTCTCCGTGCAAGTTCCCCGCAAACTCCCCGAACACCCTCAGCGCCCACTGACCTCGCTCACTGATCAGACCCTGATTCCTGCTCACAGGCCAAGCACATCTCGTCCGCCCTGTAAGCTTTCCCCCCGTTCCGCCGGCCGGCCCCGTCCATCAATCGGCCAGGCTCACCCCATCCATTGTTAAAGGGCCGAGTTCCACTGACTGTATACAAAGCCTGTGCTCGGACCCATGCCACTGGAGTCCGCCTCCAATCACAAGGCAGCTTTCAGCAAAGGCTGCTGGTCTGCGCCAATCACAGCGCGCCTCTTGTATTGGTCAGACAGGGGGATGAAACGCGCTTCAGCCCTTCGGGTAAGTTTGAGCCATCTGGGCTACTGTAGCCGAAATGAGATTCACACATCTGGCTACGTCATGGCTTGGGCTGGCGAGGTTCAGTCAGTGGGCGTGGTTGGACACAAGGGATGGGAGTGGCTTGGGCTCAGGCTGCGCCCTGGGTATTGAGTGTTTGGGAGGTGGGCGGGGCTTGGTTTCTGGCGGAGGGCTAGACAGCTGTGCTATGATAAGATGAGAGATCAGCGCGGGTCACTTGGGGACAATTCCCTTCTCACCTAGTGTTATGGCTGCTGCTTTACCTCACAGAGCCGGTGTCTGAAGGAGCATTCCTCCCACAAAGGCGGGGGAACGTGTGTGCCCCAAACCTCGGTCCAGCTGACCCACCCATTAGTGGTGACCAGCACAGGCAATATTCGTTTTCACAATACATCGCAAATATTTCACCTCATATTCGGAGCAAATTGGTCAATTCGAGAATTCCTCATCTCCAGTCATTATAACCTTCATTGCAAAAAAAATGACACAGTAAAAAATGTGCAAATTCGTAATCAACACTACTGGTGGAAGATCTCGAATATTCGCGATTTATCTAGCACTATATTTGAGATCTTCGCAAATTCTTGAAGTGCCCCCCCCCCCCCCCAAAAAACAATAAACAGCAGCAGATAATCGATTACTCACAAATCTCGCCGAAAATTATATTCTGTAACTTAAGCCCCCCATACACGTTTTGAGTCTCTGCTGATCTCCTGGCAGATCGACCGCACGTGGTGATGTCATTACGCACGGCAGAGAATCGGCTGGGCACCCTTTGTGTGCTGGAACTTACGTTGGTCACCATCCAAAGTTATTAAATCGGTATAAGAATTACGGACATGTCAATAATGGCTTCGAGATCGATTTTGCGGCCGAATTACAACTTTAAGCTTAAGATTTTCAAAACATTGGGTGGAAATCTTAAGTTAAAGTTGCCATTCGACCTGAAATTGGCCGCCAAATCAATCTAAGCCATTATGGACATGTCCATAATTCTTAGACCAATTTAATTACTTTGGATGTGGACCATTGTCCCCGTCCAATGCGGTTGATCTGCCGGCAGAATTTCGAAACATGTATGGGGGGCTAAATGGACATACCCATATTGGCTTAGATCGATTTCATGTCGAATCACAACTTTAGGCCTTAAGCTGGCCATACACCTTAGGATCTCTCTGTCAGATATCATTTAGATCTACCAACAACTATGTAGTGCCGGGTCCTCTGCAACTGAACACAGGTAGACTGGTTTAGAAAGTCCCTCATATTACACGGTTTTGGTAAAACAAAAGAAGATCTAAAGGTAATCTGACAGAGAAATCTAAAGGTGAATGGGGACCCTTAGATTTTCGGCCCATGACGGTGCACATGACGGTGGATCCTCTGAAAAATCAGGTGAAAATCGAAGCATGTATGGGGGGCTTTAACGCTTCTTTTTATATACATTTCTGTTTTTCAATGGTCCCCAAACACAATATGTGCCTCTTTATGCCTCTGCTGTAACCTTTTATGGCTGTTTGGATAAATAAATTCACAATATATGGCAATTGTGTTGTCCGATTTAAATATCGTTTGCCAGTCTAACATCAATCAATCATACCACCACACAGTCTGATCGATTTAATCACAATCGATTTCCCAATCTTACTATGGTGTGCATGCTTCAACAGCACCTCCCTCACTGTCCTCTGCGTCAGCCTCCTGCATGGTAGACTCTGCTGCAGATGGACCTCCCTGGTCCTGATTGATCCTCCGATTAGCTGTCTCCATCCACAGGCCAACAGCTGGCTTTGGGTCAAATGTAACTCTCACAGTACAACACCGTTTGAACTCCCAGATTTCATACCTCAGTAGTCAAACAGTGCTTTTCTCTTGTCAGATTTTACATGTGCCTACCCTGACCTTAAACCCCCAGATCTCTAACACCCTTAGAAGTCCAATCTATTTTTTTGGATTAGTTATTTACATTCCCTATTTCACACCCCTAACTGCAAACTTTTATAGTATTAATGTTTCTCTGCAATCATCCAAATGACATTAATTGTATACATTTAACAACAAAAACTTTTACAGTAGTATATACATGATAAAGTGAAGTTGTGCATCTATTTATTGTGCTTTTCAATCAATCTGAAATATCAACTTCAGCCACCAGATGTCACTAGTGAACAATTGCTGTCAATTTACAGATTATCTCACCGGCTACTTTGACATACATGGGGGAGGAGGGAAAGAGGGGGGCGCTGCAGGTCTCTTCCCTCTCTGGCTATTACGCAGATGTGAGGCGGCCAGCTAGCACGCAGGATGGGGAACACAGGAGCAGGCAGCGGACTGACAGGCCCCTCTAGATGGTCGGGCCCAGAACGGGGGTCTGATGGCCACCCTGTTTGGAGTACTTGGATCTTCATTCTTGTCTTTCGTTGGTTGGAGAAGTTTCTGCAAGATCCTTGGCATTTTAATGTCGAGTGTGACTGTGGAATTGTGTTGAGATGCAAGCTATTTGTTATTTTTGTTATGATAAAAATAAATAAAATGTAACCCCAAAAAACAGAAACAGTTTTGGTTTAATCTAAAAACATGCAAAAATTATGGTTTTCAAAATGCGAAAGTGGTTCCCATAAAGTGGTAGACAAGGCACACAGGCCATAGAGCTATGTCGGGTGACGTCAGCATTCACATTACAACCTGTGCAGCCACTTAAGAGTAGAAGTCTAGAACATGTTCAGCAGCAACTTTGTCATCATCTTCAACATGTCAGGAGAAAAGTGACACAGCGACTCAAATATTCAGCAGTTCAAGTCTGGAAAACATCTATAGAGTAGACATGAGCACCTTATGGACAGGTGGGACAGGTCTATCATGTCTATAGCTGGCCATACACATTTAGATCTCTCTGTCAGAGATCCTTTAAGGTAGCCATACACAGGCCGATTTGTCACCGATCGATTCCCGATCTGATCATTCCAGGTGATCGGGAATCGGTGATTGATTGGATCGGGAATCAATGCAACACCACCTTGGGAATCCAATTTGTGGCTGATTTAGACACGAGCCAATCTTCATTTGATCCACAAAATCCATCGATCGGAAAGGCTGCTGCATAGGGCTGTGGGTCCATCCAACGTACTTCGATTGCCAAAGACTGACCAAAAAAAAAAACATGTCAGTTCAATGTCCGATCCAATTTTTAGTCGATTCCGATTTTGTTTGGTCAATCCTTCAGGGTGAGAAGAACCTGATTGATTGCCAATCGATCTCGTGAATGTGCGTGGTGATCAATCAGTCAAAAATCTAGTAAAAAATCAACCTGTGTATGGCTACCTTTAGATCTACCAACAACTATGTAGTGTTAGGCCATTGAACACAGGAAGACTTGATGGTTAAAGCTGGGCATACACGTTCCAATTCCTGCACGATCCAACCACCGATCTGATGCCGTGCTCGCTCACGACACGGATTGACAAAATCACTCGGACACTTTTGGCATGCTTCAATTTTTATTCAATCTGATCGCGTGATCGATTTTGATAAAGGATCACACTAAAATTGAACAAAAAATCCAGACGTGTATGCCCAGCTTAAGTGAGTCCACATGTGTACATACATATAGGGCAGAAGTGTCTGTGCCGGGAATGGGCCTGACATGAGACACCTGGACAACTACCTGACTTAAGCTAGCCATACACGTGTCGATTCCTGAGCGATCGATCGACGCTCGGATCGATTCCGGTGAAGCCACAGGCGTCGATCGATCGACCATACAAGTCTGTGCCTACCACCTTAGGCCACCGATTCCTGGACGATTCTGTTACCAGTCGATCGATTCACAAATGTCAACGCCCCTTGATGTGTGCCCAATCGATCAGAAAACACCAACAGGTTGGTTCTCTGGCTGATCCGATTTGGGGGCCATGTCGATCGGCCAGGAATCGTGTGGGAAATCGACCTGTGTATGGCCACCTTTAGGGCATACATGTATGTATGATTGAGGTCACTAGTGTACATACACACACCAGTATGTATACCTACCTATCCTGAGGCCAACTCAAATTTTGAAATATCACCATCACCATCTTTGATAGGTACACAGGAGTCTTTGTGCAGTTAGGATCATTGTTCCTACATGATGGAGGCACAGGTTTCCAACTGGAACAAAGATAATAATCTTTGCATTTTTTGTAATTGCTCCTCACATTTGTTGAGATTGACAAGAATGTTGCCATCACTGTTTGCATCTGCAGAAACACAATTGAGGAATACAATTGAAAAAATTGACAATCATTTCATTGTTAGTTTTTGGGCACCTGAAAAAAGGTTGTGGTGCTATCTTTTTCTGGGAGGGTTTGATCTTCTTTTGGATTGGCTGTGGACACACTCCTCACCTTCAGGAAAATGTTATTACTGATCACTTTGCAAACATACTTTGCCTGTTTCCCCTTCTCTTTATCATATTCATAATCCTAACCGTCGCTTGTTAGCGAAGGGAATATGTGATTGTAGCCACTTGTATGGATGTTGCTCTCCTTGCTATCATGTACAGTTGTGTTCAAAATTATTCAACCCCAACTGAAATTGAGTGTTTTGGCCATTTTGACATTGATTATATTCATTTCAGTCATCTTTTTACAATAAAATCAAAGAGGCACTTGTAAGTCAGACAAATATAACATAACATTAATAATGAAATAACCACAAATGTCTTTTCTGTGCTCACATCATTATCAGTTTTATTCAACCCCCAAGTGACATTCATTCTGAGTACTTAGTACAACATCCTTTTCCAGGTATAACAGCTTTTAAACGCGAAGCATAGCTTGACACAAGTGTCTTGCAGCGATCTACAAGTATCTTAGCCCATTCTTCATGGGCAAAAGCCTCCAGCTCAGTCACATTCTTAGGCTTGTGTGCTGAAACTGCTTTCTTCAAGTCCCACCAGAGGTTCTCGATTTTAGTCTAGTAACTGCAATGGCCACTCCAAAATGTTCCAGCCTCTAATCTGCAACCAAGCTCTAGTGGACTTGGAGGTATGCTTGGGATCATTGTCCTGTTGAAAGGTCCAACGTCTCCCAAGCCTCAGGTTTGTGACAGACTGCATCACATTTCCTTCCAACATCTCCTGGTACTAAAGAGAATTGATGGTACCTTGCACATGCTGAAGCTTCCCTGTACCTGCAGAAGCAAAACAGCCCCAAAGCATGAGTGACCCCCCGCAATGCTTCAGAGTATGCAAGGTGTTCTTTTCTTCATAGGCCTTGTTCTTCCTCTCCCAAACATAGCGTTGATCCATCCATTCGTTGATCGATTGCAGTATGCCAAAAGTCATGTGGACAAACCACAAAAGTTTTAGAACAGTTTGGAAATTAGAACAGTTTGGGCCCATGGATCAACGCTATGTTTGGAGGGATCCAACTTACAAGTGCCTCTTTCATTTCATTGTAAACAAGATGACTGAAATTATCAAAATCAATGTTAAAATGGCCAAAACACTCAATTTCAGTGGGGGTTGAATAATTTTGAACACAACTGTAGCTGTCTGACATGGGCTGCAAATTACAAAACACTGATGTATACAACAAAAAACATTCACATAAAACACATACATTTGTTTTATGACCGTGCTCTGGTAAAGCTAGGCATACACAGTTTGATTTTAGCGTTTGATCAACCTAAAACGATCAACGATCATTAACATCTATTGAACTTAAATCGTATGCTGCACACATGGTTCGATCAGCGAAAATAGTTCGATCAGTGAAAGTAGCTCGATACCGATCAAAACATCCATCGAAAAATGATCGGAAATGTTGAAAAATTTTCAACGATTGTTCAACAATCGAACTAAAATCTTAGAATTTTGTTTGTTGGTCAGGGCGATTCAATGAACATATTTATATATGATTCTTTCCTATATTTTTTGATTGAAACTAAAATTGCAGATTTTGGTCATATTCCGACTGAACCTTCCATGTGGTACTTCTTTAGATATGATCAAGATCTAAATTTGAATAGAAGATGAACGGTGCTAAAATTGAAAAGTGTATGCCTAGCTTAATATCATTTTCTCGCCCAATAAAGCGGTGTTGGTCTATTGTGGCATTGTTTTGCACAGGTTGAGGTGGAGCTGCAGGGTTTTCTGAGTACGTTGTTTTCCCAATGTTTCCTGGCCATGACAGTATCATATTCTGTACAGCGGGTATGTTTCCATGGCGTTATAGCCCTCTACGTTAAGCACATTCCTTGATGAGGAAATCAATCAATCAATCATCAATCACTGCAGGCGATTGTTTCGGAATCTTGCGTAAAATGTATAGCTGCCGCAGCAGTTGGACACCTAAATGCTATTTAGGGCACAATCACAACATACCTGCCAGACCATCACAAGAGCCCTTTGTACAGGGAGTGCAGAATTATTAGGCAAGTGGTATTTTTGAGGAATAATTTTTGAGCAACAACCAGTGCTCAATTAACCAAAAACTCATTATAATATCAAAGCTGGAATATTTTTGGAAGTAGTTTTAGTTTGTTTTAGTTTGTTAGCTATTTAGGGGGTATCTGTGTGTGCAGGTGACTATTACTGGCATAATTTTAGGCAACTAACAAAAAAACACCATTTATACCATTTCAATATTTATTTTTTGACCAGGACAACCAATATAACATCTCAAATTCACAAATATAAAGTTCTGACATCAAAAACTAAACAAAAACAAATCAGGTGACCAATATAGCCCACCTTCTTGCAAAGGGACCACTCAAAAGCCTGGCCATCCATGGGATTGTCGTGTTTTGATCTGTTCAACCATCAAAATTGCGGGCAGCAGCAACCCCCACAGGCACTCCCAGACACTGTCAGAGAGGGGGTGTACTGTTTCCCGCATTGTAAATCACAATTGATGATGGACACAGGTTCTCAATGGGGTTCAAGATAAGGTGGAACAAGGAGGCAATGTCATAGTTTTTTCGTCTTTTATACCTTCTTGGCCAGCCACGTGTGGAAGGTACCTGGGACGCATGTGATGGAGATTGTCCTGCATGGAAATCATGTTTTTCGGACTGGATGCAGACTTCTCCTGTACCACTGCTGAAGAAGGTGTCTTCCAGAAACTGGCCAGTAGGATGGGAGTTGAGAGTGACTCCATCCTCAACCCGAAAGGACCACAAGCATAATCTTTGATGAGACCAGCCCAAACCAGTACCCACCTCCACAGGCGGGCGTAGAGGCGGACTGGAGCTCCGCCCTTACCAATCACAGCACACGTGACCACATCTGGCCCCATCAAGACCACTCTATTTCATCAGTCCAAAAAAAAACCTTAGAAAAATCAGTCTTGAGCTATTGTCTTGGACAAGTCTGACGTGTCAGCTGGGGGTGTCTGGTCAGTGGTGGGTCGTCTTTCAGATTTCTGCTGAGGATTGCACACCTTGTGGCTTTTGGGCACTCAGTGAGGTGCATCCTGAAACATATGGCCACCAAAACTGGTGGAAAGGGCATCTTGGCGGCTGCACGCTTGACTTTTCTCAGGGTCCATGGCAGTTATTTTGCGCTTGTTCCACACGCTCTTGCGAACCTTGTGACTATTTGAATGAAACGCTGATGGTTTGATGATCACGCTTCAGAAGCTTGCACATTTTAAAGCTGCATCCCTCGCAGAATATCTCACAGATTTTGGACTTTTCTATCCTGTCAAGTCCTTCTTTGACCCATTTTGGCTAAAGGCAGGAGGGTTGCCTAATAATTAAGGCCCACCTAATAGAGGGTGTTGAGTCATTAGACCACACCCCTTCTCTTACAGAGATGCCATCACCTAATATCTTACTTGGTAGTAGGCTTTTGCTGGCCTATACAGCTGTGGAGGAAGACAACAGCAGTAAAAGAGATATGGGTCAAAATACTCATTTGCCTAATAATTCTGCACTCCCTGTACATCTGACCGATATGAAGCCAAAACACATATATAACTATGACCATTGCTCACACAATAATAATGGTTGTTCTCGCACAAGTCTTTAAAACTTAGCCATTAAGATGTTAATTTACATTAAAATTCAATGTTTCTATGTTTTTACAGCTTGTTTTTTTTATAAAAAAATATAATATGTAACTTGCAAAAAGGCATAACATAAAATATAAATCAATTTTGCTATTGCAAACATATTGCAAAACAATCGTATTAGGGAGTTTTTAGTTAATCACATTGTGCTGCCAAGAAACGCACTAAGCCATTAATAAAATTGATCCATTTTTTGTGATTTTACTAAGCCTCGAAAACCAGGGAGCCATCATTTTCTTTTCTCCAATCACCAGATGTAACAAGTCCCTAACTACTGTCCTACCCATCCAGGCTAGGATTCTGATGTTATGGTGTTGAGCTTCAATATTCCAATTGTGAATATATTCAATGAATATCGGCTGTTCAAAAATTTGCAAATTTCATTAATATAGGAAAGAGATATTCACAATTTCAAATATTCTATATATTGTGCATTGGGAAGCTTATGGATTGTGAATTTATATTCGCAATGCAAAAATAAATACCACATATCACCATTCTTTTTTACTTGCATATATATTTTCGCAATACATGGCCATACACTCGAATTGCGAATATCCAATCAAATATTAGTAGAATTATTCATGAAATGTCGCGAATTTGAATATTGCTTATGCTGCTCATTACTAGAATGTTACTAGAAATTACTAGAAATCCATATGGATTTTAAAATGTTAGAGATTTGAAGATATTTACTACTCTTGTTTGGTATGTTTTAAAACACATTTTTGTGCAAATGACATCCAGGATCTCAGATGAACTTTTTACATTTAAATTGAGGTTCATGACCTCTAGTGTACCTCCTAAAACCTCCCCAGTTGCAGAGTGTTTGTCACGATCCTGGGTCCTGCTAAATCCCCACCCCCATACATTCCTGGATCCTGTCAACCCCCCTCCCTTAATACATTCCTGGAAAGTATTTAGATTTAGGAGGTTTTGTTTTGGGGACTAGTTAGTGTTGTAAAGGGTAAATGATAAGTGAAGTTTAATCTATTTAATCTATTCAATATATGTATTTTCTTTTCACTTTCCTTTTTTAACTAACCTCTCTCGCTGTACCGGTGTCTTACCAAGGCATAACACATTTCAACACATTACTGAGTAATTTTGTTACATTTGAAAAAACTTGAGCCGAGTGCACATTCCCAGCATCAAGTGAGCACTTGGTATTTCATACCTGACGGATATTACAGAAAAACAGCTCGGGCAACCACCCATCCCTAAGGGTCAGTGAACACTTTTTTCTGTATTATCTGACAAGTATAGTCATTTCAGAAAGTAAACAGGAAAAAGATATTGTTGACCTGACATCGCTGGAATATACACCTCTAACTGGTAAGGTGAATGTAACTTGGTGTTCCAATTTTTCACTTTTAAATTTTTTTTCACAATTATTTTTTGGTATGTGGCTTTGCAAAATTGTAACTCCCATGAATTGTAATAGTCTTTTGATGGACTTTTTGAGTTGTTGTAGGTAAGATGGAAGGTGGGTGTGGGGTGACAGTGGGTAGAGGGTCGCCTGTGGTGCAGTGGTAGTAGGGTCGGAGATGGTTGTTGTAGGTATGATGGAAGGTGGGTGTGGGGTGACAGTGGATAGAGGGTCGCCTGTGGTGCAGTGGTAGTAGGGTGGGAGATGGTTGTTGTGGGTATGATGGAAGGTGGGTGTGGGGTGACAGTGGGTAAAATCCATTTGTATTTTAACTGAATTGATTGACCAAAAGTCAGGAAAATCACACCTTGGTAAATTTCAGTCAACCATATGTGACGGTTTTTCTAGGTATTTCAACTGTTATTGTACCTCAGTGGTTTCAAAACTGGGGGGCACAAGGGTATTCAGGGTGGGCGTGGGCCCTCATTCTGCACCTGTGTTTGTAAGGGGAGGGGGTGCTCGATAATGTTCAAAAATAGAAATAGGGGGGCTTTGCAAGGAATGTTTGGAAACCACTGTTGTATCTGATCATACTTTGGAGTGTCCGCACAGGTTTGTAATCTTCATTACTGAAAAAATAACTGAAATATATATAATTGGTTTTGTTTTGATGATACTGTGTGACAGGATTAAACTTAATCTAAAATAAACAAAATGAAGAAAAGGATATTGGACACCAAAATTTTTTGTTTCTGGGATGGCATAAATATATGGTTTGAGAAAAACATACTTGAGTTTTCAATAGTTTAATGAAGTTTACTTCTCCTCATATACAAACGGACTTGTTAATCACTTTGAGTCTTCCCAGTTAATACAGGAGGCCACTGGATTGAAAGTGCTTGCTTGCAAATTAAAAAAAAATTAACTATGACATTGGTTTAAAAATTTTCAGATTCTTTTGAGGAGGAAACCATTGTCATTGTTGGCCCATTGGAAATAAATGAAAATATACTTGCAACTGAAAATATATATTATAATAAAAAAAAAAAAAGAAAATTAATATGTTAACTAATTTCCATATCCTAATAAAACAAGAAAGATCATAAAAGAAGATAGCCAACTTGGAAAGTCATCAAACCTGATTTTGAGCTACAGAGGAATTGAAGTAGCTGTGGGCTTTTAATCCTCAGGGTTACATTTTTTATATTGCAATATTTTTCCTAAATGTTAAATGATCCAATATGATTGTTAAGTAGATGTGCTGTAAAGGTTATTAAAATGAACAAAAAGATATTTTTTTACTATAAGAGTTAAAGTAATGCTATTTAATGGATTTTAATACCTTTATTCTACATGTTTTCTTAAATCTTAATACATTTACGTCCCAGATATTACAGCTGTAAGATTGTCCTACTTTACACATATTATGGATACTTCAGCAGAAAAAAAAGGATTTTTTGTTTATAAATATATAAAAAGAGAGAGCATGATAAACCTTTAAGATGGGCAAAGACTTGTGGCCCTCAGCATCCCTAAAGGGCCGCACATAACATTTTCATCTATCTAGTCAATCTTTACTGACTTGTATAAGCATTTTATAATGAATATATGACAGCAGATAGAGCTAGAAGACATTGTTTTTAATTGAAACTTGTTTTCATTGATACTTCAACCATTAGGGAACACTGCAGTATGGTAATGCACATTGTGTGTCATGTGTACATAAGGATGTGTTTTTTTCATGCAGCCCAGTGTAATAAACCGATATTAGAATGTGTAGTGACAGTCATTGTCAATTACCTTCTTGCCCAGTTCCTATTAACCGTTAACAGTAAGGTTTCAGGGGCTGCAAGTGGAGCACTGAGGGGGACCGCTAAGGAGCATCCAAAGGGTGGCAGGTTGGGCACCTGGGCTATGGGGTATAGAACTCTTACTACGGCGATATTGTGACAGTGAAATGTGTCCGAGAGAAAGGTGTACGAGAGTGGAGACTGTGGAGCATGTGGTGTTGGAATGTAAGTTTGCGTTGTGTGTGTGGCGGAAGTTGTATACGGTGATGTATGAGTTGACTGGTGTGCAAGCGGTGGATCTCCGCTCAATTATTTGTGGAGCACGAGGTCTGTCGAAGGAGCGATTGCGTGTGTACTGGCTGATTGTGTGTTGTGTGAAGGAATGCTTGTGGAATGTGAGAAATCTGTTGGTATACAAGAATGAGAGTATTTCTGTGCATGAATGTCGGACCATGGTTCTGGGGAAGATGTACTTTTATTACTATATTGATGTTAAAACAATGGGGAAAGACCAAGCGGATCAGCTTTGGCAAAATGTGAAATGGAGAGAGTGGACCCAGTTTTGAGGGTTTATGTATTTCTATTTGCTCTTATGTGTTCTTATATTATGTTATGTATGTCAATATATGTGATAATGTGATTTATGTTTGAAATGTTGTGACTTTTTGATTTTTTGAACTAATAAAGTAAAAAAAAAAAAAAATAGAACTCTTACTATGCACAGTGCTGTGTTTCATGGTTAGAGCACCCCAAAACACACACATAAGACACATGAAGAATCATGAAAAGGTGTCTATCATTCTATCATATCAAGTCAGTCATTAGTGGGTCCAATAATTTTGCGGTTTGAACGCAGATTCAACTTTCTTGCACATTTTAAAGTTGATCATCAGTCGTACATCGATAAATTGTACCACCACACAGTGTGATTGATTGCAATTCCTGAGTTTAATGCATATGCTCCATAGTACAATCAAATACAAATCGATCGAAATACCTAGAAAACCTGTCAGGTATTTGTACAATCAATGAAAATTTACCAACATGTCCAGTCACTTTTTGATCAATTTTCTGTTCAAGATCGATCACTTTTTGTCGATTGCACCAGGTGGACAGGAAACGATTCCCGTTTGATCAACTTGATCGAACACAAATATCAAACCGTGTATGACCAGCTTATGTGTGAAGTGTAAATACATTTTAGAATGTTTTCACCTATTCCCTGCAATTTAGTTAGTACTGATGATAATGACATTAGGATTGAGTGGGAGGTTTCATTAGCTTATTGATAAGCTGAATACACTTGGCAAGCCAGGTGTTTGTAAGAACTAGACCATGTTATTAAGGTTTGAGGTGTTCCAAAATTAGATTTAAGGCAGCCATACACTCAGCAGCTCAGATTTTTGTTTCGATAGACTTGTGCAATTTAAATATCCTCTGTCATTCTAAAGCCCCCCCCCCCCATACACCATTAGATCACTCCAAACAATTTCCATTAGATCTACCAACAACTGTATAGTGCCAGGTCCTCCCTGATAGAATACATAGTGATTGGAAGGTTTAGAAAGCTCCTCATATTACATGGTTTTGGTAGAAGAAAAGTTGATTGTACAGAAATTGTATGGTAAGATTGTGAGGTGTATGGGGGTCTTTAAATGACTGGTACCAGCATACAGTGTGATCAATTTCAAAACCTACTAATTCCTTTCAAAAGCCCCAATTTTGAAATTTACCAAGATGCTGCTCAATCTATGTTATGTTCAATTTAGATCAAGCAGTTAAATTGATCCTTTTTTTCTCCATTGTTTGACAATATATTCTTTTTTTGTTAGTTCAATCAACAAAATTTTATGAAAAATTGGCAATAAATGGAAAGAGCAACGATTGGGTAGGAAAATTTCAGCCAATAGTACAAGTATCAGACAGGTGCTTCAACACATTTGTTTTCAGTTTTGGAGCATGCACACATAGCTATTTCTTTATAACAGGAAAGGGATCAAATTTAAGAGTTTTCAGTTCTGAAATGAAATACACTGTGGAGTATATACGGACTGATATAATGTTGAAAGTCAGAATATGAAATAGATTGAACATTGATGTGAGTATGCTTAGCTTTACAAATTGTCTCTTCCTATGTGCTCTCCTCCAATGTTTATAAAGGTTGGGAAATGCATTTAAAAGGGTCAGAAGACTTTGTGATTAAAGTGTCTGAAGGAAGGAGACTTATTGTATTGCTCAAAGCAACCAATCAGGTCTTCATCTTCATGTTCCCATTCAGCCCTAGAAACACATAAAGGGTTGAAAGAAATCGTCAGGCTCATTAAGTCATGTAGTCTATTGTTTAATGTTGCTTCTAGATAGGCACTTCCTGAGCCGAGATTCACACCTCCCCTCATGTTAGTAAGAGCTTTGATCATTTTTAAATATTGCTAAATACTTGTGACAATGATTGCATCACACAGGCTATAGTGTGAAAACTGTGAACATGTTGCATTCAATAGTCCCTTCTACAGTATAGGGTTACCAATACCAGAAGGATTTGGAGACCAAAAATATTTTCACACTTAGATAATTGGCACAGAGTAACTATTGACAAAGTGAAAACATAAATGATGTGCTATGCTTAACTATGGGTCATGTATAAAGTACTAAAATGGCAGATTATAACACAAGGTGTGAAGTACTACATGCCAAAATGCAGGTGCAAGGTACAGACGGCTCGACATTCGAGCCGTCCGATGTTCTCTGCAGCAGCGTGATGATGTCATCATGCTGCTGTCATATATCGGCAGAGCCAGGGAGACAGCTCTGCTCTCTCCCCAGCTCAGCAGATGCATGGAGACCCGTGGTTTCCATGTAAAGCAATGGACATCGGCCGTATTTAATGGTCATGTCCGATATGGCAGCGATGGCCGTGATCGTGCACGGCACTCGAAACGCCCTTCGATCTGGCCCATATCTTCACATCTGTACCCTGCTTTAGGCGTGCTGTAATGTAGTAGTTAACAAACAACCATACCTCATTACATGCATTGCTTTATCCGCATAACTGTAAAGGTAACACACTTTGGTTAGATTTGCAGTCGATTTTTCCGCAGATCAACCTCTGCACACGCTTGTGGTGATCTACCGTAAAATCATCTGCAACGCACCCACCATAAATCGCGCGATAAAACGATTGGCCAGAGAACGAACATGTATATATTTTTGGGGCCGATCTCATTCATTGAGGTGGGGACCAGTGTCCCCATCCAAAGTAAATGCCAGCACACCGGCCGTGCGTGATGACTTCATCTGCCTAGAAATCGACAGCAAAACTAAACAACTATGCCCAGCTTCACACCTTTCCATTTAACCTACTTTGACATGCATTTTCATTTGAACAGGACCATTGGATACATTGGACATCTTTTGGATATAAATGGCTAGGTGTGAACCAGGCCTTGCAATTGAAACAGGCATGCAATATAGTGCAATACATTGCAATGGCAAAGTGTAACAATAGGCTAGGTTGAAACGATCAGTTGGGGTTGCCGCCTGGAGTCTATCAGTCTTCACAACAGTGGGGCAGACACAACATAGGGTCTTAAATCAGTATGAGCCTCCCACAATGGTGGTCTATGACGAGACCCTGCCCCTTCGGCATCATCAATGACCGGTGGCATATGAGGTTCTTCCGATCCTGATTCCAGTAGTGGTGGAGACAAACCCAACACAAACAATACTTAATAAATAAAGGTAATTTATTTTCAAAACAACAAAAAAAAGCTGCTCACCCCTTTATTTCTTGTTCTTTTTAATATTCCCCTCTATCTTTTTGTGCCAGTGTTTCCTCAAACTTCCTTTATGCACCCTCCTGGCCATAGAAGGACTCCTTCCCTGAACTACATGTCCCAAGAGCATTCCCATTCCCTGCACCTGTACACAGAAACAGTAATTTGGGAAGTGCAGATGCAGAAGTGGAGGCTCCATAGAGCCCAATAGCTGAGGTAACCACTGCCAAACAGGAAGTGCCTGGTGCACGTATTGAGGCTGCTTTTTAACCAGAATGAATGAAGTGAGTGAGTGAGTGAGTGAGAGAGTAAAAAGAAACACATGAAGGCAAAATAAGTGTATGTACATGACTTTATATTTTTATAGTTTTGACAGTTAAGTAACCTTTTAATTGTCTTTTCAGTATTCATGTTCAGCGAAGTCCCATTCCTTTCTGGAATTGGATGGCAAAAAATTTTTAACAGAATACATTTTTTGCTCCCCCCACCTTGTCACGATGTGACGTCTTGGGTCGGACTAACTTGGATTAAGGGTTAAGCTGTTATCATTAAGTTAACCAATGCCACGTCATTTGGGTAATATGTCCTGTTAACAGCTTACATGTTGTTTCTTTCACCTGTTTTCATAGGAAATTGCTTAAATGATGAATTGAAGAAAAACAAGGAGTTACACCCCGGTAGCCTGTACTCAAGGCTTACCAAAATATGGGACTTTAGCAGCAGTAAGTTTCAAATATACAGTAAATTTAATATTCAGTAATCATCGAGGTTTATACTTACTTTATGATTACTGAACATTACATTTCGAAATGATGAAATTTGGTCCACTTGTTTAATTAGGCAAATTCCTAATACAGTTTATCAAAAATATTGAATATGAACATTGGGACAGCACATTATTTGCTTTAATCACAAATGATGTGACTGAATAATGAATGGAAAATAAAAGATAATATAAAAATAAAAGAAACTCATAATATTATTGTACCCCATATGTCACATCGATGTTAACAATGTAAAAGTCCATTCACAACAAACCATTATAATATGTGTTGGCCAACATGCAATCATGCTAATAGTTTGTGGAGCTTATGCTCAATAGGCTCTTATAAATAGCTAATATAGTTCACATAAAAATGCATATCAACTTGTATAGGTATTGTAAAAATGTATAGGTGTTATGGGGGCTGAAACCAGTAAAGGCACACATTCATAATATTGAAATGCATTGCTGCAATGCACAGCAATTTATGTTTTAAAAAGTGGTGTGCTTTATTCTTGTTCCACTAGAGCGATCCAACACTGTTTTTGATTGACCAGGCAATGCGAATAAAAAAAAAAGTGCATTATGGGTAACCAAGCAAGATCGCCCCAGTAGAGAACGAATGGATGTGATTACAAAATCGCAGCTATGCACAATAATTGGCCCAACTCAAAAACATATTATATTTTTATATTTTGTGTTATCTGAAGTACAGGTTCATTCATTCGCCATTTGGCTGCTTGATACACCTAGTCCAATACTTTGTGTCTCATTGTTAAACTTAGTCAATATAAGTCCTCTCTGACAAGTAGAAAGTAAATATTAAAGTAAAGTAACCTTACCACTGTATGTGCCCCCAAACGTTACCCTAGTACCAACTCTGGGAGTGTTGGATTCCTGATACCTGGATTCCTCCCATTGACCCTTACATCACTACAGGACACAGGATTTCTCACCTGATCTCACCATCCCACCTAAAGTCTGGTTATTTGAGAATTTCAAGATAATTCAAGTAGGATAGGTAAGTTTTTACTTTCAGTTAATGAAGAGAAACGTTTTACTTACCGTACTTTTTGAGAAAATAAGAGAAGTATGCCCAGACTTCTGGAAACAGTATTTGTATATATATTTCTGTAATCAGAGGTAGACTCAAACACCTTAAAGCTGGGCATAGATGGGACAATTTCCCATCAACTGCTGAGCCGACCTAGCGGGCGTGATGACGTCATCACACATGGCCGCTAGTGCAGAGAATTGGCCAGGTACCCTTTGTGTGCCGGCCATTTGATCGGATCCCATTAGTTCGGATAATGGGATCCGATCTACATTATCCGTCATGTTGGATAACTGTACGTTCCAACATGATGGCAAATTTTTGGTCAATATGACCAGTTGGCGCACTCCACTCCCTGCCGACCGGACGCTCGGGCAGTAATCGCCCTGTCTAAAGTTTACTTTGCTCTCAGAAACATTGCTGATTACAGGTGAGTTGGGTCTGACTTACCGAGCAAATGAACATGAACAATGAGAAATCACTATAAGAGCTATTGATGTCCGTGTTATGAGATGATCACACACCCAATAACGCAGATGTATCTTCTGGTAACATACACACTCTTGTTAAATGCAAAAGTGGTGAACACCCAGAGAAGCCAGCTTTCTGCAGCTGATATGCATATATATTGCATAAAGGAATATGTGTTGTTATTCTCATTCACATCATAGTTCATTTATTGCACTTTTTGCTCATTTATATATCTTCCATATTTTTAAACATGATGCATAGAGAATACAAGGACCTAAATTCCCATCACATTGTTATTCAGGTCTCCTTCATTTCCTGTGAAAACTGATCATGTAATATTATGTGCATGGCAGTTGCTAAGTTACCTTTTCCTCTTGTCTGGAAAAGATGGTCAGTTTTGACAGAAAAGTCCACAGAAAATTGTGAGCTTCGTCTGCAGATGGAAGCTGCCCACCTGGAGTGGCCAATCCACGTCGCCCAAAATAACGATCGGCCAGAAAACGTACACGTCTCTGGCTGATCGCATTGCTTTGGATGGGGATAAGCGTCCCCATCCAAAGTATCGCCCGGCAAAAAGCACACAAATGGTGGGTTTCAAATCTCTGAACAACCAGCTGCAAAGAGATGACATCATCTCACTGCAATCGGGCGATCGGATCTATGCATGTATGGAGGGGCTTAACACCTCTAGCTCCAAGTTAAGGCAGGCAGTAAATCCCTGCCAACTGCCCACTATAACCCTATCTAGTCTTATCTTTATATGCTTCCCTAATGCTGAGCATGCACGGATAGATCACTGTGCGAACGATGCCCAGCGTAGTGCAGTGCGATGTCGTCATCGTGCTGCGCTCGAACTTCATCTGCATCGAGGCGCAGCACTGCTGCATCATCATTATCGTCCACTTCTTTGGTTGGGGACCTGCAGTCACCATTCAAAGAAATGGAAATCGAACCTTTCGAATCTATTAATAAAATGAGCCGTGTATGCCACTGGAGCAAGTACTTTTCAGTAAACCCTATTTGCAATTCAATAGCTGTTTTCATGCTGCCACAGTTGTCTGAATCTCCATGTGCAGTGGATATGTGTGAAATGTACTGGGAGAATGAGAACATTTGTATTCTTAAGTAAATAAAACACAATGTCTGCTGTGGCAGTGTTGCTTGCCCTCTTAAGCAGGGTACAGACGTGAAGATATGGGCCAGATCAATGGCCACTTCGAGTGCTGTGCGCACACACGGACATCTATCCGGCGCATATAATATGCGGCCATCGCTGTTTAATTGGTCCCGCTTGAAAACAGCCATATCGGACATAACAGTTAAATACGGCCGATGTCTGGTGCTTTGCCTAGAGACCCCGGGTCTCCAAGCAAGGCATAGGCTGAGCTGGGGAGAGAAGAGCTGTCTCCCCAGCTCCGCCGATATCTGACAGCAGCGTGATGACGTCATCACGCTACTGCAGGGAACATACTAAATATATATCTAGTTCAATTCCTTTGTACGAAAGGCTCCAAGGCTTGCAGCATGACATGATAATATCAATAGCGCCATTAAAGGAACAATGGATCCAGCAGATAAACGGTGCTGGGAACCCTAGTTGGACTGAGAGACTACAAGCAAAATAAAAAGAAAAAAAATTGCATCTCTGGGACAAATCTCTCATATGGTTTAATAATAAAAATAGTATGCAAAAGTACCATCCATATACACCTTATATGGCTAGCAGAGAACAAGCACCTCAGGTGCCGATGGTGAAGTAAGGAAACTATTTAGGTAAGGACCTCAGAGTACAAGCAGTACCTGCAGCTAAGATGTTGTTTCCAGTCAGGCAGCCTGGTTGCTATACACACAGACCTTTATCAGGAAAGGAAATGAAGGAGTAAAGCAGGGAACAGACGGCTCGATATTTGAGCTGTCCGATGTTCCCAGCATCACGCTGCTGTCAGATATCGGCGGAGCTGGAAAGACAGCTCTGCTCTCTCTTCAGCTCAGCCGATGCTTTGCATGGAGAAACGTGGTTGAAGCGGCCATCGATCTGGCCCATATCTTCATGTGTGTACCCTGCTTAACTTTTGCATCAATTGCACTGTGCTGCAGTACCATCTATTCATACTGGTTTGACACATGATATTGAAAATAGCACAAAACTATGCAATCTAAAATCAATCTTATTGATTTGTGTATGGCAAGCTTTAGGCCCCATGTTTTATCTCAGTGTTTTTCAACCACTGTTCCGGGGCACACTAGTGTGCCACAGGATGTTTCCTGGTGTGCCGTGGGTTTTTGACCCCACACTCTGCCCTCCTATCTAGCTGCCTCTTATAATATAAGTCTTATACTATAAGAGGCAGCTAGATAGGAGGGCTAAGCAACCGCATCCGCACAGAGCCGGTCCGTGTATCACTATGTATTGTATCAGGGAGGTCACTATACTACATGGTTGTTGGTAGATCTGATCTGATCTGAAGGAAATCTGACAGAGAATCCTGCAGGTGTATGGCCAGCTTTATACACGGACCGGCTCTGTGAGGATGCGGTTACTTAGCAACACGCGTCCCCACAGACCAGGGGCGGTGTTTTTGCTCTGCTGGTACGCATCTGCGTTCCAGCGGGGGACCTGCTGATGACGTACTTCCGGCGGGGAACAAGAGGTGCGCCGTGATTATGCGTATCGTCGTGCCCTCCGTTTTTTTTCATGAAACAGGTGTGCCTTTGCCTAAAAAGGTTGAAAAACACTGTTTTATCTAATCATGGCTATTTTACAAAAATCTATTGTCTTCTATCCAATCCATTAGCTGGCAAAAAGAAATTTTGCAAAAATAATATACAGTTTGTCCTGTAGGACCCTTTCACACTATATACACTGTGGCTAGTGGTAACGCTAGCATGTCTGTTATTTGTGGTGAAACCCTGCATTTTTCACGGCACTGGCCTCTCCACAAGTGTATAGAAGACACTTGCTCTGCGTCTGCAAAACTGTATTCAGCAGCATGTTTACACAAATGTGAGGCAGTGAAAGTACATAGGTTACACAGCTGCAGAGTGGCTAGTGTGAAAGGGCTCTGGGTTTTAAAAGTCTTTTCCAGTTCTATCCCCAAGACCCACCAGTAGTGCATGTTTTGCAGGTAATCTCTATAATGTAGACATGTTTATGATGTAGGAATTGTTTGTATATATTTTTGTTTGTATATATTTTTGTTAGAGCTATGGTGGGTGGTACACACTATAAGATAAAGTACAAGGGTAGAGATGACCCACTGCAAAAAAAAAAAAAAGATCCTTTATTGGTTAGTGATTGTCAAGATCCATTAATTCTAGTACTGAGCGTTTTGTTGCTCACAGGGCCACTTCTTCAGGATAAAATATAGGAGGTAGATCATAGTTTAGCTGTAAAGGACCAAGATCACCTTTGTTTGGGCAACAAACAAAAGTGATCTTGGTCCTCTACAGCTAAACTTTAAGGCCATTATATCCACACTGAGTGGAGACAGTCTACAAACAACTTTCCCCCACACGCCTGATACCCATTACAGGTTGGGCATTTTTGGGCCTGAACAAACCAGAAACCTAAAGGCTGCCATACACGGGTCGGATTTGCACCGGATTCCGGCCCGATCGATTCC
>CM070037.1:52131050-52142726 GCA_036250615.1 Ptychadena robeensis | reverse complement strand
TTATAATATTGTATCACTACTGATTGGAGACAAAATGGACGCCAGAATACAAGATGGAGGGCATGGATGCGAACATCCTTTTCACAATGAAACAAAAGAACTAGTTGGAGCTGGGAGGCAGCCAGGTTTCTCTAGAGGAGTGAAAAGGTTCTGTAGGTCAAGCAGCATGGGGCTATCTTCCCTTCCTTTTGTCTGGAGTACTATACAGTTGAAAGAACTATAGAACTATAGCCTGATTCAGGCTATATATATTTATTTAGCAAAAATCATGCAACAAAGTGGATAGGACCTATACAAAATAGCTTTAACATCTGCACATGTCTAAGTTAACATAAAGGCTTAATATTGCTTGTTTCTTTTTATAATATCTATATGTTACATTAACTGTGTTTATTCTAGTGAAAAGTGAAAAAAATACATCAGTTGGCAACAACTTCAGGCATCAGAAGCGATCATACCTAATATCTGGACATATCACTCAACATTCTCCAAGATAACTGGGCTTCTTAAACCCTTTGATCTAAAAGAAAACAGAAGACTGTATTTGTAAAGTTCAGTGTGGCTAAATAAATAAACATTTCTATTTTTATAAGATTCATTTAATTTAGATAAAGGAATTCTTTTTTAATCATATACGGATGTATTGATCTTAAGCGCACAATTTCTGTATAGCACCTAAGTGGCCTTCCTTCCAATTCAATTCAATAGTTTGGAGACTATGACACATTTGTAGTAGATACACAGTAAAGTCATGGAACAAAATGTTTACAAAGTTACTTGGCATTCGGCCAAGTTAATGTATAAAGTCAAAGAAGCTCAACATATATTTATTTAAATCTGCATAAGTTTAGTTGAAGAAATGAAACACTTGTTTTTGTTAACTTTGATTGTATTCCATTGTTTGTGATACAATACTCCTTACTATGCTCCTGATAAACGCTGCCAGAAGTTGACGCAGACTGATGCTAATGTCATGATCTGGTTGCCATGGGACAAAAGGTTTTATTATGTGTATAATGTTCTTCAAGATGTTCCAGCTGTCATCTAGGGTTCAGTCATCAACCAGTGATTATGTTTTTTCTTCCCACATAACTGATGGAAACTAATTCTGCTTGAACACCCAACCTTTATTATGTAAATAATGTGTGGTTTATGACAAAATACATGATAACATTTACATTTTTTGGTAGCGTTAGGTGTTCCTAAATGAATGTTTTAATACAATTACACCATTCAGAGACCCAAAAAGACACCTAATGTTGTTCTAGGCTCTCAAAAGTTTTCAGTTCCCAAATTGACTAAGAACCCAATATATAACAGTGATACGATTTAAGTCCAGCTTACATGCTGAGCATGTTTGTACTATACATATAATTATACTATAATTGTACTATAATTAGAATAATCCAAATCTTTAGATTTAGCAAAAATGTTCCAAATACTTCAAATTATATTGTCTGTTCACATTGCAATAAAAAACCTGACAGAGCTTAAAACAATAGAATCTCCCCTAATACAAAACAATTAGGGGCTCTCAATTTCTAATAAATGGAAAGGTAAAATTAGTAGTAGAAATAAACAAACAAATAAATATTGAGCTTACCTAAACTGGAATTCCAGAATATTATATATTTAATAATTGCCTTATTGGTTGAACTTTGGAAACTGCACATGGTTTAATGTAGAATGTACTGTAATCTTAGCTCTATCATATCTTAAAAAAAGTTTTCCTCTAAGTTTTTTACTATTTTTCTTTAGGCAAAATCTAGATTTGCATAAAATATAAAACTCTACCATAATGTATGGGTTGTCTCATAATGTCTTGGCCAAACCATGTCCAGTCTGTCATTCATGTGGATAATACAAGCCTTTACATGCCTGAAAACACTTGTCAGCTGTTTAGTTATGTAAATTATTTTTCACAAGTTTTAGTAGTGAACTATGTAAGCCAAGTAAAGAAAATAAAGACGTGAGCTCAGAGCTGTTAAAAATTATCTGCATAAAAAAAAGGGTTGGAGCCAAAAGACATTCCTGGATGACAGAGCTGGATCTGAGGGGGGATGGAAGGGGATTGCAGGTTGTTCTTTTTATTTGCCATTGAAGACTAGTATCAAAGGTAACTCCAAAATGAAAAGACAAGAGATTAGAAGAGATTAATACCAGTAGCAAAGCTGTAGCAAAGGTGCAGAAAAGCTAAAAGTAGAACAATGTTTTAGGTAAGGGATAAACCTTGTGTATACAAAATGGAAATAATGCAACTTAAGGACTTTAACTAGGATGTATGCAATGAGTTAGCTTTGATGCGAAAGGAACAACATCAACAGTAATAAATGAAACATCAGTGGTGTTTGAATGAGGCATATTCTTCTGACCCCATCTACATGCATTTTCATTAAAGTTCCTGTAACATTTCAGTTAAGTTTCCACTGGCTCCATTGTTGCAATGTTTGGGATGGAAAGTGTAACATATAATTTACATTTACTGGCATGCAAGAGCTACTAGTACTATCATCAACAAAATATCCCTACAGTGAAGCTATTGCCTACAGGCAGGATTCCCATCCTGGTGTTCTGGATTATTTAAATTGAAATAGACAGACCTCCATGGGGATGAATACCTCAAGCAAAGAATAGTGCCAGAACTATTGGCTTTCAGCTTGTAAAGTGTCCTGCCCTGGAGCGCAAAACCACTTTAACATATACATTTTGACTTTTTTTTTAGTTATTAAACTTTATTTAACAAAAGAATATGCATTACAATGACCTTTGTTATAGATCAATTATGAGAAATTAAGTAGAACAGCAGGTCAGTACAACACCAAGAACATACGAACATTTGTCAAAAGTCAACTAAACCAAGGTTCCTTAAATATAAAATTTTGTACAAATCCCTATCCTATCCACATTTTTTTTACCAAAGCTATTTAACACCTTGACACCTTGAAGGACAAATATGATGTTGTAGGAAGCAGAAATGGTCATACTTGTCTTTATGGGCTTGTTTAGTACTAATTTGGCTTTTCACCCAATAGACCTGTCACAGGTCCTTAGCTGAACAATTCACAAGGGCCTGCACAAGTTTGCAGGTGCTTGCAGACAAAAGTGTCCAGCCAGTTCCTGGCTGCTGTGGACTGGCAGCAATCCAGGAAACGACCATGTTAATGTTGCCTACATTATGATTATAGTTTAGATACTGCTGATTGTTGAACAAGGAACCCCATAGGCCTAACCAAAAATGTAAACAATTAATGTATTTTACAGCACTGCGGCAATAATATGTGCAGCTAAATTATATGCCCAGGTAAACAGCAACCTTGTCTTAAAAAAAAGATGGAACCCCTTTGTACACTTTCCTTTAGATCTACAAACAACGTTGTTTTGCAGGAATCTCTATCTCGATTGGATACATATTCAATGGATAGTTTAGAAAGGCTAAATAGTGCTATTAAAACTAACATTTATTTTACAACAATTGTAAGTGTAACACATATGGGGACATTTATTATTGTTTTATGTCTACAGTTTTCTTTTCATCCGAAGATATACTCTTTAGTGAATGCTAGTGTGTTGAACTACTCACTGGCTCTGTATTTCTCCAGGGAACTCAAGTGACAATGTTTCCATACCCTTTGTAGTGGAAATGTGAGGTGATGAGTATTGTAAACTTAAATAGTAAAGATATTTTTTATTAGGGTGAAAGGGTTAGGAAGGCTTTTTATTTCTGTAATTTCTGCTAAGAAACACATTAAAGTTATCGATTTTCAGTGGTATTTAAATGTTTCCTTTTCCTGATACTGGTGTGGAGGATTAAAAGATAGTCGGCATATATATAAAAATAGTATGATCAGTCAATCATTGCACCAGTAAGACCACAGCTTGTAGGTTTATTAAGGCTCCGTGGATAGCTGTGCTTGAAACAGGATTTGATATTACGCTCTTATTTTAAGCAATAACATTTTTATTAAAGATTTCAAACAAAACAAGCAATTCAAAGGAGAATAGACCTAACAATATTCAAAGATAACACTACAAAATCTGGGTGGGGAAAAAGCGTTCAAGGGAGAGGGAGTAAAGGCCCCCATACACATAGTGAGCTGTGGACTGATGTGCGTGTGTGCTCGTGGCGGCGAAATGGGCAGCGGATCGCGGGTGGGGCACCCACGATCCGCTGCCCATTTTACCGCCGACCGATGGCCACGAGCACACACGCACACCTGTCTACGACAGCAAAACCTCCCACGACTCGCTACGACCAAAGCTTGGTCGGCCAGAGAACGGACATGTTTGTAAATCTCTGGCGGATGACCGGCGTCCCCATTCAAACTAACGTCCGGCACACAAAGGGTGCCCACATATACTGTGAGCGATGGGATGCAGTGTGAGGATGTCATCATCTGTTGGCCCCTGCTTGGTACCTGTGTGGGGGCCTTAAGTTGAAAGCCCGTGTGGTAAAAGCTCAACCAACAAAATATACATACAATGCATAGGTACATAGTTGGTAGGTCTAAAATATTCTTGGAGTCATAGGCATAATGTGATAACAATCCATGCGGATGTCATCGGGTGACTTGCAAGAAGTTTGCCCATGACATAAGAATTTGAATTTGAAATGACCATATTGAAATCTGATGTTTTTCTTTTTTTTATTTGGCATGCATTGGAAAAGGGGTAGTCTTATATGGCGAGTATACCCCAAACTCTATATTTTTACTGGAATTGTTGGGGTTCGTCTTATACACCCAGTCATCTTATACACCGGAAAATATGGTACATAAAAAAGTCCAATTTAGCGAACCATTCAGTGACAGATAGGGGTATAGGAGACCCTCAATGTCTGGGGATCACTGAGCCTGCTGCTGCTAGGAACAAATGGTTGACCCCCTTATTTAAAGATACTGACCCAGAAAAAAATTAGATAAACATAAAAAAACTTTTTGGCTTTTCTAAACAACATTACACGATCAGTAATTAAAAAATATTAAAATAGCAAGTAAACCAGGATTTTGAGGGCAGATAAGCAAAGGCACTTGTATATTTCCCACAGGATAGATTCATTGTAAAGCCACTTGGAATTTTTACAGAGTTTTCTGCCTCCAATTACACTAAAACATGCAACTTATTAAACTTTCAGAAATGCTAACTACAAGTGCTGACATGTGTTTTTCAATGCTCTAGTTCCAGGATCAAGTCAAGTTACATGATCAAGTGACTTCCTGATTTAGAAAAATGCATAGGACGGATGAGCAAATTATCACAATAGGCTATAGAAATGTCCTTTAATATACTTATCAACATCCAAGTATATTACCATATATATTATATATCTGATATATATAAATGATCAGATAATTTTATTTTAAAATAACTCATATTAATACTCATATTAAAATGAATAATCAGTTATAACTGCATTATAAAAGTAATAATCAGGGATTAATTGATCATCAATTTTAGACACACAACAATATGTTCTGTAGTACAGAAACATCTGGGGACCGGTTTGTACAAAGGGCTACAAAACAGTGACTACCAATAACCATTTCATCTTGAGGACCACCCATAACCATTTCATCCTAAGGTAGTAACAAGAGTTTTACGAAACGTGTTGATGTACTGTGTCTGCCTTAAATAAAAGATATTGAACAAAGATAGGCACCTCTATCTGAGCCTTCTTCCTTTTTTCGGGGATACATTTAAACCTAGAATAATTCTGAATACCGAGAGAGAGTTTAAGGTAGCACAGAAACTCTCAGTCACCCAGGGGCAAAGCGAGAGCGACCTTTTGGAGAGACATTAAACTAGTGGACAGTTCTTAAAAATCCCTAATGCCCCTTGACGATTCTGCAGTTGTTAGTATATCAGTCAATCTTTATCACATTCACTTCTTACAATTTCTTGAACAAGCTTTTTAGTAAATCCTGTTATTATTAACAATTATCAAGACACTTAGTGAATGACTGTAATATGCTTTGCCCCCCCCCCCCCCCCGATATGGATATTGCAGAAATATTTGCCTAAACTATGGAATTAAGATACCAACTGGCATGTGAGGATAACTATGAGGATGTCAATAGACATAAGATAGCAGATGTAAAGGAGACATTTCAGTCATGACATCTCAGTTTTATTATTAAAACCTGAACATGCATCTGCAAAGTCAGGACATGTCTGAAAATACCTAAGTCTTACAGTTTTTTTTCTCTCTTAAAAAATGAGCATTGTATTTCCATTTGGTAATCAATGGACATGCTTTACGTAAACATACAGTGTACTTTTGGCAATTTTAAATGTATTATTTATTTAGAGATTTAAAAAAAAATAAAAATAAAAATACCAAAAAGTCAACTTTTTCATGGGCTACTAGCAATCATGAAGAAGCCTAAAGGAAGCTGGGTGTTTCTGGTATCCCCCATATTTTGCAGTGGTTATTGGAAAATAAAAGTAAAATATCAAGAAGCCATAGACCTCCATGTTAATGGAGGGGCATCAGTTTTCCAGCCCACGTTACTGGTGTAATTGATGCCGCCAGTGACGTGGACTAGTGATGGCTGAAAAGTTCGCCCGGCGGACAGTTCACAGCGAACATAGCATGTTCGCAGTTCGCAATGCTGGCGAACATTATGGGTGTTCTACCCGCCCCCTACACCTTAACATGGAGACAAAGTGCGACCCCTCACCCTATCGTCAGATGGGACAGTACAGCCAATAACACCTCCTTTCGCTCCTGGAGGACCCCCCCCCCCCCTTATAAAAGAAGCAGCCCAGCGGCCATTTTTACATTTATCCTGCGTCTTTAGTACTAGATAGATAGTGAGAGCTGCTGCTGATTGAGGGATGGCTGAGCTACTTTACTATTATACTCCATCCAGTGATCTGTAGCTATAGAAGTTCTGTTACATGTAGTTCATCATAACTGAATCACAAAAGTCCTTCTCTGGGGGTGGGGTATGCTGTATTATGCATTGCAGAGAGATCTTACTAAATGTGATGCTCTGCAGAAGGTACTTTTGGCACAATCTGTAATCTAGATGGGATTTCCGGTCATTAGACTTGAAGAAAACAGCATTTTAAAAAATCCATATATGGGGGGGCGTGGCCAACTGATGGCGGAGTAGGACGTGTGCCGAGAGAGCTCCGTGCCCGATACCCGGTCTGACCCAGTAATCACCGCAGCAAGGCTCTTTTTCCCGCATATCATGGGTCCTAAGCACCGAGACCCGACCCAGGGCCAGCCGGCAGCCACGCCAGCCGCTAAGAAGCAGATACAGGGCTACTTCTCTCAGCCGGAGCGCCATGCGGTCGACAAGGCCTCAGACACCCGTGGCACTCGAGGAGGTACGTCGGCTGCGCCCGTGTCGCCGGACTCCCCAGCATCTCCCCCACGCTTGCCTTCACCGGCTCCCCAGGCAGAGGAGTCGATCCCCAGCCCACGCATCCCGGCATCAGACCCTGCCACTGGAACACTTGGGTCCCCGGAGGATGTGGATCCTGCATGGGACTGGAAGGCCCACCTGCGCTCCCTCCCCATGAGGCAGGAACTGGATGTCAGGGTCTTGCATCTGGAACGCAGCTTGCGGACAGACATCTTCTCCATCCGAGCCGATCTGACCCAGATCAGTGCTGACACCCTGGGCCTTCAGAACACCTGTGAGGGCCTGGCCGCACAATTGGATACCCATGAGACCATCTTGGAGACGCACTCTGACCAGATCCAAACTCTGTTTGCGCTACACGATGACTCTGAAAACCGGGACCGCCGTAACAATATTCGGTTGAGGGGGCTCCCTGAATCTGTGGGTACCGCTGACCTCTTGCCTACTGTGAAGCAGATTTTCACCTCCCTCTTAGGGGCCTCTAACCAAGTTTGACCTGGAAATTGACCGAGTGCACCGGGCTCTGGGCCCCCGAAACCCTGACCCGGCGAATCCGCACGATGTTATCTGCCACATTCATTTCTATCGTACCAAAGCGGATATCATGCGAAAGGCTCGTTCTTCTGCGCCCATTCAGTTTCAAGATCATACGGTGCAGCTTCTTCAGGACCTTTCTAGGCTCACCTTGGATCAACGCCGGGCCTTGCGCCCTCTTCTGACTGTCCTGCGTGAACGAAATCTCCCCTACTACTGGGGGTTTCCCTTCCAGCTGAATGTCCGTCATGAGGGTGCCGTTCACTCGCTGCGGAGCCCAGCTGATCTACCCCGTTTGCTGAGGGCACTCCACCTGCCTGATCTGACCCTCCTGGAGTGGCCGGTTCACCCTTCGACTCGACATCTTCGACGCCGGCAACCTGAGGAGTGTTGCACTCTTTTCCTTCTTCTCCCCTTGGTGGGGTGCTTCTCCCTGCTCCCCCCGGCACTTGCGGACCCCTGGTTTTTGGATGCCATCCCCAGGATGACTGTCTTTTTGGACGCTGATCCTCTTTGGGCACCGAGTTTTCCTGTGATGTCCACCCGACATGGATTATCTGGAGTCGGATCTCCGCTCTCCTTCTCGAGATGGGACTGCCACTGATTCCTGCGGGTCACGTGAGAAACACTGGGGGGGGGGGGGGGGGGTGCTGGTTCTTCTTGTCGTTATTCTTGTTGTCACTGTTCTCATTATTATTGCTTTGTTGCTTATTTAGTCTCCTGCGGCTAGTGGATCTTATTCTTGCTGGGTTTGGGGTGAATTGTGTTCCGTCTATGACTATGCATTATTATTTACTCTCTTTGGGGAGACCGAGTTGGGCCGGAGTTCCCCGCCTAATGTTGCCTTGTCCCCACATAGGTTGCTGCCTCTACTGAGACAGCGTGTAAGTTAAGCTTACACTTTTCTTAGTTACTTGTTTGTTTTACCTGTCTGTGTTCCCTCTGTTTCTCTCCCCTATCTGTTTCTTCCCCCCGCCCTCCCTCCCTGTGGTGTGCTTGAGGTGTTGTAGTTCCCTTAACTGAGGTCAGTTTGTTTTGTCCGCTCGGGGGATTTACTCCGATTGCTCCGATTTCTGTGTGTGTTTGGGTGTCTATTGTATTTTCTGTTCTTCCCCTAACCCCCTCCCCATTTTTAAGATATGGCGGTCCCTGTCGCTCCTGCCTCTCCACAGCGCCTAGGAATAGTCTCACAGAATTGTAAGGGGCTTAATAATCCGGTTAAGCGTTCCCAATTGTTTTACTCGTTGCATAAAAATAAGGCTCAGATATTATTGTTGCAGGAAACACATTTCAAACGTGAACAGGTACCTGTGTGCGCCACCCGTCACTTCTCCACGTGGTTCCATAGCACATGCCCAGAGTCTAAATCCAAGGGGGCTTCTATAGCGTTCCACAAGTGCCTGCAGCACCAGGTGCTTGACTCAGTTGTTGATCCGATGGGGCGTTTCGTTTTTGTTAAGGCCACAATATGGAACACTATCTATACCATCGCGTCCATTTACTTACCTAACCACAACCCGGTCGCAGACGCTTTGAGTATCTTCTCTAAATTGGCTGGCTTCTCGGAAGGCCTGGTTCTGGTGGGAGGCGATTGCAATTTTGTTCTGGACCCTAGGCTGGACTCTTCCTCTGGCAGATCGGGACTTGCCTACCGTAAATTGAACGCGTTCAAGCGAACCCTTCATGAGCACAGGCTCATCGATGTGTGGCTGTTATGATCTGTGCCACACAACCTGGATTAGCGCTGGGGTGTCAGGTGCAGGGAGTGTAAGCCAACCGGGGGTCTTCCCCCAGAGCCCCCCTAATGGGAGATAGGCAGGGATCCCTTGAGGGGACCCTGTGATCTTTTCCCGCTCCCGGTTGGCCAGGTCCTGCTTCCCTAACTTACCCCTCCAGGAAGGTGTAGCGACAGGTCCTCGGTGGGTCCTCGTAGTCGGGGTCACAAGCGGGGGTCGAGGCAGGCGGCAATCAAGAGTAGTCAGTATCCAAGCGTAGATCTGGGCAGGCGGCAGACAGGGAGAGTAATCGGTAAACAGGCACAGGTCAGGAATCCAGAAGTCAGAGGTAGTCAAAAACAAAGCAGGGTCGATACACGGGTCAGATTCAATAGCACAAGAAAGCATGGGTCACACAGCAAGCTGCATTCGTCCAGCAAAGACTGCCTGGAGTGACCGGGTTAATATAGGAAGTGAGTCTCCAGCACCACCCCTCAGGGAGGGGCGCAACCCTGGAGACCCACCTCCTGTTCATGTATTAATATTCGGGCGATGGCTCTCGCTCGCGCTCGCGCCGCACGGGAGCGTGCGCCCACGCACGCACGGGACGAGATGGCTGGGCAGAGGACCCCGAAGACCCCCTGGAACCCAAAGTGGTGTCCCCATGCGGGGAACGTCTGACAGGTAAGGACCCGCGAGATTGAAGGGGTAACGCAGAGGACTGCCGAGCGGGGTCCTGACAGTGGCGTACTCTTAACCCCAGTACGAAGGACTACACCTTTTTCTCCCCGGTGCACAACACTCATACCAGAATTGATTATCTGTTCGTTAGTCATGCTATCTTGGGTATATTGCCGTGCCCGACCATTTCCCCCTGTGTGTGGTCGGACCATTCCTCTGTGGCCCTGTCTTTTGAGATACCGGGGACTCAGCGACCCTCCTGGGCATGGCGTCTTAATGACACCTTGCTCCAGGATGACCTGTGCTTGCAGGATGCTCAGACCACCGTTGGCCATTTTCTGACTGATCATGCTGAGGATGACACGGCCCTACCCCTGCAGTGGGAAGCCCTTAAGGCGGTTCTGCGGGGTGTGTTTATTAAGCATGGCTCCCGCCTTAAGAAGTTGCGTCAAGCCGATATAGCTACCACTTACACTAATCTCTGTCGACTTGACGCATTGCACAAAGCCAATTCGTCTCCCGCTACACTGGTGGAGCTATCTGAAGCTCGTGCGCACCTACTGGCTTTATATGATTTTTCTCATAGAGGTTATAGGGATCAATGCAGGAAATCGCTCTATAAGTTTGGGGACAAATGCGGTAAATTGTTAGCCCGCAGACTCGACCCTCGGGGTACGGCTACTTTTGTCCCTATGATAAAATCTGCGCGCAACGAGCGCTTGACTTCACCACATGCTATTACTGAGGCTTTTAGTGCCTACTACTCCCAGCTGTACTCCTTGCCCTCCCCAGGGTCTCCGCCCTCCGCCTTGGCGGACTTTATTGCAGAAACTGCTTTGCCGGCGCTTTCTGAGGCAGATGTACAGGAGCTGGAAGCCCCTTTTACGGATGACGAGGTCTCCGCGGCAATTAAGCTCTCCCTGTCCGGTAAAAGCCCAGGCCCTGATGGCTTTACGCCTAAGTTTTATAAAACCCTTTTACCGCAGTTGGTTCCGTTCATGGCCTCTGTCTTTAATGCCATTTCCCCATCTGTCTCCTTTCCTCCTCAGAGTTTAGAAGCTCACATTTCCCTCTTACCTAAACCCAACAAGGATCATTCTTTGTGCGCCAATTATCGCCCTATATCATTGATCAATATTGACATTAAACTCTACTCCAAAATGATAGCCCTGAGACTGCAGCATTTGTTACCATCACTTATCCATCTTGATCAGACGGGGTTTGTACAGGGTAGGGAAGCTAGGGATAATATTCTTAAATCGGCTCTTCTGCATGAGGCTGCTAAGCGGCTGGGTGTCCCTTTGTGTGTCCTATCCATTGACGCGGAGAAGGCATTTGATCGGGTGAGCTGGCCCTTTCTGGAGGCTTCTCTG
>CM070037.1:52112015-52125903 GCA_036250615.1 Ptychadena robeensis | reverse complement strand
ATAATAGTGGAATAAAGAGAGCCATTTAATCCCCTAAACAATTGGTGCCGTGATGCTATATAGTTAGATATCGGTGACTAACATGTTCCACGTGGAAAGTATAAGAGATATCAAAAAAAGCAAATATACCTGTGGGGCTTTAAATGAGTATAGACTTTCAACACTGTATGCGGTATTTAGGTAAAGAGAAACTTCCTGGCAGATGGAAGGAATTTACATCAGTAATATTAAAGTTAAAGGAATGGTACAATGTTTGATGTAGTATAAATCTTACTCATAGTAAGTAGCAAAGCAATGAGGTAGGTAGTATGTAAGGTCAAGTAAGCATCAGATGTGGGTATCGGTGTCCAGACTCCCAGTGCTCAATGTCCAGCCTCCATTCCAGCCGGCATTTTATGGCCCCCCGCCATCGCCACGTCGGGCGCACGCCAAGACGCCGGCGCTTCTGGATAAAATCCTCAGTACACAGGCGCCAGCAGCCCCCGCCCGACGTGACGACGTGCGGACACAGGAAGCGTCTCCGTCGCCACGGCAACACGGTAGCGGCAGGCCTGCCGCCCCCGGCGGGAGGAGCCAGTCGGGCAGGAGAAGATCCCATACCCATTGGTCCCCACACCGGAGGAAGCGCCCCGCCCACCCGTGCCACTGAGTGAATGAATGAGGGCGCTCCCACTAGCCCCCCTGAGGGGAGCCAATGACTGGCCTCCCACCAGCCCAGGGGGACTGGCCGTGATTACGGCCGTTTGTGTCCGCAACCCGCACCATGGCTGGCCGCCAGGATTCCAGCCAGAGGCTCGGAGGGTTGTGAATAAAAGATGTAGTGTAGAAAGAAAATTTGCAGAAGAGTAATCCAAAAGTGGAAGAAATGTGTAAGAAGATAATAAACCATGTAGTCATATAAAGAGAACATTGATCAAAATGTATAAGCAGTAACAATTGTAAAAGATTATTTATAGTATGATTGTATAGATGAATGGATGTAAATAGATAAATAAGTACGGAGTTAATAGAGACATCATTGTAATTTGTTAATCAAGGTAAAAAATAAATAATTCTAGGGGAATACTGAACCAATGTTATGTAGGGTCCCCATATACGGAGAACCCTGATCAAAGTAAATATATATGTATGTATATATATTTACTTTGATCAGGGTTCTCCTTGATTAACAAATTACAATGATGTCTCTATTAACTCCGTACTTATTTATCTATTTACATCCATTCATCTATACAATCATACTATAAATAATCTTTTACAATTGTTACTTTTACTCTGTACTCACTTTTCAACATCTGGTTAATTATTTAAACATCTACCAACATTGAAATGTCCTATGTTTTTATCAATCATGTTCATTAAATCATTATTAATTTAAACCTTATCTACCTTGTTTACCCTATATTGATGGCCGTTAAAGTCCCCTCGCCCCTGCGTTTGTTCACAGGGGGAATTTAGATTAGTTGTGGGGCTCTATTTGATCCCCCTTCTATCTCCAGATATATAAAAAAAAGTCATGCAAAGACACCAAATGTCATAATACACTGCCTCTAGTGGACAACAAAGAGTTCTGGGGAAACAATTCCCATGACTTTGCATTTGCATTATTATTAATCTGACATTATTAGAAAACTATCTTTCATGTAAAATGGTAACATACTTCATATACAGTCAGTGAAATGAAATGATCACCCTAACTGAACACCAGAGATAAAAGCAATGACTAGTTTTTTTCTAAGCAAGCATTTAATATTACACTGAAACAGACACATTTACTGAGTAGCACTTCTGAAGGAGGACATAAACAGGGCAGGTGGGCTGGTTGGTCAGGCACAATTTAATCATTAACAGATTTTTAGTGTAGTTTTTTTTTTTAACTCAATTTAAAAACAAAGAATACAATTTCCGCTCTGTATCTCGTTTCCATGGGGGTTGAGGAAATTAACAGTTTACAGAAAATAACTTAGATGGAGGTTAACTTTAGTTTACAGGAAGTGAAAAGTACACTTTATTTATGATAAGATCCGCACAGTTATTTTCTGCACGGATGCATCTAGGACCAGTAAGCTTCAATATATTAGACTATTTATAAATATCCTTTCAAATGTATGCATACACATGTTTGCATTAGAACACCAAAATGGAAATATTCGTGCAACTATTCATGCAACTAGATAAACACAGATTGTCTGACAATAGTGTCTGAACATTTTATTTAATAAGATCATTTATGCAAGGATATGTGCAATTTCTAAGGTATATTGGTTACTGCCTACATATTTTGTCCCTGGCTATTCTGAACATATATGAACAGGTCTGGGCAAGTATATGTAACTACTTTTATATTTGCAGATAAAGGCCTAGCAGCTAGATTGCAGTAGTTATTGTAATGGTATAGTTATGTCTCAAATAATAAAAGAAGACTTCATACCCAGGAAAAGGAATGGGAACAGATATGGCATTACAGCTTGATCCTCTTCCATAACAGTTCATGCTGTAGAAACCATCTATAATGTTATGATGAGGTGGTATGCGGTACCTGCTAGGATAGCAGCTAGAATACCAGGATACATCCCAGGATGCTTCAGGGGTTGTAACATAGAAGGCTCATTCATACACATCTGGTGGTCATGCCAATAGCACAGGCATTCTGGGAAACAGTTTTCAAGATACTGTCAAAATAATGGGGAGAAATATTACACCAGAGCCTTGGGTAGCCTTGTTGCTTCTACACCCTAAAGGACTGATGAAAAATCTGCAGTATTTGTGCATACGAGTAATACAAGCTGCTAAATACACAATAGTAAAGGAATGGGAAACATCAGTACTTGATGGAGCTATGACAGAGGCAATAATTACGGAAAGGTTGGGTACATTTGAAGCTATTTGAAGCAAAACATGTTGGAGGAAAAACCATAACCACCAAGCCTTAACATATCTTATGTATGGATATAATACGCAGTGATCATATGTCAATTTAATGTGGTATCTGTAAACAAAGTTACTGTTATGCTGTGTATTTGTGTGCATCTATAAAAAACTTTTTGAAAAACTATTTATGTAGCTTCCATATGCATAATAAAGACCTTCTAACTTTTTATGATTAATTGGACTGTCTGCATGATGTGCTGTCACCACAAACACAATCTTTGCTAGTAGTACTTTACTAAGGAACTTTATTGGAATCTGAATAAGGCTCCACTGAGGGTTTTTGGGAGCAGACGCGTGCTGTATTAGCCCCAGTGAGCCTGTTTACCGCCTATTTTTTCCGCGTCCGCACTGCACTGCAGGCAATCCGTGGCTCAAATTCCTGCCCACGCCGGCAGCGTCCATTGAAGCCGCAGGTTTAAGACTGTTGACAGTTAATACAAATAAAAAACCTAAGGGGAAAGAGCGAGTGTACGGCAGGGAAACCGGACATGTGTTTTTCTGTCCTCCCGTGTGGAGCCTATACTATATCTTTTGCTTTTTAAAATTGAAGAAATATGGGAACCATGGATGAGATGCTTTATGCCTAGGGGGATTGGTAAAAATGTATTCTCAAGACTTTGAAAAAATTCCCCCCTTTCAAATGCAAAGAAAACATTTCTCTCTTTATCCTTTTTTTTTTGTGTACCTGTATGATATTGAGAATTTTAATGTGTGTGGAAACATTAATAAAACTTAGGTTAGCACCAGCCACTTAGTTAATGCAAATAATACTCACATAATACTTGCTGACAGGAGGAGATAGCAGAGGTCTAACCTTCTTGTAACATACAGTGGATTTTCCAGTTCAATATCAGGTAATTCTCTCACTTTATACTTGCTGCTGAATATAAAGGAAGAAATGTAATAGTCCTGCCTAGCAGAAAAAAACCCTTGGAATGTCAATGTCAAGTACTGTTGAAAAGTCCCTAATCTGTTTCCACACTATAAGGCTATAGTATTTTTCATACAATTGACTTTAAAAATTATCGTATTAAGTCGATCGTTTGAAATTTCATTTCTTTTTTTTGGATCTAAATCAAACTGGATACAAAATTTTGATCAAATTCACAGATACATTTGATACACACCCCTGGTAAAATGTCAGGTTCCTGTGCTGTACAAAAATGAGACAAAGCTAAATAATTTCAGAACCTTTTTCCACCTTTAATATGACCTATAAACTGTATAATATAATAACCTATAGTAACCTATAATACCACTCAAACTGAAATCTTTTAGGTGGAGGGAAGAAAAAAGTATAAAAATAAAATAATACGATTGCATAAGTCTTCAGGCCCCCATACACGTGTCGGATTCGAACCGGATTCCGTCACGATCGATTCCGGGCGCGTGCACACGAAACGATCGTGCCGGAATTGGATGCAGCCCACCTTGTCCGATCGATCAGGTCCGATCGTTCAGGGGCTCAGAATCGGATCCGACGGAGAACCAACATGTTGGTCTTTCTCATCCGATTCTGCCCGGATCAGGGGGAGTTGCCAGTTGTGAGGTGGACAATCGGACACGGATCCGTCCCGGAATCCGTTGGACAAGGTGGTATGCTGCGATGGATACTCTTAATTGGCCGATTGATCACACCTGCGATTCCCGGCAGAATCGCCGGAATCGATCGGATGATGAATCGATCGGACATGGAATCCGACACGTGTATGGCTAGCTTTCTAACTGGAGTGTAGTTGTGTTCAGAATTAAGCCACCACATTTAAAATCATGTTCACTAAGAGTCAGCCATAATTTACAGTGCCTCTGATTAACCCCAAATAAAGTTGAGCTGCTCTTGTTGGTATTTCCTGAATTTTTTTGTCGCATCCCACAGCAAAAGCCATGGTCCACAGAGAGCTTCCAAAGCATCAGAGGGATCTCATTGTTAAAAGATATCAGTCAGGCGAAGGGTATTTCCGAGGCATTAGATATGTCATGGAACACAGTGAATACAGTCATCATCAAGTGGAGAAAATATGGAACAAAAGTGACATTACCAAGAACTGGATGTCCCTTCAAAATTTATGAAAAGACAAGAAGAAAACTGGTCAAGGAGGCTAGCAAGAGGCTTTCAGAAACATTAACCTCCCTAGCGATATGCCCGAACCCAGTTCGGGCAAAGGCACACTGCAACTATCGATACGCCCGAACTAGGTTCGGGCACATCGTGGGAGCTCACCTGCTCCACCGCCGCCATCTTCTCTCTTCTTCTCCGTCTTCTTCCGGGTCCCGGAGTGACGTGTGACGTCACGGAGGCGGGACCCGGTCCCCGGTCTTTTTTTAAACCTTTTTTTTTTTACTTTTGAGCTGGATAATAGAAATGTCTTTCTATAATCCAGCTCAAAGTGGATCCTGCTAGCAGAAACGCTCGCGCTGAGTGTTCCTGCTAGTGGTATCATCTTCGGCTGCACATGAGCCGTTCCGGAAATAGCCGAGGTCTCCGGCTATCTCCGTGATTGGCTCTCGTGTGCCGAATACGTCAATAGGTACAGAAATTTTTTTTTTCTTTGATTTTTTTTTTTTTACATTTGTTTTTATTTTGATTGGATTGGATAAATATTTTATAAATATTTTATCCAATCCAAATCAAAAGAAAACAAGTGTACCTCTAAAGCCGGCCATAGCGCTTTATTCTGTGGCCGATTTTGCGAATGATCACCATGCGCATTCGGGGTAAGCGCTTGGTGATCAATTGCAAAATGAACGCGCCCACCTGGAGCAAGTACTGGCGCAGTCTGATCATGAATCAAACTGCGCCCGTGCCGGAATCAGGCGCAACCGCTGGCTCTCTGTGTGCCTGCAGCATTTCTGCAAAGCTGCAGGCACACAGAGCCTTTCCGCCCCTATCGGCGTCACCGGTGACGCCGATGGGGGCGGAAAGGCAAAACACTGTATCACTTTTGGTACAGAAATCTGCACCTCAGTGAACCGCCAGGGAGGTTAAAGGAGTTGCATGATTATCTGGCAAGTTCTGGCTGTGTGGTACTTGTGACAACAATCTCCTATATTATTCATATGTCTGGGCTATGGTGTAGAGTGGCAAGATGAAAACCTTTTCATATGAAGAAAAATATCTAAGCCAGGCTACATTTTGCAAAAACATCTCTGAAGTCTACCAAAAGCATGTGGGAAAATGTGTTATTGTCTGATGAAACCAAGGTTGAACTTATTGGCCATAATTCCAAAAGATATTATGCTTGGCACAAAAGCAATACTGCATGTCACCAAAAGTACACCATACACACAGTGAAGCATGGTGGTGGCAGGATCATGCTTTGGGGCTGTTTTTCTTCAGCTGGAACTGGGGCCTTCGTTAAGATGGGGAATTATGAACAGTTCCAAATACCAGTCAATATTGGCAAAAACTTTCAGGCTTCTGCTAGAAAGCTGACATTGACCCAAAGCATACATCCAAATCAACAAAGGAATGGCTTAAGAAGATTAAGGTTTTGAAATGGCCCAGCCAGAGCCCAGATCTGTTTTCGATTGAAAATCTGTTGGGTGATCTGAACAGGGCTATGCACAGAAGATCCCCTCGTAATCTGACAGATTTGGAGTGTTTCTGCAAAGAAGAGTGGGCGAATCTTGCCAAGTCAAAATGTGCCATGCTGATAGACTCTTAGACTTTTTTTGAGTGCTGTAATAACATTAAAAGGTGGTTCAACAAATTATTCGTTTTAGTGTGTGTACACTTATGCAACCCTATAATTGTATTTTTATATATATTTTTCACTCTACCTAAAATATTTCAGGTTGTTTTTCATTTGAGTGATACAGTTTATAGGTCACATTAAATCTAGAAACAGTTCTGCATTTATTTATCTTTGTCTAATTTTTGTATAGCACAGGAACCTAACATATTACCATGTGACTTTTTATATCCACTATATATATGATCATACTATAAAACATGCGAGCCAAATGTAATAGGATGATATTTTAAGTCGAATGAAAAATTTACCTGTGTATGCCCAGCCTAAGTCTTCTGTTATACAAAGAACTTATCCAACATTCATAAAATGGAAAGACAGAGTATGTGTTATGTCATGTGATGCTAAGTTGATGCATTTGGAACAACATCAAGTCTAAATAACATGAATTGACTTTTCTTGTAAGTCATATAACAATAGGCAGAGTGTTCATCGTGTATTCTGCACCTAAAAAAATAAAAGATCGCATTTATAAAATCAAACATGGCCACTATATATGTAAAAGTTGGTATTTAGTGTGTAGATCTAGCTACAGCCCAGTCTCCTCTGACTGTCCATGTTCCCTGCCCAAGCTCTATACCCAGTTAAGAAGCTAATGTGTTTTCCTATGTGATTTTTCACACCAAGGTTGTAGATGTGCCATTTGCAATCGCCATGGCCTCTTCATAAATAACTCTGTTATTACTGAATAAGGTAAAAGGAAGCTTTTCCATATTGCGAGTCACAGCTATATTATTGAACTTTGACCCATGAAACCCACAGGAACAAAATACATAGTAAGATCTGCCTTAAGTTTACTTGGGTTGAAGTTTCAAGACAATAGTTGCTGCAAAGTCTAAGCAGTGAGTACAAGAAATAGTGCTCAGGCATAACTTGGTCAGCAGCCAAAGCAGATAAAAGGATTTTAAATACATCTTCAAGGCTTTTTCTTCTGTTTTTAATTATGATGCCTTTTGTACAAAAGCTAGAGGCTATACTGTAGTCTGCTTCATTGTACAATATACAGCTAAAAATGCTAATAATAAAGAGGAGGCTAATAGAATGTGAAAAGACATAAAATGTTTAAAGTTAAAACATAAAAAAAAAACATAACATAAAATACATTTAATTAAAATGAAAGTGTGCCCGCAAGCCAAATCTTTAGCAGGCCTAAACTGTAACTGTAAGTGATGCTCAGTATGCCAATGTATGCATCAATAATTGCCCCTTTTTTCATAAAATAGTTTAAATTTTTTGGGTAAACATTTAGATACTTTTTTGTATCCGATGCTGGAATCAGTTCATGATTCCAACCAATGACTGATGATAATCAATATTCATATGGGTTTATTCCCTCTAGTTAAGACATCTAGTTAGGTTCAATATAGCCAGATAAGGGGATTTCAGAGGACATTAGAAAAAGCTTTTCTGAAATGCATAAGATGAAAACATGCCTTCATTACCTGCTAAATTAAAGAAATTATGGCGTCTCTGATCCACCTATGATAAGATACACCCACGAGGGGATTTCCATATATTCTTGAATAAAGTGACGTAAAGTAAAGTAAAGGTGCCCATATATGGGTCAATACCCGTTTGATTGATAAACATTTGTTCATCGTATCGATGAGCATCATGTTGTGCTATCGATTCCTGGTGATTGATTCCTGTGATCGGCACAAACGTGCATGGCAATCGATTGTTCAGGAATCAAAAGGAAAATAGACCCGTGTATAGGTACCTTAAGGGACTGCAAGCATATCTTACTCATGGCACCATCAATGCTGACACTGACATGACATAGAACACTTAACCAAAGGGTAAGAGCAACAACATAGTGAATAGAAATAATTGTATAGGGCTGCTTTGGTTCGAAATAGATTGCAAGCAATAGTGGACCAATAATCAAATTACTTACTACAACAACAAAGTTATGAAGGTATCAATTATTCGCAATACAACAGCAAAAAAACTAGCAAATGCACAAGTAAAATTGACAAAAGAAATGTCGTAATTAAAAATAGACACATTGAATTCTGACTTTAGTTCCATTGAAATGCTGTGGAGTCTATATTGCTATCAAATATTGCACATAATTCAGCAAGACCTATTATTCATAAACTAAAAGGCTCAGAAATGTTCTCCCTAAGAACAAAGCAAAAATTGTTCACATTAGAGGAATAACAGGAAAAGATTCCTGGGCTTATTACAGCTTCATTTAAAAACACATTTTCATGCCTCAGCATGTCCTGGTGGTCCTTAATTTACTTAAACTTTAAACTTACTTTCTGTATGGTAATTCTAATAATGAATGATTTAGGGTTGATTAATGAGATGCAGAATCTAGACATATATAAGATCAAAGCCAAGTGATTAGACACCATGTGCCAAGATGCAAAACTGCAAGATGACAAACAACCATACACCAAAATATCATTGGTTCATTTAAAACTTAGTGATAACTGGCATGCATGTGTCTTGCAAGCGTTATTTATATTTGTTTGTGCCATATGCACATGTTGAATGTGTGTGCATTTTTTTATGTAAAATTATTTAACATGTGGAAAGTTTTTTTCTTTTGTTTTCTACACTTACCGTAATTGAATTTTTTACAAGGGGCCTCCTATGTGATAACACAAAGAGATACAGGTACAGTTTATACTTGATTAGCTGCTTTCCTTTTATTGCAGCTGAGATCTGAAGCAACCTAGCTTCATGGGGTAACTTATGTTACTCATGCACAGATGTGCCATCTCTGAAGTATGTAAGTAATCACTTCCATAGGAATTACAGAAGCCAGCTTAATAAAAATTAAATTGCTACTTGCAATGCAGCTGCAAGTTTGTTTACATCATAATAAAACGTAATCATAATAATTATGGTAATGGAGGTGAAAGCGGTAAAGGTAATCCAACAAAAGAGAAACGTGGGACTTGCCTTTCCCAATATGTTTAAAAAAAATAGCTTTCATGACTTAATTGCTCAGAGAAGATCTGACTTTGCTATAGATCAGTCATTCATAGTAAGAGTTTTGTAATGTGAAATAATTCTGACATGTTTCCTTTAAAAATGAAAACATGTAGCTTGCATCTGGTGCATAATGATAGGTCACTACCAGAAAGGACACACCTGCCTTTTAGGTTCTGAACAAACACTTTCTTCGACTTGAAAGCCCTTAGCGTGAGGTTTGCAGGGAGACAATGTACATAGAGCTATTTTTATCATCCTTAGGAGAACAGAGCAGCCTATCACTGCGCTGGAAGCTGGAGCCATCACCCACTTGGATCACATGACTCTCTGTGGACGTGCTCCATGATGGAATGCATAACAATCAGCAAAAGCAAACCACACTAAGGTATCAATGTGCAAGCAAATGCAAACTGTTGTGCTTCACAGCAGCTATACATTTACTGAATACTAAACCTAGCTAACAAATTGACTTGCATAAAATATACAGAAAAAACATACACAGAAATAGATGTTAAATCACCGCCTAATAGAAATAAAAAAATTTAAAGGTGCACTGCAATCCGAACAGAAAATGAAACACTGCTCACAAGAAATCAGACAAACTGGCTCATAGCTACTGCTTTTCAGTCACCCTTAATACTCTTTACAACCTAACTGCTCAAAATCCCTTATTAGTAAATCCATCCACCCTTATTCTGTGTATAGTATATTATGCTGTGTGCTGGCTCACTGATGTAGGAAGAGACAGGAAAATAATATAGTGCTCAACTGTGACATGGCGCTTAGTCCCATCAACAATCTCCTATGAAAATCTGGATTCAAGAGAACTAAAGGAAGACAAATTGAATTGAAAACATCTTGCTTTTAGCACATTTAATGTGTTTTATGGCATTAGAAGTTCACAGAACATTTTAATGTTTCTGCAACACATTTTGTTTTTAAATGGCAGGGTAGGTGCCAATTTTAAAATATTCTAAGGCAATGTTTCTACTTTTGATAACTTGCCAATTGAATCACAAATGTAAAAGTACATAAATCTCTACATATGTCTGAGAACTATTTTTCTATCTATCTATCTATCTATCTATCTATCTATCTATCTATCTATCTATCTATCTATCTATCTATCTATCTATCTATCTATCTATCTATCTATCTATCTATCTATCTATCTATCTATCTATCTATCTCATGTCATTTATTTAGTTAGTGTATACTTGGTTAACTTTATATTAAAACCAGAAAAGGTATTAATACAATTGCTTGTGTAGTAGTAGACTTTTATACAATGTTTGCTGTCAATTAATGCAGAAAGTTTAGCTGATACCCTTTATTGGCTTAGACTTGGTTCACACCTATCTATTAACACGTGTTAAGACATGGTAATAGGTCAACATTATATTAAATCGGCTTCTTAACATATGTTATTATGTGTAGCCCAACATGATTAAAAAACAAATAGGTGTGAACCAGACCTTTGTTAAGTTATAAAAGAACCAAGCTTTTGTGATGTGATGCGTTCTGTGAATTTAAAAAGAGAAACAGATATAAATATTTTAAAAATTAAAACAAGAAACAATAAGAGTTCTGCCCAATTCAACCTGTGTAGAGTTTATGGATAGCACAGGGATTTTCAAGGCATTTAATAGACGTACTTCTACTTACGTCTATTGAATGTCTTAAAAATCCCCGTGCTGTCCACAAACTCTACACAGGTTGAGTTGGGCAGAACTCTTATAGTTTCTTGTTTGAATTTTCATGTTGGGATGTGGCATCTTGTATACTAGAAAGGCACACAGGCAATATGTGTCTTATTTTAAAAATTACAACATTATATTTCTTGACACATTTGGTGGTAGAGATGTTCAATGATCAAATTTGATGCTATTATGCAAATAGCATGAACAGTTTAATTGAGTCAGTTAAACTGGGCTCCTGCAGAGTTTGATAAATTTAGCTGCAGTCTCATTGCAAATTCCATGCTATAATGTCAAAATGTTTGCATTTGATTCACCATCCCTATTGGGTGTTTACTTATGTTAGTTAATAAAAAGGCATCCATTAAACTTGAAGCTTTCTGTATACATTCATACACCAATTACAATTATCAAAATATAGAACGATGATCTAAAATCAGCATTATAAAATTTAGTCGCTGCAGAAAATAAACATAAAAATATAGCGTAATTGTTCATTACTCAAGATTGTATTATACCATAGGTTATTTTACAACTGTCCTGGATGGATGACATATATTATTTTGCTATTTACAAAAGCAAAATACATTTTAACATTTAATTGGTAAATTATTACATAATAAGTATCTGTGGAGTACATATTAATATGATTGAAGTGTGCAGATTTAAAAAATGATTTCCTCTTCAGTACTGTTGCCAAACAAAACAAGCTTTGGGCAAAACATGGATGTATGCATTTTCACAGTACTGATTAAAAAAAGAACCTTAAAGGGGATGTATAAGAAAATATACAAATTATATGTGTTTGTGATTTATCTAATCTTTGAGTCAGTCTGATGGTGGAAAAGTGCTCTGCCATCCTAAAACAATATACTTACCTGTACTTCTTTCAACCCAAATGAGAAACTCCATATTTAGCTGCCAGTCATTTGGGGGTTAATTTACTGCAGCATAGTGTATGTCCACTAGATGGGGGCCAGATAATGGTTTTCAATTGGGAGATTGTATCTACATATGAATATATACATAGAGAAAATTAGGTATTTACCTGTCTGTCACTGAGCTTCCATTTATGGTATTTGCTATGAAGTACAAAAGGTGAACATCTCTTTTAATGAAAAACACTCTAGATTTTCTAGTCACATAGTACCCTAACACTATGTTTATGAGTTGAACTTTGGTATTTTATATGTGTTAAATGTATAAAAGGTGTTTAAATAATACAGTTTGTAGTAGTTTTATGATTCGGTAACATTGTTACATTGGTAACACAAAAGCAGCCCTGTTGGGAGAGACTTCACCCACACCCAATAATTGTCATCTGAAATTATTATTGTCATCTTGGGTGTCAGTGTTCCAAACATTGCTGTAAAGACAGAATGCTTTGTCTGATTCATTCTTTAAAGAGGGGAGGAGAAACAACAGCAGCTCCTTTTGGTGGTCAGACTTTTTTTTAGTGATCGATTCTGATTGCAAAACTGAGGAAATGAAGGTGGAGGGAAAAATACATGAAATGAAACGCACTTGATTTCTAAAAGCTAAGATGTATTTATTTAAGTGGTCATAAGTTGGATGACTGTATCATACCAAGTTTATCCAGAAGACCTGGCAAATCCTTATGGAAACAGATGGCCACTTGGGTGGGACGGCTGGCTCCCTCCTCTAGTAATAACGCACATGCATTCAATACAAACAAGATTGTACTCTATTCTGCAAAAAATCCAGGTGGTTTAAATGTTCCTGCAGCTGGTTTATGAGATCTCTTTTCAGAAGAGTCTGCAAAAAAAAAAAAGAAAGAAAACTGTAGTTGAAGACTTTCTTAATATTAATTTTACACATACAAATAAATGTGTTAAATTTTCTCAACAATATACGTATGTAAACATAAACTTTTATTACAAGATGAATACTTGACATTTTTGGTCAAATCTTCAAGAAAGACCAGCATTGCCAACACAATGCTACTGTCTTTGAACCTCCAGACTTATTGAAAACAATTTTGAGGGAACTAGCTGTGAAGGAAGTGACATCACAGGGCATAAAAAACATATAGATCTGATGATGTTTGATGATGAAGATTTTATAACTTAATAAAAAAAAATATTGTCTAAAAACTAAACTTTATTTCACATTTTTATAATGCGCCACAGTAAAATATTAATTAGTTTGTGGTGCTGTATTTGGAAATGTTTTCAAATATTGAATAAATGTTATTCTTCTGCATGTGCATCAAACTCAATACAAAGTGCTGTATATAATATGTAAATAACATTTATTTTTTAATTCCTGCTGTTTTCACTTAGGAACTTGCGCCTACTAATGAATAATAGGAAACCAGCAGTCTGGGGTAATGTATTTAAATTACCTACACTGTAGATGAAAGCTTAATAGAGCTGTGAGGCCATGACACAGATCTGTGGAGTGGAGATAATTATGGCAATGTCATTTAGTCATTCAGAGGTTGTGGATTCTTTATCAATTTGCATGGACATCTAACTAGCTAAAGCAGGCCATACACGGGTCCGATTTTAGCTCAATCGACTTGAAACGATCAATTTT
>CM070037.1:52049698-52106896 GCA_036250615.1 Ptychadena robeensis | reverse complement strand
CAGCGAAGTCCCCCTGCCAGGCCTGTCTACATCTGTCAAGATGTGGGGTAGGGAGGGCCAAGAAACATATTATTTGCCTGATATACATGTTTAGAATGTATTTAGGAAACAAAATGTGATTACCTGTGATATGATTCACAATAATTCTATTTTTATTTTCATTTAAAAATAACTTTATATATGTTCACAAATAAATGGTATAACGCCAAATACACAATAGATTTAATTATATTAGGTTTGTCATGTTGCGTTATTATATAAAATACTTGTCTTACCTATTTTATATTAGGTATACATTGTTATGCTATAAAAATTTAATTGTACAGGAGGAATAGATCTTATTGATAAAAGTAATTTGCAGTAGATAAGAACACACATTAAAACACACATCTGTTTATGTCAACTAGGATCTTTCATTATTCTCATTTTCATATTCATACTTCCTGAAGTGGTTTATTTATCTAAGTATAATTTTAGAATGATTACTTTCACCTTAAAACCAACACCTTTTTAGATGACATTTAGGAAAAAGTTAAGTATATTTTAATGACTTCATTTGAGTCATAATTGAGTTATTGCATTGTTGATCTTAAATTATTTCACAGTTATATGCTTGGCCTGGTCACTTTACATTTATAGATAAGCTATTAAAAGCAGTGATTATCAGTCACTTTGTCTCCGATTAACAATTAATATATTGACCACAAAGGGAGAGCATTGTTTCAATGCCAATTGTTGACTCACAGACATGCATTTTAACTAGAAGCAGTAAAGTGCAATCATTTTAAAGTGCTGCAAAGAAGGAACAAGAGCCTGATTATGCGACAAATGTAGCTGCCCCAGCGGTTTGTGAAACATTCACAGGAACTGATAACTTTATCTACATCAAGCTGATCTCTTTTTCAAGTTTAAAACTAGCTTACCACGCATCAACTTTTACTCTATGCAGCTTAGTTTCTATTGGCTTAAGGTAGGTTTACACGTGTAGATTTTTTCTTCAATCAACTGCCAATTAGATTTTTTGTTCAATGTTGTTGTCGAACATCTTTCGTTCATTTATCGAATGTAACATTAGATTTTTTGTTCGTCCATTACCATATAGAATGAAAATACATTCAAAATGTAATTTACCAACATTTTCGATGACCTTTCAAAAAAATTTGGCTCAAGGTCAAACAAAATGTATCCATCGAATAAATTGCCCATTCCATTCTAATTTTTGTTCAATCAACCAAAAAATAGTTCGTTCTTCGTTGATTGAACGGAAAAATCTACACGTGTAAACCAACCTTTGCTGAAAAAAAAAGCAATAGTAGATTGTTATACAATGTAAGCCATCAATGAAAACAGAAAGTTTGGAGTTTAAGAGATACCATTTATTGGCTAACTGAAGTTTAATTAGCCAATATTCAGTATTAGTAACTCCAAACTTTCTAAAATAAAAATAAAAGATTCTAAGGGCTTGTATGATTTAAATACTGGCTGTCAGTCTAATATACTACCACATAGCGTGATCCATTTAAACAGATTCCTTTCCTAAGCCCTGTGTACATGCTCCACAGTACCATCAGATACAAATCCATTGGCATACCTAGAAAATACGTCAGATACTTCAATATTCAACTGAAATGTACCAACATGATCGATCACTGCTCGATTGCTTTTATGTTCCATTTCCAACACTTTTGGTTGATCGATATTGGAACAAATCGGTTTTCAAATGATCTACTGAAATGACCAAACAGTTAAAAAAGGGCACGAAATTTTTTTAAAATAATTGTTTATTTCTCACAGAAAATATTGAAACTATTATACAGCAAAGCACAATTATTTTTTCAATATTAATATTTAAATATAGGTTGTAATCAGATATAATAACAATGCATTTCTAGAAGTTAGAAACTGACATCAGTGTATCATGTAGCTTTATCAAACAAATTGTTGAATAAAAGCACAATAGAAAATGTTGCAGTAACCTGGTAAAAATCATTTTAGCATAGCATAGTTAAAAGTTGTCATTTGATTCTTGATAGTCATTAATATTTGATCTATTTGGCAAGCCATGTTTTAGAAGAAGCAAATTGCATCATAACCACAAAGGGTGGCACAATTTCCGTGTGTGCCGTGTGCTTACTGACAATAGATGGCAGTAGATGGAGCAGTTTGCCTAGACTGCATTCCTAGCAAATGCTTCTTCCTGTAGTACAAGAAACGCCATCATGCTCAATACTAACACACAACCATTCTCATTTCAATGTTTCTAGAACATTTGTCCCTTCTACTTACTGCATCTGCGCTTTAAATTGCTTTACTGAATACGCTGTAAATGTTTGGGCTGTAGACACGTCTTTAGCTCTCTAAGACATATTCGTATTCTATTCCACTAAATCATGTTATTTATATACAACTTAATGAAATGATATGGTATCTAACAGGCATCTTTTTATGTTAGCATTTAAGCTTCTTCTCATTGTGCTTTAAAAAATGATATACACACATATATCAATCATTTGAAAAAAGCTTTAGACTATAAAAGAAATCCCTTATTTATAATATGCAATAAATACATATACAATATGAGTCATAACTATGAACGTGCAGTTACTTCTATCTACAATGACCTGGTCAACTGGTAAATTTGACAGTTGACATGAGCAATGCTGTCAATTATAAATAATGTTTTCCATTTTTCCTAAAGTGACTACTTTAAAAACAAAAAAATAAACTGTCATTTTTATTCTTCAAAATTCTACATACAATAGGAAAGGGTTAAAAGCTATTTTTTTTTGCCATTGATGTTCAATTGAGGAAATTTCCCTTTACATCCTGTTGTGTCTATAGGACAGGAAGGAAGGTAAATGTATTTTTAGATAGTTATCGTTAAAACGAGTCACACGCGGGAAATCATTTTTCTGACCCTACAGTTCTGATTATTACAATTGTGGAATTGTCCAGCTATTAGGACAAACAGATTTGAACTTTAACACAATAAATTGTGTGAATATTTACTGTCCAATCAATTTAAGATTACATAACATAAGCAGGAATGTGCTTTTTTTTCTGTATTGAATAATTTAAAACATTTGCAGAATTTATTTTGTGAAGCTTCTCAACTTCTTTAGTAAATCACTGTAAAAAGGGGACATTTTGCTAATGGGAAAACAGCCATAAACAACCTGGTATGGGTGTATTCCTTTCCTTCTGTTGATAAAGTTTTGAATTTAAATATACATGAAAGTTATAATTTGTTTCTTTACCGATATTATTATTTATAGAATGAGTAATTTGTCATAAATATCAATTTGCATTAAGTCTCTGCCCTGACCTGGTCAACTGTGAAGTCCAACATTTGCCACAGACAAAGTAGCTGCTCCCGTATTATAATTTCCACATTTGCATAATAATTAACAGTTTTAAAAGATAATTGCCCCTATAACCAAAAATTATTCTGATTACCAATGCCAAATCCAAAAGTTTGAGCTGCTACCAATACATGAGAGGGAAACTTCTTTCAATGACATTTAAGGGGATACTTCATTCAATGACAATTAAGGGGATTTCTTTTGCAAGGAAAATATATTCTCTCACTTCCTGTTGAGTTTACATGACAGGAAGTGGAAAAAATTTAAGGAAACAATAACCCTTCTTTACTTATTAGGATTATTTATTATAGGATGTAATCATTTTTATTTGGGTGTATTTAATGTTTCACCCAATATTTACCAAGCTATAACTTAAGAGTTAAATATATTTTAAGATTAATTTTTCTTTCAAGTAATGTTAAAAATGAAATGTTAATTTAGGGTGAATGTTGTGTGAATATTTAAATATTTTGTAGACTTTTTAAGAGCCAACTGTTCAGATGATCAATTCTTATATTCATTGTGATAAAGTATCCTTGGATTTGAGGAATATATAGAAAGCTAATAGAAAAAAAAACTTTTGCCTGCAATTGTTATTTTTTCTTGAAAGTGGCTCAGGAATAAAAGTGTTTGTTGAGCAGACATGTTGATGAAGGCAAGGCTCACTGCGACATTTTCTAAAGGCTCTTTGCATACACAAGATGTAGTACCTCATGACAAATAGTGCCAGCCAAGCAGCCTGTTTTGCCATGTGAATGTACTTTTAATTCGCTGACAGAGGCAAGAATGCAGCAAGCAATGGAAGCTAGCAGAAACAAGAGAACATAATAAAGGAAAAAAAAAAGAAATCGTGTCGTTGTGTGTAAAAACCTAAAGGCTGGTTAAAGGACGCCTAGAGCACTCATTGGTCTTATCCTATGCAACAATGAGTGTAGGGGAAGAGTTGGCTGCCTCACCACAGAGACAAGGTGGAGCGCAGATCACTCCGCCGTCTCTGCTAGGGAGTCCATTTTAGGTCTACCGAAACCAGGACAATCCCCGGATGTAACTATCATGGCCGCCAACGGTGACTCGGGCTAGCGTTTGAGGTAAGTTCGGCGGGGAAACCGAGCAACGGGGGGGGGTTGATGACGGTGCGGGCAGGCTGGTCACGGTAATGGCGGCGGGGGGTGAGGTACGGGAGGGTTGAAAGTTCGGTTGACTTTGCGTGCTTGGCGGGAGAAGGGGGGGCAGTGCCGTGTGGGGGTAAAACGATTAAGTAGTGCCCGTGCAAAGTTAATGAAAGTTGGCAAAGTTCGCTGAGGGGAAAGGCGGGTAGAGGGGACCCCGGCTCCCCGTTCGGATGACGCCCCTTTAATGGCCGGTCTCCTGTGTATATGTGTGTGTGTAGGAGTCACATGAGGGGTGTCCAGTGTCCATCCGCCGTGCCCCGCTGCTTCTCCTCTTACACTTCCCTTGTTGTGTAAGCTGTGTGGGCAGACACGCTGTGCGGGCACACACTGGGGAGACCTGCCGCCCCAATACTTGACACCTCACCCCCTCGTGCCTGCAGGAGATACAACCCCACTGCTGTGCAGCTGCCTCACTAACACTATGTAGGCAGCCATAAGCATGTCTCTCCTCTTTGCATGTGCACTCACCCCATTCAGCTGCTGCATCTCTTTCTTGGCTCTTTTTCCCTTACATAAGTCATTTTTGTATTGATCTCATATGCCATGTAATTCAATTCTAATGTTTTTATTTAACTATGTGAAGTGTATTTAGGTAGCTTGATTTAACTCTGACCCCCACGCCTCCTTCTGTATTAAAGATTTTGGGTGAATTTTAAAATTCAATTGCACCCACTTTGTATTCTGGTCATTATAGTGCTAGAATAAAACATGTTGAGTTATGACAGATGATGCATCAAGATCTAGGGGGTGACAGAGGAGAGTAGTATCAATTAGGGGTGGGGACTGATGACCAAGCAAAAGATTGAAAGGACAGATGGTTTCGGGGTAAGACATGATGAAATATTAGTTTTAGGGGTGACAGGTGGACTTGATTTATTTGAGATTGTATGTTACTGAAATAAAACATGTTGTTAACTAATGATAGGTAATAAAGTATAAAATTTAAGGTAACACATAATCAAATATATTTGAGAGTGAAAGATGATGAATAACAAAACCTTACTTATGGGGGTCACTGTTTTTTAAGGAATTGTGTTGTAATATAATGTTGACAACGTGTGGACAGATCATTGCATTTAAGGGTGAAAGATGATGACGCAATGTAAAGAAGACGAAACTGTAGGTTTAGGGGTGACATATTTGTTTGGCATTGTAGGGTACCAAAATAAAACATAATGTTTATTTAGAGTTAACAGATAATGCATTCCATTGACGGGTGAAGGATGACAACTTTGCAGGTTTCAGAGATGACAGCTGACGAGAGTTCGATTTACTGGTGACAATTTTATTTGAAATGTTGTAAAGCCATTTGTTGACTTGATGAAGCATGTTTGTTTTAGAGGCGACAGATGATGCATTAGATTTAAAGGTAAAATTTAAGTTTATAGTAGATTGACAGATGATGATGTGGTGGATTTATGGGTGACCAATGTAGTTGGGATTGTACGGTACTGTAATTATGAAGTATAATTAAGCATTGTAGATTTAGAGGGCGTCAATGAAACGTTTATGGGTAACAGACTGGTTTGTGCCGTTATAACAGATGATTCAGTGTTGTAGATTTAGGGGTGACATACCAAAGAGTTATAGATTGATGATAACATGACCAATTTGGAGAGGACAAGTGACAAAATGGCGTAGCTTTATGGCTACATAATAGTCTAACGAAGGCATACACATTGAAACTAAAAGTAATCTATACAACTTGTGTTGTGACGAATTCCCTTTGATTTCAGGGTGTCGGAGAATAAGTTGTTACAGATTTAAAGTTGATGGAGAACAATTTTTTACATGAAGGGTTGACCGTTGACATTGGGGTTGATTTCTCAGTTGGGTAATCCATATCTTCCATGTTTGCCACATACACCATGTCTCTCAAAAGCAGTTGAAAGTGTCTGCTCAACTTGTGTTCCTACAACAATTTGATGAACTACTTTGAAGAGATTTGGGGGGATTTGTATGGTAGGATTGACGTTGGCCATTGGCTTAGTGGACATTTTGTTTAGACCTGACTAATCCATAAACTGTGGTTCGTGCGAAGGACATTCTGGCTTTTTTAGATTGCCAATCTCAAGTCTCTTTAAGTTTTGCAGGTGACAAGCCTTACTTTTTATCAGTGAATTGACTTTTTAACCCTAAATATATAAATGTAAAGTTTTGGTTAAATTCTTTTAACATTAATGATGACATGTTTGAAAGGGAATACTTTGTTGGTCATCTTTCCTACCATGAAGATTTGTTCATGGGGTCACTACTTTTTGTTATCAAGTTACAGCCATGGAATACGTATGAGTATGTTTCAAGAAGTAAAATAAAGTGTAAATTTTGCCGGGGCTTTACAAATGGAAGTAAAACTACTCGAGCTTCCTTGCCAACAACTCCATCCATTGCTGTCCACTTACAGTATACAATTATATATAGTCTGTGTACATACATTGGGCATGTAAATTGTATATTTCGCTAGTCACATTTCCAGTTTTCGTTCTTTCCTTTCTTGAGAAATTTATGAAAGTTCCATATAGACAGGACTTGTGAATGTATACGGTGTAATGTGTAAAGGTTCCCTCTAATGGAAGTGAATCTTCACACACTTCCAATTTCCTTCTTCAGATTCTTAAGTACATGCACTGCCTGCAATGATATTGTTTGTAGAGTCATGTAGTTAATTGTGTTCATTCGTATTTTAAATGAATGTATATTGTAGATTAACCAGCTCATCTGCATTGTATCTAATTACCCTCAAGTAATGTTCAGACCCTTACTTCCACCTGAAGTTCCCTGCGTCTATGACGTTGACTTGTCAGCATCAAGTTTCCATTCACAGTGCAGTGAATAATGTGTGAGCAGCACCAGACATCCCCATATAACGTCTGTGAACTATGATAGGGATATGAAACATTTCCCACCATGGGCTTCAAAGTTACTGATCCCTGAAATGTTGGCCTTGTAATTTATGGTATTTCTCTGCACAGTTTTCTCAGAATGTGTGAAAATATTCTTTGTGACAAATACGCTTCATGTGTTCAAGTTTAGTTTTACCTGATATTGTTTCTTTATGGGAGATCTAAATTTTAGTTTTAGATTTTGTTTTAGTTCATATGATTAATCATCATTTACAAGAGACCTTTATCTTGTTGATGTGACTTTGAAGAGTGAACCAGAAGAGGCGTGGCATGCTAAAATTGTTTTTCGTTCTTTTTAAGCCCATTTGATAATGTGTTAGCCGTTGTGTGGTTTTCTGTAATGGTAGAACTAATGTGTGTTTGACATTTCTCCACAGTTCTAGCACAACAAATCTTGCCTCCAACCTGGTCCTTCTCTAGTAATTTTTACAATATATTTGATAAATATCCATAAATTTGTATATTTAGAGAGGCTATAGGTTTTGTATTTGAAAATAAAACGTGTATTCCCATGGTCTGTGTTTCGAGCTGTATTCGAGTCCCCAGGAATTGATTTAGAAGTGAAATGGTGTTTTATTCTGTATTTTCATTCTTCCCCCTAGTGGCTGTCTGTAAATCAGACAGGGGAACTTACGACTGTTCAGCCAACAACACCCACACAATCAGTCTAAGGTTATTGAATTGCAAAATAGAAATGTAAAAATTTTATCCCTTTGTGGTCATACAAACTACTATAATAAGCCACTGCCCCACTATGTATATGTTTAATTTAAAAATAAGATTTAGCCATTGTACTTAGGAAAGGTTACTGATAAAAAGCTTATTAGATTTGCCTATATATGTAAAAATATCATATCAAAGAATTCTCTAACAACAATGCATAGACTATATTCCTCTTTGTTACTCTTTAAGAAATATATTTATTAACCCCTAAACAATATTGTAAGCAGTTGAAGCTTTGCTTGCTTATTACTGCTGTGTAGTAGAAGCCCACGCCCTTAAAATATTTTTCTATTTACAGATGACTGAAAATGTAGGTTACAAAGAGCCCTCTTTATAGTTAGTAGAGTTGTAAGGGAAGGCACTAGTATTTAATCTATACAATTGTAAGGGATGGCACTAGTACATAATCTAAACAATTACTTATGCTTTTTTTTATAAAATGGAAAAACTTGACTAAAGCATATATTTTTTTAGGAATAGATCTTTGCATTGATCCTGGAACTATATATTGCATGAAAAAAAAGTAACTCTTTATAATAAAAAGTAACTTGACAGTTTTTTTTTGTGTGTATGTGAAATATAGAAGCAGTTTGCATGAAACTGTTGTTGATATGTTGTATCGCTAAATAATATGTAACCTTTTCCAAAAATGACATTAAGGGCCTTAACTCCTGATGATGATCTGACCTGTAAATTCTTGTTCATAGTGCGAACAAATAAATGGAGGGTGGGGACATTTTGTTTATAATTACTCTATTTAAAGCATGAACCTTTTATCATTAGTTTGTTTTGTATCTTTTAATGTGAAGCACTCAGTGATTAATCCATGTTTACTGCCTACGGCATGTGCAGAAGACTAGAAGGGAAGGCACCTTTTTTTCTTTTTTTTATTTCTTTTTCTTTCTTTTTTTTTTGATGGTGCAATTTAAAATACTCAAACCTGTAGGACAAAAACTCCAATCAAACAGAAAAGATTTGCAGAATATAAAGTATCTGTATTTTTGCCTTATATGTTTGGAATGGGGAAGATGAGCTTGCATTCTATTGTCAAAGGGGTAATTTTTGTAATATGTCAGTGGTATTCGTTGGTGCTCATTTGTCTTACTTCATTACATTGGAATGCATTGTTTTTGTTTTCACATCTATTCTAAAATACAGCACAGAGACAAGTTAATTTAAAATGGTATTTGAGCAAATTTTTATTTGCTTTGTATATCGTACAGGAACTAACATTAATGCATATTAAACTAGAAAGATATTGCATCAGAAAGTATTTCAGGCGATCTCCAGTTCATGATTTGGGAGGAATGTACATAAATGCTTTCCTTGTCAAACCAGGAGTATGTGCTGCTTGTGGATAAATGCTTATTTCCTTAAGTACAAGAAGGGCCTGGATACATTGTGGAGCTTTGTAGCACCGTAGATAGGGAATAGTGTGTGTGTGTGTGTGTGTGTATGTGTATATGTATATATATTATATATATATATATATATATCTATATCCCTTTTGCAGTTATCAATGGGTTTACTTGATTTGCACATGTAATTTGAAATGTACATTTTAAAATGTTTTTATTTTTAATGAATCTTGTTTTAATGATATAATTTTCTCCTTAGGTCCCTAAATAGTTGATTGGAATATTAATTTAAAGATTAAAGGAGCAAAAAATGCATGAGGTAGGCTGATTTTCAACTTCTTTATTAAGTCTACAACTATACCATTTTTAAATACAAATATTTTAAAAAGTTATTTTTATGTAAAATAAATGTTTAATTGTTGTTTTTTAATATGTGTTTTTTTGTACAACTTTCATACAACACAAGTTTATAATATCTATTGCCTTATATTTTCATAGGTAACTTCCAGTCACAGATTCAGTTCACCTTGATTCACAATCCTCAGCTGAATTAATGATGAGATCACCTAGTAAGGATTTTTTTATGGATGTAGAGGAACCTACATCTTCAAAAGATGGTTTATGGGATTATGGTGGAAATGCTTTTGTCACCAGCCAACCAAATACAAGTTCCCCGTCGTGTTCCTTAAATGAAAAGGTATTGCATGGGACTGAGGCAAACCCTGTTCAAGCGGTAAACCAAACAGGCGAAAATAATAGCCTAAACGATATAACTGAAATACCTTCCAAGTCACCATGTAAGAAACAAACAGCCAGGAAATCACTGGCAAGAGGAAGCTCCAATAATCCTGGAAATTCTGAAGAGCAAAATACTGAAATTAAGCTTGAACCAAACTTGGATGACGATTCAGCCAATATATCGGCAAAGGTACTTCATTTTTTCTGTCAAAAATGCAAAAATGGCATTCGATACAGCCCCAACGATCTTCAAAAACACTTTCTAATAAGTCACAATGGAGAACTGCCTCTCTATCCCTGTGAAATGTGTAACTTCTCTGCTAGTGATTTTCAGGAATTTAAGCAACATCGAAAAACTCACAGGAGTGCACTAGTTAAATGCGAGATCTGTAACAATGACTATGCATATACCTTGTTGGGCTTAACAAAGCATTTCTCAAATGTACACTGTGTCAATGGCCACTTTAGCTGCTCAAAGTGCAGATTCACCACCAGAGATGTTGGGACTTTTGTTCAGCACATTCATAGGCACAATGGAATAGAGTATGCTTGTCAAAAGTGCAACCATATTAGTTACTCAAAAGCTGAGTTTCAGCGACATCTTCAGGGGCACAGTACAATGTTGCCATTTAGCTGCCAGTACTGCAACTACAGTGCAATGCGAAAGGATTTTATTGTGAAACACATTTTAGCTAAGCACACTGAGCATGTGCACTCAAAAGAGGAACATATTGTAGAAGGCGCTAATACACAAATGGCACAAACAAATACTGGACCGAAGCTTGTCTTAAAAAAAAGTCAGACCGATGCTCCAGAGAAATCGTGGAGGCAAGACGGAACACAAAAACCAGGAGACAGCATTGAAAGGTCTAATAGTTTCCAGTTTAAATCTCCAGATAAAGACCTGCCTGGAAAAGACATTTGGGTTAATGTGAATTCAGATCAGCCTGTAAATGATGGGATGTCATCTGTAACTACCGTAAATTGCAACAAGGAGGACTCAAACTCGCAAGGAAGCTTGGGATTCTTACAAAATATTGTTCATGGGCCAACTGTGCTGATGGTTAAAAACAACAAAATCACAGTGCCAGCAAACTACAGTGCAACTTTTGTAGGTTACAAAATGGTCAATGGAAAGCAAAATCTTGTTATCAAGTTATTACCTTCCAATAAACAGGCTGCTAATAATACTTCTCAAGCATCAACTCAGTCATCAAATAGCTTGCCTCGCTTTTCTCATAGCACTAACCATGGACATTATGGAGCATCAAACAGTGTGAATGATAATCGTTCCACTTCATCATTTAAGCCTTCTTCACTGCAGAATTCATTATCTGGGACTCTGGCAGAGAAGCAGCCCACACCTTTGCAGACTACAACAGCATCACTTGGATCACTAAGAAAAAATGAATCTGTTTCCAGGTTAGGACCCCTTAACAGACAACCCTCTTTTGAGCCTCCACACAAAAATGCACACAATTTTAATGCATCCACCTCATCAGCTACAGGCAGGAAGATCAAAGAAGAACCAGAGGAATACAATATAAATGAGCACCAGTTTTTTGACAAAGACCATAACTATGAGACTTCTAAGGATCGAATTCATTCTTCAACAGCATCTAGTAGATTTATCGATCCAACTACTGGATTCTTGTATAAATCTTCACATAGCAGTGAAAGCAGTGGGAAGACATCATCTGCAACCATGTATTCAAAGGACCTAAACAGTTCACTTCTACATTCATCCACAGCAAGTGGTCTTGGGAATTTCTCTTGTCCCACCTTTCCCTCTAAAAACTCTTTTGCATTAAGAGGTGTCCCATATAATGATCGATTCCCAAAACCGATGGAAATGAACAAAAATGACAATTTACCTTTCATGCCAAGGATTACATCTGTATTTTCTTTACAAAGCCGTCTGCCTGATCCAAAACCTTTTGGGAAAAACACCTATTTACATAACATTTTGCAAGATAACAAAAGACTAAACGACAAAGTCTGCCTAACAAAAACTTCGGGCCCATTCAATAGCAACAATACATCTGCTTTTTCAAAGCAACCAATGTCCAGCACCGTCCCAAGATTTAACAGTCGTATGCCTAATGGCAATGTTGCTTCATCTGTGTTCTTAAAGCAAGAACCAGATTCTTCAGGATCCGGTATTAAAACTTCTTATTCAATGAGAACTAGTGAGCTCCTAAAAACACACTCTGATTCTATAGTTAACCAACAGCTGGCAAAAGACAGAATCGGCACCATAACAAGACCTTCTGGAACTGCAGCTTTTCATTTGCTTCGACCACAAACCTCTGGCATGTCACAAAGCAGTAATGTTTTATATCCATCAGGTTCGAACAGGTTCACACTGCCAGTTTTTTCTAGTAACCAGCCCAGTGTAAGAATGATGACATCCCAGGCAAATGCTTCTACTACATCAACCTTCTCTAATCCTAACCGAATGAATGCACCAGTTATGCTCAATACAAAACCTGGAATGGTGCTTACTATTGCTAATGGTCCATTTGGTACCATAAGAAATATGGCGAATATGAATAGTAGTAGCTCTCAGGTAATGGGTACTGTGGGCGGTTTAGGAAAATTGGCACTTCCTAGATTACAACGTCCTCCTGTACCTCATATTTTAAAATCCGATTTGGGTACTTCTCCAAATCTTTCAACCAACTTTATTTCTGGTTCTCCTGTAAATAGCAAACTTCCAATTAACCTGAATGTTCTACAGTATTGTGTCAACTCTGATGGATCAAGAGGAACAGCTGCAAGTATGGAAAGTAGTAAGCAGCCACAGTCTATACAAAAACAGCCCATGTATGCTCTTTTGCCTGATGGAAAACAAGCGGTCCTGCTAAATTATGTTTTGCCAAATAGTGGTTCATCTGCAAACACACAGAAAACTGGACAGCTGAACCAAATCAGCCGGAAACTCTTACCAAAGAAACCTGAGGAGTTTCAGCAAGCTACATTCTTGAGAAATAGTGATCAAATGAATACATTGCCAGCATCTTCAGTTAAAGAGGAGGACGCAAGTGCATTTGATGGTTATGGTGGAAATGTGCCTGCAAGTAGAGTTGGCAATACAATTGGTTTGCAAAGTAAGCCAACTGAACGAAAGCAGTGTCTGAGGTCCAACTCTAGTTCTGCAGCTTCAGTGGAAGAAAATTTGTCTCCTACAAGTGATGACAAAAGTGTTTCTCAACCTTTTTCAAAGTCGAAATCAAAAAGCAAGCAAATGTCTACATTCAGTTCTAAAAACAGATCTTGCAAAAGAAGAATATCAGATGCTGGCAGTTATGAAGCTGACTTTGAATTTAAGACAAAAAAGAGAGTCAGCGATTTCTTGCAGGAAGTGCCACGAAAGCAAATGTTACATAGGAAGTGCAAGGCAAAATCGTATACGAGCGAAGTAGATAGTCCTCCAGAGATGCCTTCACCAATGCCAACACCACCACCATCCCCACCACTAGAACCTACTAAGGATGTAGTAAGAACATTAAGATTGTTTCCTTTCAGTGCTAACCAACTTGTAAAGTATCCTCGAAGGGATCAACCGGTTGTTGTGTTAAACCATCCCGATGCTGATGTTCCTGAAGTGATAAATGTTATGAGAACCATCTCCAAATTTAATGGTCATGTGCTAAAGGTTTCCTTGTCTAAAAGAACGATTGAAGCTCTATTGGAGTCAAGGATGTTAAGTTCTAGTGAAGGAAGGCGTCTGCGCCATTCAAAGCCTGTGAGTCCTGTCAAGGAACGTTTTGTCCTCAAACTAACCTTAAAGAAAACTAGCAAAAACAACTACAAAATTGTGAAAAATACGCCTACCGACAAGCTCCAGACTAAATTTAACTGCTGGTTTTGTGGCCGAGTTTTTGACAATCAGGATGAGTGGGTAGGACATGGCCAAAGACATCTCATGGAAGCTACAAAAGATTGGAACACATTGTTTTAACAGTTTTTACTTGTTGCTTCTAAGATTGATGTTCATATTTCCTCGTTCCTTACCAGCACTAATTTCAAAGTGTTTGTTTCTCTTTCACCATGTTTTCACGATCCACGATCCAGTACAGTATTTTGACATAAAGACTTGCAATTTAGCAATTCGGGTTTTTGACTATACTTTTTTCTTTTGGGTTATTTTTTTGTTCATAAAAATGATGTAAACTTTGTGAGTATTCAGAATTATCATTTTTTTCCTAAATTTTTAGTGTTTAAATTTCTGAAAATGATCTGGGGAATTACACGAATTTAAAACTAAATCCGTCAGTGCAAGACTTGTTGAACTACAGTGAAAGATTTGTTTACAAAGCCATGTATAAAGGTCTGAATTCTGCAATTGTTAATACACAGGTGTGTACTTCGTACATTCTTAAAGCATTGACTCGTGCTTAAAGTACACATTTTGTGTTTTTTTTTTTTTTTTTTTTTTTTTTGATTGCCAGAAATATGTATATACTACCTGGTCAGAAAGCCTTGAAAACGCCTAATTTTTCATCTGTCTAAATTTTTATACAGAACTTCGTAAAACAGTTAACTTTTTGTCAAATGTAAATAAATAATAATAATAAAAAAGCATGATTGCCAAGATGTTGCTTACATTGCTAATTTTGATGGAAATTAAGTGAATAATTGTGAAAGGCTGTATATATGCATCTTGTTATTTTTGCAAATCCTGTGTACAAAATTGTGTACTCCTTTTTAATTTCTCTATTAAATGATAATCTTGTTTTTAGTTTGAAACACAGATTTCATTGTCTCACCAGAACGGTTTGAGGTTTATTTTTTCCTTTTCAATTTACACTCCCCTCCCCCTAGCCCACACATACTTTTATAACTCTTGGTCCACTGCAGCTTTTGTATCTTTTTTTTTTTTTTCCGTGTGTGTGTGGAACTATGCTTGCAGGTATTTCGGCTGTATTTTATTTCATTTTTGAAAAAAAAAATGAAACTTCCAGGGATATGACCAATCAATAAAATGATGGGCTCCATGCTTTCTGCAAGAAGAGCATTTAGTCCTGGACACCATAATAAAGCCTTAGACATTTTTGTTTTTTTAGTCTGATGAATTGAGAATTATAATCAGGGGTGCACATACCTTTTGTTAGTGAACTTCTCAGATGAGTACCAGAACATAATGTTTGGTACTCACCCCATATGTGGTCTCACTATCCTCTGCGTCACCCTCCTGCATGGTAGATTCTGCTGCAGATGGACCTCCCTGTTCCTGATTGAGCCTCCGATTAGCTGCCTCCATCCACAGGTCACCTGTGTTTGAATAAGTAATTTGAATTCCCAATTTGACACACACTACCCCCTGATCACACACACAGTGGAAGCATCTCACCTGCCTCTGGAACACAGGGGGCATGGCAACAAAGACTCCAGTGCTGAGCATCAGCTTTCTCCTACCTGGCGCCCCCCGCTGATGCTTGCAGTCAGAAAACAACACAAGCAGAGCTACTCACATAACAGGAAGAAAGGAGGGGGGCGGAAGCCCCGTCAATCTGTCCCCTGTCTGTAGTCCGCAGATGCGATTTGGAAGGACAAAACAGGTACGCAGAGCGGGGTTTTAGACCGATCTGCATACCAGTTATGTGCACCCTTGAATATAATACTGTAGCTACTAAGATTTGCAGAAAATTTATAATTAACATTCCCCGTTATAAACTTGGAAATGACCTTTCTTGCATGTGTTAGACATACTATATGTGTTTATAAATAAGTCTGGAGTCAGATGTAATTATAACTGTCATCGTTCTTGTATTTTACCTTTAATCTAGAACTGTGGCCTGCAATGTCTCTGTCAACTAGCTGTTCTTAGTATTTTGGTTTGAAAAAAAAAAACAGACTTTAGGGCTTGTTTAGGGCATTTAAGCGACCCAAAAATTACCTTGAAGCAAGTTTAAAATTGAAGAAGTTGGTGCGTTTTAAAGAACACAAAATTTCATGTCGTTGGGCAGTATGTTTGTGTGTGTGTGTTGTGTTTTTTTTTTTTTTTTTTTTTAGTTGTATTGAACCTCAAATTCAAAGGGTTGTTTGGTCATTGAATGACCCTTTTGACTTCAGGTGTGGGAAGCTCTGCAAGTGCCTCTACAACATTGCAGAGCTCCTTACAATGGTTTTGGCTGTACAGGCCCCAATGCTTTCAATCATTTTTAATGCTTTCCGCCACAGGTGGGTGGAGTGCTTGAGAAACCTAAACAACACTTTTTCTTACATCCGGTGTAAATGAAGCATAACCAAATTCTAGATTGGGCGCTATTATTTAGCGTATATAGTGTCCAAATATTCTACAATGCTTTGAAAAAAATTTAATCACTTTTATTTATGAAGTGGCAAAATAATATACAGTGTTTGGGGAAACCCATAATTAAAAAGAAAAAACCCAAAATAAAGTTCCCAAAACTAGTCATTACAGCTTGAAATGATGAGGACAAGCATTATGGGACTATGGCTTAAGATGAGTTTGGTGTGTTACCTTTTACAAAATCTTTGTAAATGGGATCTGCAAGAGACTATTTTAATGCATTACTGCTTAAGTAATGGTTAAAAAATGATCCTTAGTTTTGTTTTTTTTAACCAGCTTTTCTGTTGGTAAAGTTGGTCTTTGTACCTTGCTTTTTAATGTATGGTTGAGTTATTTAAGTTTTTAACTTTTTTAAAAATCTCTTAAAAATGGCTCCAAAATATATATGGTTATGCTAAAAAGATAAACTACAATAACGCAAGATGTCAGATTCAAGCAACCTGAAGAGACTGCCTTATCTGCTTGGATCAAAGATTACTTTGCCCTAGTAAAGCCTGATTTGTAATTTTTTTTTATGTATTCATATTTGGATAGTTATGCATAATCATTCTAAAATAAAATTTCTGCAGCATCCAGCTGTAGAAAATCTGCCATCAGGTTCATCAGTAAAATTGGGTGTTAATGGCAGAAAGTTTGACGTTCAAGTGGTACCCTACAATTGACTAACTGAAGTATTTAAACAAGCTTTTGTGATGTTTCGGATCGGATCCATTCTACAGGTTTATGTTTGAGAAACCCCTAAAACTTGTTACTTAAAAAAGAAAAAAAAAAATATATATATATATTTTTATTTAAATCAAATTTAAAAAAAAAAGCTTTTTGAGGAAAAAATATTACAATCCAAAGGTTATTCCATCATGAAATAAAGATTAGTCCTTTTAAATAAAATAAAAAAATTGCCGTGGGGACACCATCTTGAGAAATCATGTCTTTCCACCCTATATTGATCTATGGACATGAGTTACCGCTGAGGGTGTCCACTTTTATGTTGATTTGGTGATTCAATATGACTGATACCCTTGTGTTGGATGTTTGTTTTATGTAGATTTATCCATTGAAATGAAATATCGTACACCCTGAAGAAGTCAGTGGGTGAAATTTGTGCCATTTGGACTATTTTAATTGTCTAACAGCACGTGTACAGACATGTTCATGCACAACATTACGCATTGTTTTTGACTGATATGGTCATTACTTCATTTCTTGCACGGTGTATAATAAATGTATTGCTTTTACATGTTGAGTGGCCCTTAAAGTCCCCTCACCCTTGTCTATTCAAGGGGAAATTTTGGGTGATGTGCTTATGCCATCATCAACCTCTATGTAAGATTATTGGGCAGTTTCTCTGCCTACAAGATATTATCACAGATGCTTGGCTTACTTTTGCAGTTCTCAAAACTAAGTACAACAGAAAAGTTGTCCAAATATGAATGATTAACCTAAACTGGGGATAAAAAAACTAATATGAAAAGAAGTTGTTCTAAAAATTTTCATCTACTGCCATATAAAAGTTGTACTGGCAAGAATGATTGATTTAAATCAAGCCGTACTGACTAGTGATTTAAATTGTGATTTAATTCAGTTCGATTTAAAATCAAATCCACCCTGCTAGCAGATAACTAGTTGATGAATTAATCTGTTTTTTGGAATCACGTTTCAATACAAATGAAAAATGTAAACATTGGTGTTAATATTTCTTATGGCTTTTCTAAATCTGACCATTCTTGGTTGATTCTTCTGTTCAAATGAGTGGTAAAATCGATTTTGTTTCCTTCGATCAACCAAAAGTGACGAAAGTAAAGCTACAAATTGATTAGTTCAGTTACAACATTTTAGTCGACTTAACAAGAAACTGACTTTTGTAGGTATTTCCAATGATATGTAATTGATCTTATCTTTCAGCATGTGCACACACATTTATCTTTATAACTGGAAAGGAACAGGATTTTAAGGGGGTCAAGCTTTTGATGCGTGAATGGCTAGCTTTAGCACACTCATTAGTGGAGACTTTCTACAAGGCAGTTGATTAATTTTAAACCTTTTGATATAAAAAGTTTATAAATGTCCCATTTGAAAAAAGTGCAACTTATATTATATAGCTATGCAGCATTCAGCTATGCACTGACATTTCTCCTCTCCCCTCCAGACCATTCCGACCTACTGCTTCCTAAAGCAATGTCTGTGTAGTTTAGTTAGCTGGGAAGTTATGACGGGGGGGGGGGGGGGGGGGGGGGGGGGGGGGGGGGGGGGGGGTGTGAGCAAAAAGGACGATAACTACATGATATATTTTTTTTACAGGTTTTTATACATGACTTTAGTAATGCAGAAAGTAATGACACTGCTCTTGTTTGTGTTACAGTTTTGCCAGGTTCATTTAAATGAATGGTTTGTATTTTTCTTCCACTTGTGGAAGGAAGTTCCTACTGTGTGACATTTTGCAACACCTTTTTATACAGATATTTAACATTTAGGAGTAGTAAATGTTAACATTCCGACTGGCACATTTGGAATTTGAGATTTATACCCTAAATGTTTAACCTTCCTAAGGCCATAATAATCAGGCTCTTTTAAAGTCTATATTATGCTGGCAAGAAAAAACAAGACAAATGCTGACCATAAACAAAATAAATGCACCCAGTTTATGTAATCGTCTAAATATTTAGTTGTTAAGCACTTTAGGTGGGACTTTAGTTATTAAGTCATTATTAATATTAGGTGGCACTTCAGTTGTTAAGTCATTATTCCAAAAAGCCAGAGAAGATTTTATGATGGTTGATAACAAAAGTGACATCGCATATTATTATATATTTTTTTTTGCTGCCTGTAATGATCTATTTTCTCTATTAGATGGTAGGGTAAAAATCTATTTGGACTTTGTGTGGTTTGCCTTACTCTAACTGGTGTCCCATTTTGATGATTTCTTTCATACTATCACTAATTATGAAACCCTAAAATGTTGGATTCCTGAAGGGTTCTAGTCATTCCTTATTCCTATCTGAAACATCAAGCTTGCCTGTGCTATCCTTTACGTTAACAAAGTTTTGCATTTCAGACTTGTACTATCACTTTGTTTTGTTCTATGAACAAAAGCATAAGGTTATGATCGTCTTGTAGCATTGGAAAGTAGGCTGACCCGTGTTTATCTGCCTCTTGTGTAACATGAACATGTCATAAAAGTGCACATGTTAAATGCTTTACAAATGCAGAAACCAACTTAAGTTCAGAATATATATTGCTTGTAGTCTACCTTCTGATAAATAACACTGTTTTTATTTAACTTTTTTGCCATTTGGTGTTATTTTCTTGCATGCCCTTATAGCACGATATATTCTGGTTAATGTATTTGATGTACACTTTTAGAGTTAACGTTTGTTTTGTTCTTGGATAAAACAAATAACACACCTTCCCATTTGAATCCATTTTTTTTGTTTTGCTTGATTTAACCGTAAAAAAAAAAAGTATGTAGTAAATGTGTTTACACCCCCCCCTCCCCCGAATTTAGATAAGTCATGTGAAACCCAGAATCCTCAATGGACACATGAGGGCAGATTAAATGTTTTTAGTAGACTATTCTGCAAGGTTTGTATGTCTGTTCTGATTAGCCACAATGAATTCTTTACATTTGTTGTACCTCCTCTACATGTGCCTGTACTTAAGCAAGTGCTTTTTGCTTCAGTGATCATTGCTATTACTTAGTTAGATCAAGTGAAACATTTTCCACCTCTTAGATATTTTCATGTCCTACAATTGAGAAGTTTTCCCAACCAAAAAGTTAATCTGCTCATAGTGTTCACAATTTTTTTTTCGGTTCCTTATGGGGTATAATGGTTTAGAGAGCTGAAATGGGTAATAGAGCGCTCCACTGATGCCCTGCACAGTAAGTCCTGTGTCTTCCAGTAGTCCTCCCTTAACCTGAAAAAATTAAGAAGGTCGGGATTTAATATTTTTGGACCTTATAGAAGCAAGGTTTTTGTGGTTTTTTTCCCTCTTCTCACTGCTGGTCAGGGACTGATACAATAAGAAAACATCTTCTTTCAAATGAAGTTATGTTGAAGACTTCTGTTCTCAAAGTAGCCTAATTTAAGTAAATTAGACTAGGGGGCCCAATGAGGTTTATCATGGATCACAAAAGCATTGGGAGTAGATAGCTGAGTTTTTTTGCATTTGTTTTTTCCCCCCTCTGTTTTATTAACATGCCTAACACTGAACAGGAGCCTGTATTCATGCTATATAACTAAAAAACTATATTCACTGAATGTAATATATATGTTGTGTGAGCTGATTAAAAACATAACTTCAAAATGCACGGCTGAAGAGGTCACAGTCAAGCAAGGCTTACTAGAATGAACGCCATATAGGTGTCTGCCACACTGCAATACATTAAGCCATTGATAGGGTCTGGAAATGTCAGGTTTCCAGTGCCAGGACGCCCCAAAAGCAATAAAGACGGAAAGACATAACATAAGGCATCCCCCAGTCCCTTTTCGGGCATCTGTCTGATACTGACAGAACAAGAGTGCTTTTTTTAAACATTTGATTAAAATTTTTCAAACAAAATTTGTAACAAATGATAAAGGTGTATGGTGAGAACTGGGGTGTTTTTAAATGCCACATATGCTCCTGCACAATGGACACTGTCAGCAACCTGAAGAGCGAACGTATGAATGCCCTCTAAATGCGTAACTGTTTTTTGCAGTAGCAGTAATTCACCTCTAATTTATCTTGTAATTTTTTTTTATATATACTCATGGGACAAAGAAAATACGCGCTCTTTAAATTTAGACATTTATAAAGCAAGCTGTAGACAATGTATTATTTTTTTTTGTAGTACTAAAAGCACTAAAAATTAAAAAAAGCCAAAACATTTTCCTTACATAAAAGAACATATAGAAGAAAAAAAAGAGAAGAAAGCCTGGTGCCTTCTTTTCATATAACAAAATCCCAACCAAGTGGAGGAAAATTTCTTTTTTTTTCCCCCTAATGAAAGAAAAATGTTGAAAGTCTATTTGTTTTTTAGATTTTTTTTGGTTATTTTAATAAAGCTTCTTTTGTTTACCCCATTGCCAGAAATATTTTCTAATAAATAAATGAAAAGTATTCCATATTAAGCTCCTAAAATAAACTGTAAGTACTTTAAAAATAGCACATTGTTAAGATTAAAACACATGTATTTTCAGAATATTGCTTGGCTACAGAATTGCCATGGAAACCAACTGCCAGACTTGCAGAGAGAGGAGAATATCAACCAATTAGATCATTCCATCTATGAGTTTTAGAACAGTTGCCTGTTCTAAATGTATAAGTATGTAAAAAGAAAGGAAATAATATATATATACACACAGGTTTATGTTTTAGTTAAGATTGTGGCAACGTGAAATACACAAGGTTTAAATAGCGATATGATTTGTAATTTTCTTTTTATTATGCCTTAAATAAAAAATTTTAAAGTGTTTAATATTTCAGTATTTATATTTCTTGCCAAAAGGTATTTTTCTGTCTTGTTCCTTTAGGGCTCTTTAGAATGCTGCATTGTCACTTGCAGTTGGCAAACCACACAGTTTGTGATCTACAGATACACAGGTTTCCCAAAGATTACCAGTTTACCATTCACTTTAAAGCTCTTTTCAATATATACTCCTGCATTAGTTTTGTTTGTACTCACATTTACATTGCCAGTGAATACGTTCACACACAGCAAAATGCATAGCAAACCTGTTGGGTGGTTTACTGAGCCTTTTATTTCTGTGACAACATAGCAATTACTTAAAGCGAACCTAAACTAAAAAGAAAACCAAAATACCAAAATAAGTAATTATATTTTTACTTACCACTAAACAGTGCCAATGGCTTAAAAATCTAAAAAAAATATACTTGCCTACTCTGCTGTCGTCTTTAGGAGTCGCCATTTTGATTTCTGTGTAGCTTCCATGGATTAAGGCTACAGTAATGCTAACGGCCACCAGGGGTCACTAAATACAGTGTCTTTTAAATGGACAGAACCGTAAGTAAATAGAAAGAGAAATAGACATGAATAGTTGCGGTTCAAAAATTTGCTATCTGACACATCGTTCTCTCCACAAAAGTTTATGTGGTGGGTTTAGGTGCGCCTTAAGATAAAAATGGCACACACAGTTGAAAATGCTCATCTTATTCATCACTGAACAAACCTAGGTATTATGGAAAGAAACCTAGATAAGAGTGTAGAAAGTGGAGTTTTACTGACGTGCGACACTCTGTTTCATGGTATGCCTTCAGAAGATTCTTAACACCAGTTTTACATATATTTACCAAGGAACTAAAAGACAAATTTTAAAGCACAATCTAACTCTCTATCCCCTACCTTAGCTCATCTCTATGTTGTCCCCCTCTCTTCTGCTCACTTTCCCCTCCCCCGTGTCTACCTTCCTGACTGCTTATTCTTTACTCATGTTCCTGTTTTTGATTGTATTGATTTTTGATTGTATTTGTAGTACATGACATTTTAAGAGCTCTTTGTTTGCCACCTTAACTTTCACATGATCCTTTAGAGGAGCTGAAAAATACTGAGATGATCACCTTTAATGTATGTACTATTGATACGCTGTTTTACTTTCTCAATAAAATCTTATTGTTTAAAAAATTTGAAAGCACAACAAATACTGCAAAATACTTATGTTATCTGCAATATAAAAGGTTGTGTTGGCCGGTGTTATTTTACTTTCCACATAAACTGTGGTCAAGAGAAAAGAAGAAATGCATTGCATCTGTATTAGAAATGAAAAAAAAGTTATCTTACTGTGAATAATAACATACCATAATCAGTTATTTTTGGTTTTTAAAGTTACCTAAAATGTACAAATGGGGAAAAAAGGCTTTTATCTATTTCTCATTTTTTTTTTTATTATTGAGGGTAACAAACTAGAAATATTTTTTTTTTCAATAAAAAAAATTATAAATCAAGAAAGGGGTTAACTCAAGTATGTAAGTGGTCCAGGTTAATAAGTATACACAGAATAGATTGCTGCTGTAAATTTTACTTTGTATATATTTTCACTTTGGCTGTGATTATTAAAATATAAAAAATGTACATTGATCGGTTAATGTTATTATGTGCTTGCCAAGCCAGTATGTGCCAGAACACACACTGACACCAACACAAACTACAGACTTACATTGATGTTGGTAAGATTTAAGGTGGGTACATGGTTAAATGTTTTTGTTTGATGGGCTTCAAATACGATTGCATTAAGTTGATTGTTTTACATTTCAAATGTTTTACCCCCACACAGTATGATCAATCTCAAATTCTTTCCCAAGCTGCATGGATGATTTCATACACCTCTAGCAATAGGTCTTTTGGATTCCTGTATATTTTCTATATAGTTTTCAAATATTTATTTATATATAAGCATGTTATTTTTTTCGAACTCATATCTCTCCTCTATGTATTCAAACTTTTTATAGTTTGCGCTGTTTTTGTTTTTTTGTTTTGTTATCTTTGCATTCTCGTTTCTTCACAAAAAATTTTTAGGCAAGTTTCATTAATTCAGAAAACCTTTTAGCGGCGCTGTTCAAGATCTGGTGCTGTGACTTTATAGTTAACAGTATGAGAGGTTGGCTTCAGAAAACCATGAAGAAGCAGCTGGTGACTCCTGATGACAAGAGTAGTACTGGCACAGGACATTAGGGAAATGTTACACAGCTCGATTTTCCGTAGAAAGTGATAGCTTTAAAAAGGATTGTTTTAAACCAATCGTTTTGAAACACAGAATGTGATTCACAGCCAGTCGATTCCTTTTCCTTGATCGCATGCTCCATAGTACGATGGGATACAAAACGATCAAAATACTTTGTAAACCCATCAGATACTTGAACGATCGACCGAAATTTACCAGCATATCTGCTCTATCTTTTTTTTTTCCGATTTGAATCACGTTCGATCAATTCAGCTTACAACGAACTGAAAAATTTAACCGTGTATGTCCACATTAAGACAACACAGGAACTGCAGAGGGAGAGAAATACATTTATTTTGAATTTAATATAAAGATTAAAAAATAGTGCAAGATTCTTTTGAAGCCATCATTTGTATGTTTGCTTTTATTTTAATAAAATAAATGTTCGGTTAGTAATTTTTTTTTTTTTACACTTGTACATTTTAACGTGACTATATTCAGGATGGTGAAGTCTCTTGTTTGGACATATTTGGGTAAGTTACAGGCCTACACCAGAACATTGTAATGATTTTGGTACAGAAATCCAGCCATTAGTGAAGCACTGCTGGCGTCCTTTGATGTCCAGTCTTAAAGGACTTACTCTGGTGTGCAGTTATCAAATCCTGTTCTTCGATGTTAGATGCATGGGGCTGTCGACAACCAGTGTGGCGGGAAATTTAAAAAAATTGGGACTGAATTAAATATAAAACCTATTAGATTGTAAGCCCGTCCGGGCAGGGTCCTCTACTCCTCCTGTGTCATACCTGTACCTGTGTGTTATACTGTGTTGTATCTCCTCTCTAATGTATTGTACAGCGCTGCGTAATATGCTGGCGCTATATAAATAAATGTTAATAATAATAATAAAAGCCTATTCCTAATTACACTACCTTTTTTTTTTTTTTTTAAATTACCAGTTACTGGTAATTTTGTTTAAAACGTTCATTGTTTAATTTTTTTAAAATGTATTTCTGTAGTTTCGTATTGAATTGTATACATGTTTTTTTTCTATTTAATTCAATACAAAATTTCCTGCCACCCCCTCTGGCAGCGCTGACATCAGGAAGCTGGGGATCCGACATGCTGAAGAATTTTGAGGGAGGATTAGTTGATCCAAAGACGGCACACTGGGACATGGCAGTGGCAACAAGTAAGCAACCGTGCTTCTATTTTTAGATACCCTGAACCCAAACTGGACTGGTAAATGCTAGGGAGGTAAACAAAGTATTGTTACTGACAGGACCATCTGGCAAGACACTGGCTAATTAAAAAAACTACTTTTTAAAAGTAAACAGTACATCATGAAGCCACCTAAATTGAGAATTAAACTTCAATACTGATTTTCATAATCACTGGAATTTATTATATTAAGCAAAGCTCTGATTTAACATGATTACACTGTGTGTGTGTGGGGGTGTGAAGGTATTCCAGGGGGGCGCGAGCCCTCATTCTTAACCTGTGTTTGAATAGGGGGGGGGGGCTTCATAATGTTCCTAAATAGAAAAGGGGGGACCTGCAGGGAAAGTTTGGGAACCAGTGCTCTAGACTATGTGTTTAAATGTTACAACAACATATTGTAACATTCAGTTTTTTTGTTACGATTGCACAAAACCAACCATGTAAGTTATTTGCACTTGTACTATTTAATTTGTATCTGTTTTTTTCTTATAACCTAGCAGGACTGAAAATAGTTTGACATCCAGCCAGCAAGATTAGCTTTTTTGGAGGACGAGAGAAATGTGTATTTGTTTATGAAATTATAGAAATATGTAAAATTTCTTTTTTGGGGACAATCTTACAAAAGGACATTTTGCTGTAACATAATGCAAAAAAAGGTTTGTGTACAATAAGCAACAAAATCTAATTTAGAGGCGCAATGGGTTACGTTGACCTCTTGAAAGTTGAAAAAGAAAAATGATAGAGGAATCAATTTATATTCATGTATTGTATCATTGTAGGGTATGTGCACCTTGCAGTTATAATTCTAGGCAATGTACTTTATTAAATCTGGTTATCCACAATGCACACTTCATGCCCCCTTGCTGTATGTTGGCAGCCTAGTCAGTAAATCCAATAACAGGAGTAGCTGCACTAACTTACTAAATGGTTCTGTACATTTACACATTGGTTACTCTTTTATGCTTTTTCAGTTGTGACTATTATTGTAATGCTGGATGACAGGACCCAATGGATATTGCTTTTAATACAGTTGACCTTTGAGTAACAACAGGCTTGACTTGAGACCAACTTGAGTTTTAGTTTTGAGCAAGTTTCTGCTTGCGTGGATGTATTCATGTGACCTGAGCATGTCAAAATGCACCATCTCCACAATCTATAAAATGCCCGATTTGTGATGTTCTTATGGAAGGGAAATCTCTCTTCCCGAAAGCCAAACATGTCAACTTGAACAGCAATACCACATTTTTGTTTGTGGTAGGCTAGGCACATTAAATGTTTTTGTTGAGATCACTGGGGACATTATTGGTGTTCTACAATGCATTGTTACTATGAAAAGGTTGGATAAGGGTCCATTGGGAAGTTCAGAACACATTATGAGCATTTTTATTGTTGTTTTATATTCCAACCAACTTGACTTAAAACCAACCCTTGGGAACCAATTAGGTTCATAAGTCCAGGGTATAAATGTTTATATTTGCGGCCGATTTTGCCGCCGATCGACCGCCGTACCAGCATCCCCCTCCAAAGTAAGTTCTGGCACACAAAGAGGGCCCCGGCCAATTGTCTGCATGATCGGCCGTGCGTGATCTGCCAGAGAATCGGTGAAGAATCTAAATGTTTATGCCCAGCGTAAGAAATATATAATAATATGAACGTTCTAAATGTTGGCCACTCTACCAAAGCTAAAAAAATATATATTTTATATTCTTTAATATGGCTTTTGTTGTTTGTCGATTCCCTTTTGCAGTATATAATTTTCCATATTAATCCAGAGTATAAAGTCTGTCTTTAGGTTTAATACGATTTTAGGTTTGCATTTTTTTTAAGTTTTAACAATAAACATGCATTTTGTCAATCATCTTGTTAGGGGAGGGCGCAATCGCAGACCAAACATGCATCCATTTTTCCTTCAGATTAAACCAAACTCAAGTAGTTTATTTCACAGAGCTTTACTGTGCTCACATAGACAATTATAAAAATATATATACAGGATTTAAGTCCTATCACACTTTTAAGAAATGTCGTTACCGCAGAAAAAAATATGTACATGATTTAAGTGTTTTGTTAGAATGTTTTTTCCAGTTTCAGAATGGATCCTTGATATATCCAGTAGCCTTGTAGAATTTCCACTGCAACGTGACAGCATTAGAAAAAGCTTATAGAACTCTAACAGAATGTTTCAGTTTTGTCAAGTATTTTGTATTAGTCTGGCTGTCTATTAACACAAGGTTTATGCGTTGGTGACTTTCAACCATCTCTGCAACACTGCTAAATTTCTGTGAAAAGAAAAACAAACAAACATATTTGTGACTAAGAAACAGCAATACAACGTTTACCTAATATTTGTGCTTCAGGTTTATAAAGTAAAGTATACTAAAAGCTGATCAGAGAAAAAAAGCACTAACAGATCTAGCTTAGTTTTTTCCCCCAAAATGCCATCCCTTTATTTTAACCCCTTTGGCGGTGCCAATCAGTTTATATTTTTTAAATTTTTTGCACCCCCCTGACTTCCGATGACACCAGCGATGTGCGGACTTGGGACACCCATGCTTTTCAGACAATGCAGGCTCTGCATGATTTATCTGACTTGGATAGTTGTTTTTTTTGCTTTATGTGAGGCTATGAGATGAAAATTGGCATGTCCAGATGAAACTGGGTGGAAAAAGAAAAACTTTTTATTGATAAAAGGAGTAGAAAAGTTCATTGACACATATGGCTTGCAGAAATTAGTAGTACTAGAACTAGAGTCAAATACTAGAGGGAGCTTTTGGATAGGGGTTCAAAGGGAGCTCCATTTGGATAATGGCTAATCTGATTTTGGAAAAGACACTCCTCAGGGGTCTCATTTTCCACAAGGCTTGTCATAGCTCAGCTGCCTAACTTTTATACATATTAGAAGAGCAAGCTCCACCATCCATCTCAGGCTCCTCATACACAGGTTGATACCAGCTCGATTGTCGAACCATTGATAACAGACACCACCACGTTCTGCTCAACAGCAAATTCATGCGCACTACTTTGCGCAATCAATCCCCACCCAAAGCAATAGCAGTCGAATAGGGATTTACCAATATGCTGGTTTCCTGTTCAAGCTTTCTTGGAGCGGGATCAATCTAAGAAAAGATGGCCATGTTAGATTCCTGAACAATCTATCCTGAACGATTGCAGCAAATGCGCACAGCAATCGATCGTTCGGGAATTAAACAAAAAATTTACCCACGTATGGCCACCTTTTATATAGTTAAATAATACATACAATGATAGTACAATGCCTATAATTTCTTGCAAGAAACACCAATGTAGGGGTCAAAAGAATCTATACAACAAAAATAAACCTCTATTACAGTCCAAAAATGCCTGATAAGCTGAAGACTTCTATAGTGTTGAAATATTCAAGAATGTAAGGTCTTAAGCTCCGTTTCAAAATTTTGTTTGGTTTCTGTGATATGTGGCCATAAGGGCACTCTAATAACATCTCAGAACTAATAATGTAGTCTTAAAAGAGAGAATTATTCCGGTTTGCAATTTCCTTTTTTTTTTTTTTTTTCCTCTATCAATTTTGAATTATCTATTGATACTGCCAGCCAGTCAGTGACCCCCAGCACAAATAGAGTGTGTTTTTTTCCATGGGAACAGATAGTTATAAAAACTAAAACAACAATTGTAATACCCTCAACACAAAAATACATACGTAAAAACTGTTTTTGCTTAATATATAAATGCAAGCCTATCAGTACCAGTTCTTGATCACAGGTTTAGGCAAACTACCACGTCCTTGTACTGAATTTTGTAGCCTTATTGTGCACTGTTGAAGGCTATAGTATTTTCTGTAATTTTGTAATTTGTAAAAACTTTTTCCGTATTCCTCAAAATTTTTGGTAGAATTCCAAATTCATCAATATCGTATATTTCCACATATTGCAATCTAATTCAATTTGGTAGAATTGTGTGTTTTTATACAGAGCTCAAATTGATTTACTGATTTAAATATTCTTCTATCTAACTCTCTAAAATTCTAGGAGTGTTTTGGAAGTATTATTATATATAAGTATATAATAATTATATATGTATTGATATATTTTATATTAATTATTGATTGATGAAGATTATGATTAAGATTAAAAAAAAAATCCTGATGCATTTTATGAAGCTTCTCTTACATTGTAATTTTTTTTTTTACTGGCACCACCTTGTCTGTAATAATCAGCCATAACATTCTTAAATGTAATAGTATGCACATTTATGTTCCATAGGAATCCAGCAAATAGCTGAATGCATGTTTATGCCCTGGATTTATCAGGGTCCTATTCTACAAATGGGTCATTGTTTGTAGATGTTATGTTTGCAGGTTTTGAGCTACCACTTCTATGTGTTTTACATCATTTAATAATGTGTTGGAGTTGTAAAATTAAGGTAGATTATGCATATTAATAGTGTGGACACTCTTGTTATTATTTATTTACCTCTTCTCCACTTTTTTCTCTTCCAAGAGCATATTGTTGAGTTGCCTCAATGTATCTCACTGGAATATTATATACTCTTTGTTTGTAAAACACTACAAGGGTGAATGGCTGTTTCTGGTCTTGTCCAGTGCTTCTCCTTACTAAAAAGGAACCATCCTGCAGAGAAAATGACAGAAAGGTTACAGTCATCCATCATTGCTGAAATTATAGGAGATCTAAATCCGAGCACAACATATTTTATATATGTTAATCCTTATAAAGGAGTATGTTTTATACACATATTTATATACTCAGCTACATGATATTTTTGTTAACTAAATACAAAATCTACTCGGAAAATGGAAACATGCTGCCGCTTTTCGTGGTCGTCTGACCACTTCTTCAGGACAAATAAAATTATGTTGTTGTCTCCAGTCTCATCTAAATTGTCTGTGTCAAAGCAGGCACTCAGCTGAATTAAACTAGCAAGCTCTGTGAAGGAACATTGAGACCACCCACTCCCCCGCACATTCCTCTGGCAATTTGACACGTATGCCAGAGTTTAAATAAAACCATACACTGAGCAGCATCGCGCTCGAGACTCATTCCATTTGCTTTAACACAGACGATTCAGATGAGATTGAAGACCACAACTTTATTTGTCCTGAAGAAGTGGTCAGATGACCACAAAACACGTTGACTCAAACTGTAAAATCTGCTGATACCAATAAAAGAACACCTCTTTGCAACCAAAGGGCACCTCAGAAATAAGTACTTACTTTTATGGAAATCCCCCACTTTTCTTTAACCAAAGATCAATCATGGTTGAAAATCATGGTTGCTGGTGCATGAAAAGACAACTCCTGGCCCAGCAACTGAAGGGTCAAGTCTAGATTCGCCCATACATTATTAACATCCTTACAATACACCATTATTAATAAAATTGTAGCTCCCGCTACCTTTTCGTAGGAGAATTACACTAACCTCCGCTTTCTCTTTCTCCTATTTTTCACCTTTTTTTAAATTTTTTCTACCTTAGTGGAAAGACTCTCTGGGTCCCATCCACTCAATCCCTACAATGAGAGTGCATAATGCCTATAGTAGTCCAAACCTCACTGCAGTAAACAAGTGTGGCCAAAGCGTCTTGTTACTAAGGTCTCCACATTATGTCTGGAAAATGCATTTTTTTATTTATAGAGAGATGTATGTAACATTTATTAATTTTTTTTAAACACTTTTGCCTTTTTTTTCCTCCCTTGCAGTATGAATAATTTTTTGGGTTGAAAGCAGTACAGCAAGTTAAAGATTACAATGATCATGCTGCATGTCCCAAAGAAATGGGACACCTATATTGGGTGGCTATCACAGGCTCTTGGTCCAGGCCTTTTGTCAAATTTAAGAACCCATGGTGGCCAATGAAGTTTACCAACCCCTGTTCTAGAGCAATATTTTCTTTATTGTAATGTTACTATGTTCAGGGGCTTTGCAATTAACTCATTAAGTTGGATATTTGAAATTTCACAATCATCTGAAGTAATGACATACAAAAAATGCACATTTGCTCTGTGTTTCTGGGGCTTTTCGGCTACATTTCCCACCCTAGGCTTATATTCAGTGTTTCAAGATTTTATTTGGCGATTAGGTACCTTGACTTATAGTCTGGTAAGACATGAGTCTTTATGCAAAGTATTGGAACAGCTGAAGCTCCTGCCTCCTTCCTGCACAGCCATACGCGGTCAGTGTGAAGGGGGCGGAGCCAGCACTCCTCACTCGGAAGCTGCTTCTTCCAGCTTGTAGCGTGTGGTGATTCACAGGGCTGCAAGCTGGGGAGAATGGGTCTCCATTGAATGGGAATCAATGTGCCCATGTGGTGATCCCCGATCAATCACAGCGTGGTGATCGGGGGTCGATTGCACGGGAATCTACCCGTGTGTGCCTAGCTTTATACTAGAATATATACAATATCTATCCTTTAGTACAGATAAAAAAATACCTTGGAAGATTTTTGCAAGGCTTCTTCTGCTTGCTTGCGATCACATGATGACGAGTACCAGTCTTTATCAATCACCTTAGCATCCTAAAGCAAACATAAAAATGTTGTTTTAGATATTTGACAAACTGTTTGTTGGAGAATAGGTTGGACAAAGCACACACATGTGACGTATTTTCTAGTTCAAGGCATGGTCTGCCTAGGTGTGCTCTGCTCATGACCAATTGGTCAGTGGAAATACAGTATAGACATATTACACTATTGGGCAGTAGCCTTAAAAGTATTAGATATTGCCTAAAAACACCAAAACCCTAGGAACCCATGTTGTGGTAGGTATGAAGCATGGGAATGATGACCGCACAGTACAACATATTTAAAAGTATTAGTAAATATCTATGAATATTCTATACCCAAGTCCAGCTCAACCCCACATGTAAATGAATTATGAGTAATCTACAAAGCACCTACCTTACACTATAATTTATGCTATTATTCACAGGATGAAAAATAGACAACACTATATCAGATACTCCTTATTTGTATTAATACCTGCTCCACAACACTGCCATGTCGACTGTGGTTGATCACATATTGATTTGTTCTTTCTTGAGGCTCTGCAATTAAAATAATAGATGAAACCATTTCTTTCATAATCATTTTTTGTTGTAGGTTAGAAGGTTGAAGGTGGGCAAAACATATCTAATAATTGGAGGAAATAAAACTTTTTCATGTAGAAACAAACTTATGCTTAAACATTAAATATGGAACAAGCGAATTGTAATACTATAACAGATGTGACATGATATCAAATAAAATACAGCGTCTTACATTTCCTAAATACATTTTGTATTTTACAAATGTAATGACACTTTGAGCTAGAGTTTGACACCCCTAATTTATACCATAGCAACTGGCTATATCAAAAATATAGGAAACTGGGGCGCAAACATTTCTAATGCCCTATTGCCTCTAACACAGCAACAAAAACATAAAAACAGCATTTGCTAGATAGTAATAGTAGCTTCCTAAAGGCTTTCAGCTTCATTCATGGGGATGATTTTAAAAAGTATCTTTTTTATAATGTTCTTAAGAACATTACCTACAGTAATCCATTTCACCAACTCATGAAAACTCACTTTCCCTTATAGGTGGTAGAGGTGGGGAATCTGATCCAGCACTTCGTATCCTTTGCCGTTCAATAACTGTAGGTTTTTCTGTAAAATAAAATATTTTAAATAAGTTTCAATATTTTTTTCCTAAACATCTATTAAACCTCAGAAACATAGGTGTTTTTGACACATGATGAACACATAGGTCCATTTAAACCTACCTACATTGCTGTTCACATCTCTTGAAGTTAAGCCAGGGGGTTTCTAAATAAGAAACAAAGTCAGACAAATAACTGAAATATACCATAATTATAATAGTGTTTTTGCATTTTGTATATTACATTTCATGTCTGGAGATACCACTTCCTACTTTATTACAGTTCTATCAAACTATTCTGGTTGAAAGATCCTGTTCAATATTTACTCTACTCCATGTTTATGGTGTTTGTTGCCATGAAGGTTGGATTTTTTTGCTTTGTTTTGTTATTTTTGTTGCTGTCGTGCACTTTTTCTTTATTAAAAAGCCCCACTAACTCCTTATTGCATAGAAAAATGCTAGGTTGTATTTTTAAGATGTATGGTCTATCTATCTACTGGGTTAATGTGGGCATACATGGGTTAATGTTTGTTCAATGGATAAACCCTTGAGCATCACCGTTTGAGAATCAATTCGCACCACTTGTGCAGTCAATCCAGTTCGATACTTAAAATGGGGACCCTTGGTTGGTTCCCTGTTGGACCGAGCTTTTAAGAAAAATTTCTGCAATCGATTCCCGATCAATCGATCACCGTGAAAGTGCATGGTTATCGTCATTGATTCAGGAATCGGTGGAAACATCGACCCATGTGTGGCCACCTTTACACTATAAATGAAAGGATTTCACATGAACAGCATCAGCCACCCTTTCACTGCAACCAAAATTACTCTTATTTTCTTTTACATATGCATCAGATGGTCTATTCTGTTTGCTATGGGTAATAAACTATTCATACTATTTAAAATATGTATAGACTTACTTGTTTTGGTAGCAGAGGCTTGCTGTAAAATTACAAAAAGAAATAGGAGGATAACTATTAATATACATATATTCAGTATTTAGGATAAAACATTGGCTTTTCCTGCATTATTAAATAACTATAGACCTGAATAATGTTCAGGCAATACTCACAGATTGCGTGGCAGAGGAGATGGGGCAGGTTTAATTGGTGGCTCTGGTCTTCTTCCAGCTGCAAAAGAATGCCTTTAATATTGTACTCGTTCATGCAGCCATATAGAATTAAAAACTATAGCACTATTAGTGATAGTGATGAGCAGCATAGGCAATATTCATATAGGCAAAATATCACAAACTTTTCACCTAATATTCATGCAAACGCAATGCACAGTAATTCCAGGTACTGATGCAAAAATCTTAAATATTCGCGATTACGAAGATTTAGCACTTTATTCGAGATCATTGCAAATTCTCGATGTGACGATATTCGCAATTAAAAACTGCGATCAACACTGGTGGTATTATGTATGCAGAGAACTAAAATGACCAATTAATCCATGAATTTGTGTCTAAAAAATATGAAAAATTTATTTTTTGAAGCCTAATTGAAGTTAAAGCAAATATTGTCCAAATTTAAAAAGTGCGTATTACTAGGATTTGATGCTCTTTCAGGTCAGTGGTGTAATACACTTTAACGACCAAACAGTGCTGCTTCCTTTTTGGATTGGCCCTATATGCTCTCTATTCCCTAGTTTTCTGCACTTAGCCTGTTGCGTATAGGGCAGGGGTGGGCAAACCTTTTGACTTGTGGGCCACACTGGGTTTTTAAATGTGACATAGGGGGCCTGCAAGGGCCGTCTGGCATAGGGGGTCCTAAGTCCTCGTAGCTAGGACAGTATATTTAGAAAAAATAAAATAATTCTTAGGAACTTTTAGAGGAGCTTAAACATTCTATTGCAGGGAAAGTATAGCCCCTGGGAAACAATCCAAACAATTATCCTCTAGGTGTTATTTTCACTTTCACCAATTCAAATATTGGGCCGTTTTTGGCCCCCATGCCTTAGTTTGCCCACGTCTGGTATAGGGGCTCTAATCTCTCCCACAAACTGCATTTGTTGTCTACAAAATGAATTTATATCCTTTTGTAGTTCTTGAGGAATACATTTGAAATGTATTTCCCTAGCTCATGTAGTTTTTTCATAAATTCGCTTCAATGTCAGCTTAAAACATTTCCACTTGACTTGCCCTACATGTGCTAGAGCAAAAAATGTTTTTCCTACAACTCTTCTCTACATATTCAGATATTTTGGTGAAGGTACCATGTTCAGAAGCTTTTACGCATAAAGTTATCTCTTGACTTAAGTACCAAAGCTTCATATGCCAAATGTTTTATTTAGAAATTCACATGGTAAAGTGCAATAAAAATCTACTTCTAGAAAGAGCTTGCAAAGATTGTTAAGCATGTACAATTGTAAAATTAAAAAGGTTACTTACTGTCATTAAAGTTCTCAAACTTCTCAAGTGGCTCCTATAATAGAACACATTCCAAATACCAGTGTTACATAAATATCATACATGTATTAAACTGTCAACAAAAGGAAAATACTGTAGATATAAAGTAGGTATAGAAGATTAGTTAAAATTGTAAGTTAAAGTAAATATAGTATAAATATAAATCTGGTCTACAGGCTTTGAAATTGTTTTCTCAATATGTAAAATCAATGTATAAAAAACTATCCTCTAAGAGGGTTAAATGATGTCCTTGTTGCTGCTTGGTTATTCAAAATTCATTGAACTGCCGATTCCATTCACTGCTTCTCGAATTACTTTTTCACATCTTTTCCTTCGTTGGCCAACCACAGACGGCATGTATTTTGTAAACAGCACAGGCAGTGTGACAACTACACTAATGCATCAGTGAAAACATGGTGTCTCCTGTACCTAGAGCACCTGAAAGAATAATGGGATCTGTACAAATCAAGCAGGAATTAAACAATTGATTATGAAAACTAAGGAGCATTCCAGACATCATTGACACCTTAGCGGAGGTAACTTTTGTTGTCTATTGATGTGGAGATAATTGGTTTATACATGTATTTATAAAAAAGGGAACACAGCGAATTCTGCTTTGTTGATATTAGACTTACTTGTTTTGGCGGCGAATTACGCCTTGGCAGAGGTAATGCTTCTCTATGAGACAAAAGAAATAATGGTCAAGACAATAATTACATTACAAACCAGACACCAAACGTGACTTCTGAGCTCAATAAACTTTTCCTTGGTATGCTAAATGTGAGTCATGTGAGTATGTATATACCTTGCAGGTGGAGAGGGTCTGACCTGAAAAAAAAAAGGAATGAAAGTCAACAAAGTTACAATTCAACTACTGGCAATTTTTACTATAGTAAATAGTTTTCTATAAAATAGCAAAAGTATAAAATTACCACATCTTCTGGGACTTCGTAATGATCTACAGAAGACACAGATATAAACAATTAATGTGCTGTAAATTTAGTCAAATTTGCAGAATAAAAATCAGTAAAATGTAACAAAATTGATAATACTGTGCAAGTAAATAGGCTTTGGTTGCCACTGGATGGAGCTCTTTCCTTAAAGATAAACATTCATGTGAGCTGAGAGTTTATAGTATATAAACGGTTTCACAATCTTTTTTATAGAAACATTTAGCATTAAACCCGTTTCTTATATAACACATAAATCATACTATCATACTGTTAATAAAATTGCCTTTATCCTTCACTCCGCGATGTTATATTAAATAAATAGACTTTCTCTTTTTAGCATTATGACATTGTTTGAAGGTTAGCATTAGGAACTTGTGAGATTGGTCTTATTTGAGGCCTGCGGATTTATTTTTAATTTATGGTATAATTTAAGAGGAATACCAAGTTTGGCATCGTCTTAAGCCAGCCATACATGTCTCGATTCCCCTTCGATCATTGTACGATCGATCGCAGCATACTGATGCAAGAATCAATGCTCACCACCTGAGGGAAGAGATCCAAACAATCGAACAGGGAAATACCGACCTGTTAGATCCCTGTTCGATCCATTTTTCCTTGGAGCGGGGTCGATCACTCAAAGGTGGGCTGTGTTCCATTCCTGAATGAATGATTGATGCGAATGCGTTCAGCAATCGATCGTTTGGGAATTTAACAAAACATTGAGGTTTAGTTTTTGAATGGCTAGAGCCCCCCATACACCTCAAGATCGATCTATACAATCTCCATTAGATCTACCAACAACTGTGTAGTATAGTGGCCTCAAAGATTGTAAGGTGTATGGGGGCCTTAGGACAGGATAATGTAACTTGCGATATCATTTCCTCTTGGATCCCAGCAGATGCTAGGATTGTACACTACTGCGCATGTGTTTAGTGAGGTGAAAGGTAAAAAATAAAACCAATTCTTGTTATAAATGTAATTATATCACTGTATTCTCGAAAAGTTATGAAAAGGGTTTATAATATTTATAAGCTATTGTTTGATTTTTTAAATCTTTTTTGCTTGTTTTAATATAAAAAATATGTAATACCTTAATATGAGGGGTCACAGATGATACAAGCTTCACACTAAGTTTTCTGAATAGAAATGCTTGGTCTCTTGTCCTCTTTAAAAAGAGTAAGCTATGAGGGGCATGTAAACTCGGTCTTGCTTGTAGTTAAGCTATATTGGTTTAAGTGCTCTTGTAGCAAAGCCTCCTGTCCCTGGGAGCAGCTTGGTGAGGCACAAGAAAAGAGGTACTTTTACCCATGGTGTTGTTCTCTCCCTGCATTAAATTCAGAATCTGGTAGGCCAGCAAGAGAACATGCAGGGGGTGATTGTAAACACTTAGCAGTTTCTTTGGGTTCTGAAGTAACGATCCTGGCAAAAGTCTTTTTATGCTGGTTGGAAGAATCAGCAGGGAACCACTGGAGAGGTGAATATCTGTGGAGTGAGCACTTCATTGTGTGTCTTTGAGGTGATGTGGGTCATATTCTAACTACTGCCTGTCTTCCTGACCTCCTATCAATCCTTTGTGTCTGTCTTCCCCCCCCCCCCCCACACCATTAGTTCAATACCTTCTAAAACTTCAATTAGCAAAAAGTAATGATCTGAAAAGTTGGGAAAATGATTTTGTTTTTTTTTATACAGGATGGTCATGTTTTCCTGGTTACAGGATTTCTTTAAACATGCCACTTCCAAAAACCTTTTACACCATTATCCATCGCAGAACAAAATTCCATCATTATTATCTGTAATGTATGTGCAAATACTACTTTACTTTTTGGCATAATACGGACACCCACTCCTCCAGGCCATGCCCTTCCCAAGAATCAAAGCAGTAAGTTTAAAGTGCCAAAACTCAAACCAAGCACTTACTACACAACTACTGTACCTAAACTTATGTAACTGTAGAACAAAAGAGATTTGAATTGGTTGCTATAAGCATTGGTCTACCTGTGCCGTTTTAATGAACAAGCCTACTGATCTGTATGCTTTTCATTTTTACTGCAGAGCAAAAGTTATTTTGTTATCATTATTTTTATAGCAGTATATTTCATAAGTGTATTTACATTACTTTTACAACCAGTACATTTGCATAGATAATGAACTTGTACCTGGTTCTGTGGGTTGATTAGCAGTTCTTGCAATAGGTGAGTGGCTAGGTTTATTGCCTCTGTTCACAACGGGAGCTGTGAAAATAACACCTTTGTAAATTCAGTTATAAATACATTCAACTCTACAGCTCACTAGGCAGATACTTATTATTTGTACAATCTTTTTTACAATAAAAAGACACACATAAAACAACAAAAATATAGCCTTGAGTCATGTGCATGACTTTCATGAGTCATATAAAGGAGCTTTTTTTCTAGTTAATTGTGGAAGTTCCCAAAAAATTACATGCAAAGCATTCAAACAGCCAGCCTGCAGGGTGCCTAGAAAGGTGGGATAGCCACTCCTAGGTTGTTTTTTTAAAGACTGAAAAACGAATGGAAGAAGTTCTGCAAAGTGCTGCAGTCACTTCTGAGCTTCACTATTGAAGTCAATGGGGTAGTTTAACGCAACAGAAGGTGTTAAAAAAAGAAATAGAAAACGTACTGCCTGACGACAGTACATTTTCTGTTCTTTAAACAACTTCATTGACCTACATTTTAAACTTAAAGAAGGTTATTTTCTGGTCTTTTAAGCCACCAGAAAACGACCTTGCAAACAACCGTGTAAATTTAGCCTAAATGAGCACTTTTCCTTTGCCGAGATAATCCATCCCACCTCACAGGTGTGGCGTTTCAAGGTGCTGATTAGACAGCATGATTATTGCACAAGTGTGCCTTAGACTGTCCACAATAAAAGGTCACTCTGAAATGTGCAGTTTTATCACACAGCAGAAAGCCACAGATGTCTTAACCATTTGAGGGAGCATCCAATTGGCATGCTAACTGCAGGAATGTCTACCAGAGCTGTTGCCCGTGAAATGAAGCTGTGCAATGAAGTGGCATAAAGCCCCCCATACACCACATACAACTACCATGCAACTTCTGTACAACCAACTTTTCTTCTACCAAAACCATGTAATAGGAGGACCTTTCTACACCTTCCAATCACTATGTATTCTATCAGGGAGGTCACTATACTACATAGTTGTTGGTAGGTCTCATGAAAGTTGTATGGAGGAATCTGAAGGTGTATGGGGGGCTTAAGAGTGGTAATATCTGTCTATTTCCATTGTCTCATTAACTTTAATTTTGCATTCCTTAATGCTTGTTTTGAGAGATTACTCCCAATGTAGTGTTATAAGGGCTTTAGTAACACTTAGAAAGTGTGGTAACATTTATTTTTTTTGTGTATGGTGATGGTAGCAGAATGTAAAAGTAAGAAATCTGGCTCTTAAGGCCCCCATACACGGGTCGGATTCCGGCCGGATTCCGGGCCGATCGATTCCGGGCGCGTGCACGTGAATCGATCGTGCCGGAATCGTGTGCAGCCCACCTTGTCCGTCCGATCACATCCGATCGCTCGGGGGCCCAGAATCGGATCCGTCAGAGAACCAACATGTTGGTCTTTTTGATCCGATTCTGCACAGATCAGGGGGAGTTGCCATTTGTGAGGTGGAATCGGAGGTGGAATCGGACACGGAATCGTCCCGGAATCGTCCCGGAATCGTCCCGGAATCGTGCCGGAATCTGTTGGACAAGGTGGTATGCAGCGATGGATACTCTTAATTTGCCGATTGATCACACCTGCGATTCCCGGCAGAATCGCCGGAATCGATCGGGTGAGTGATCAATTGGCCATGGAATCCTGCACGTGTATGGCTAGCTTTAGATCTGGAAATCTGTAAATTTAGATATGGCTGCTCTAATCTAAAGCTGGCCATACACCTTCAGATTTCCTTCAGATCAGATTTTGTTTTACCAAAACCATGTAATATGAGGACCTTTCTACACCTTCCAATCACTATGTATTCTATCAGGGAGGACACTATACTACATGGTTGTTGGTAGATCTGATCTGAAGGAAATCTGACAGAGAAATCTGAAGGTGTATGGCCAGCTTAAGACCACCCACCAGAGATGTAAAAATGTATTTGTTTGGAAACTTCAGGACTTTTTGTCTAAGAGGGTAACAGTTGATATTAGAACTCAAATTGAGCCTTATCGCCTCCACATGGCAGGGCATGTAACTGCACTCAGTTTCTGGGTAGTACCGCCAGGGAAAAAGCTACTTTCACTTACCCTTCCCCTACAAAGTGGAAATCTACTATTTGCTGTACTTTTATTTATGGTCTTTAGGTAATGCACATGATTAGTGTGCCTTGACAATACAGCATGACAAATATGCAGGCCCTTTGTAGTGCATTAGTGATGCTCCCTCAACACATTGTTCACATGTTACTGTGTATGGCAGATATACAGGCAATAAATTACAGTTAACACCAAAACTCTTTTTCTTACTTTTTTTCTTATTTTAAAAAGAGTAAGGTTGTTATCGTTGTCACTTTATTTTTTATTACATCTGTCTCATAAGGGAGATTTACCCTTATTACCTTTCTTGTGGACTCAACAGGAAATAGGAGGGTATCTTTACAATGTTTTTGAATCACAACTCAAAATGTGCCATTTTATCTATTTTTTAACTTTGGTGACACTGGCAATTAGGACAATTAGAGTCAATCTCTATTAAAAGGATGCAGATATCAATAAAATAAAAGCTTTAAATTGCAGGGTGAAGAAGGAAAGAAAGAACACCCCCAGTTTTAAACCTTTGTTTGTCAACCCTTGAAATGATTTTCCTTCACTTCTTATTCTTACGAAACCCATACAAGATATGGATGTATAGTGGGCACCAGGGTAGAAACGAAAACAATATTAGACATTCTATGCCTTCTCCACTTTATGAAGAGTTCTTCCTGTTCAGAGTGAATGATTAAAAAAACAAAAAACAAACATAGTTCAGAATATGTTTTGCATTGGGTTGTGTTGTGTTTTAGTGTAAATTGAAGAGCAAAACGGATATTGTCGATATCTGTTACTATAGAACAGCTGATCAGAATTCTAAACTGGGTCTTTGGATTTTGATTGCAAAATGATTTTCCCATGAATTTTTTTTGAAATCTATTGTTCTAGTGCATATGGATTGCAATAGTGTCATTCATTCCAATTCCAAATAATGTATTGAAAAAGCAGATCTTACGTTTAGAGCGCTCTGGAGTTGATGTAGGTTCAATATAATTATCATCCTCTTCCTCTTCACCTGGCATAATGTAGTCCTGAAATTAGTAATTTGTTGTGAGTTATACTTTCAATACATTTAGTGCTGCGATCTAAACACCTAAAGACAAAACATAACTTCATCTTTGGTAATAGTTTGCAGTAACTCTAGTTTTTGGGAACCATCAGATGAAACTATTTATAACATTAAAGCGGACCTACCACCAGGAATCTATGTTTTTATGAATGGCACTAGAAGTGCCAATAATAGGGAGGGATGCAGTGAAAAAACCCAAAAACTTACCTGTAATGAGCAATTTAAGAAGATAATTCGGCAGCTCTTCTCACTTCCTGGTTCATTGTAGTCAGAAATAGGCAACATGTCACAGGAAGCAGTAATCTGCTTTGAAAATTCCCATAGAAGATCACTGAATGCCCCCCAGTGGCCACCCACGATATTGCACCCCCAGTTTCATGTGTTGCCTTCAGGGAACCAGGAAGTGAGGGGAGCTGTGTGTCAATCTTGTTAAAATGGTCATTACAGGTAAATTTTTGAGGTTTTTTTTACTGCATTCCTCCCTATTATTGGCACTTCTAGTGCCATTCATAAAAACATAGATTTTTGGTGATAGGTCCACTTTAACAATAACCATGCTCATATGTAATGCACCTGGTTCCTAGCATTACCTCATCATCCTGATGTTGAGGTAGGCTTACTGGCTTTTTCTTTACTGGTGGTAGTAGAGATGTTGGCGGTTGTCTTGCTGCTACAGGTGGCTTTGGCAAAGGCTTAGGTAGAGGTGTGCTTGGAAGTGGCAAACGGTTATTGACTTGAGGCATCATTGTTGGAGGCTTCGGCAAGGTTTCCTTTGGTTTAGGTAAAGGTCGAGTAGGCCTATCCATTTGGGCATTTAAGGGGTTTGGTGGACATTGGTTCCTGTCTTTTTCTGTTAAGGTAATGATAAAGGTTAAAGTGGTTATGTATATATATATATATATATATATATATATATATACCGTATATGCCGGCGTATAAGACGACTTTTCAGTACTTTAAAATCCTCCCCAAAGTCGGGAGTCGTCTTATACGCCGGGTGCTGCAGGCTGGGGGGTGCAGGGGACCATCTCTGGAAGCCGTTACTGTCTGTACGATTCCGTGCTGCCTGAATCTGCCACGCTGACTAATGATACATTGTATCAGAGCAGAGCAAGGGAAGAACAGGGCAGTGTTGCCATGGATACATGATGCTATGCAATGATTACGGAGAACACAGGCTGTAGCTGTTTTAACCTTTTTACATTCATAGCAGAAAAACCATTTGTAGTATAATGATGAAACTTTCAGGGTCAGTAATTCTCACCTACTACTACTTACACCCCGGGTAGTCTTATACGGCGAGTATATAACAAACTCTATATTTTAACTGTAAAAGTTGGGGGGTCGTCTTATACGCCCAGTCGTCTTATACGCCGGCATATACGGTATATATATATATGTAATTGCTAGAAATACTAAGATAGAAATTCTTTGAGAAGGAAGAGCTCCTAAAATGGGCATTTAAACTTGTGTAAATGAGCATAAAAAATATTAGGCCTGTTACTAGTTATTGTTCTGCCAAACACATAGCAGCCCCACAGACTTACACAACAGTTAATCTTTACGAGTTAAGCCGGCCATACACGGCTCAACTCCTTGGCGATGGCTGTGCATTTGCTTGCAACAGGGTGAAACAAGAATCGCTGAACGCTTGCACAACAAATTAATCCCTGCCCGTTACTTTGGATGGGGACCCAGGCAAATACCGACATGTCAGATCCCTGTTCGATCAACATTTTCTTGGAGCAGAATCGATCGATCCAGGTGGGCTGCTCTCAGTTTCCAAACAATGACTGTGAATGCACAAGGTGATCGTTTGCTTGGGAATCGAATGAAAGGTCCAGCCGTGTATGCCTGGCTTTAGAAGGTTATCAACTTATATCAGGAACAGCTTTACTGTATCACCTGCTCCACATCAGACACAGATTTCACCTTCCGCCCTCACACCCATTTCTGCAATCCTTAATTACTACTAGAGTGCAGAAGCTACAGCCAATGAGGAGGCAGTCCTCATTATAAGTCACTTCATAAAAAGGCCAAGGCCACTGCTCAGTGTTTGAGTAGCACGGACGCCAGCTTGGTTCTTCCCTCAGGGCTCGTTCACACAAGCTGCGAAGTACAATACACAACCTGTGTACCTTTCACACTAGCCCTACTTATTTACTTCTAGTAACCTGCAATGTCCGGCCTTACTGAAAACTACCTGCAGTACGCGTTTTTGCAGATGCAGCACAAGTGTCTACCATACACTTATTTACACCCGGATCCCAGTAACGAATGTGTGTTCCAGTGACCCCCCTGCTTCCTGTCTCACTTGGTATATGGATGCAGGTAACCTCTTCACCTCTTGAAGAGTGCTCTGATGAACACCACCAGCTACTACCATTAGCCATGTAATATAAATGAATGTTTACACAGGGTTGTCCAACTCCATTCCTCTGGCCAGAATCTGCAAACATGTAGTAATCGGTAGGAACAGATTTACTAAGGGTCTTGCTTTTGGCTACAACCGGAGCTGGGAATTTAGGTAGGATGTCATCCTCAATACAGATTTTGAACCCGTGAAAATGTGTAAAAAGTAATTCCATTTGCATACATGTAACATATGTTTCATATTAAATACCACAGATACAAACAAGGCTGTGGCTTTCTTTGATTTTTTGCAGAGGTTGGAATGGATGGAAGTGATGCATAATCTAACCATCCACCAAAGGGTTACTGAATGTTGTAAAGTGGGTCTCAAGTTACCAGCATATCCTCCATTTCTGTCAGTAAACTTGTAGGATGGGGTAAATCTAGGTTCTTGTTCATTTGGCGGGGGTTCATAGCTTTCATCATCCTGTTCTTCTGTAGGATCCACATATGTTTCCTCACGATCAGAGTGATCATCTGGATTCTCATAGTCACTTCCCTGCAAACAAGTAGGTAAAAAAGGACTGAAAACCGATACAATTCTAAATGTGTGTTTGCACTTTTGAGGCTTTGTTCTAATTAAAAATTTGGGTGAGGCACTTGTGTATTGGTAACTTCACATCTACTCTTTAATCCCTATTTGATTTTTGTCCTTAAACTTAATGGAGCAACTTACCTGTTTTGTACATGATCTGTGTACTTATATGCCAATTTATAAAACCTAATCACTTGTGCGAATATTTATTTATTGACTGGGTCAGGCCTGGCACTGAGAAAAGAAACAATTGGGGCACTCATGAGCACAGTCTTGTACAGGGTTTACCTTTCAGCTACAGGAGCATTGATGCTATCTAGCAGGGGTAGCACAAGCTGCTGGCTGTGGAGAGGGGAGATGGTTTCCTACTTCCCTAAGGTGTTGGACTTGCCTCAGAAATTATTCCCATATAGAAAAAACAATCCTTGATCAATGTACTCTGTGGTGTGTTGTGAGATCCCATGACAGTTGGATGACATGGTGTAAAGCATCATCAATAGACTATGTTGCAGTGGAAATGTAATCTTTGACAAATTTTTTCTCTCTCTCTCTAAGGCTGATCAATGAGTCTATATTTGGTACCACAAGTAAAATACCTGCCGGCATACATTATACTTACTGTAAATTTTTGTGGAGGAGGTATGAGATAGTTTTCTCAGTTTGGGCTAGGCCTCATGTTTCCAGTAAAATGGTGGAACATGGTCCAAGATATTTTGGAAAATGTAAGCTTCTAACTTTGTGTGGACAGTTTGGTGAAGTCCATTTTCCGTTCCTTCCTTCAAGGTGCACAAAGACATGGTGGGGTAACCCTGGTATGCAATACCTTGGCTGGCCCAAATAGACCTTAACTCCAAACACCTAATTAATGTTCCTCTGGATTAATAGACACAATCAAACATTTTGGGGAAAGCCTTCCCAGAAGGATGTTATGGCTGCAAAAAGAGGTTCAGCTTCATAGGTGTTGGCTATGGATTTATAATGGCCAGGTTTAGCTATACTTATGTATATATAGGGCAGTGGTTCCCAAACTTTCCTTGCAGGGCACCCCTTTTCTATTTAGGAACATTATCGAGCCCCCCCCTCCCTATTCAAACACAGGTTAAGAATGAGGGCCCGCGCCCCCCTGGCATCCATTCGCACCACCAAGTTTGGGAACCACTGATATAGGGTATGTTACATGTCATTTTCATGGAGTTGAACTTAAACAATACTGTTAGCTTACAGGTGTATCTTACAGGGTCTGCTTTGCGTAGTGTTGCACACCACCTTGAATTGCCACATAAAAAGATATAATTGTTGTATGATGGCACCTTGCTGTTCATACTATAATAGTATATCTGAAACCTTTTTCTACTCCATTTTTTTAGATTCAGATTTATAAGTACATAACAAAATATGGACTAGGCCTCTATTGTGGACAATAGAACATAAAAAACAGTATTTAATTTTTGGGTATTTAAGTTTGGATATTTGTCTATTGAAAAAAATATATCAATGTATTGTTATGTAAAAATATATTCAATGGCAATGATGTTTAAAATTATGGAAATTATGGGCTCCCTCCAATTGGAAAATTTAATGAGCTCTTTAAAATGAAAACACAGTTAAAATAATAATTATTTTTATCTTGGTAACTACTTTTTTTTTTTTACTGTAAGCGAGAAGCCAATATGTTGAGCATAATGGTTTGAGGAGAGAGCAGAGGAGGATACTTTTTAGTGTGATTCTGCTCCTTTATTGACCAAGTCACAGAGCAGGAATGAGTTCTGACTTGGGAATACATGGGCATATATGGTGCGATTTTACGGTTTGATGGAATTAAGTTTAAGTAGATCATTTGATTAATTCCTTTTTGCCTGAATGAATCTACCAAAAGTGATCAAAATCAAACATAAAATCAAAACAGCAACAGTCATTCGTATTGGTATTTCATTTGATTGTTCAAGTATGTGACAATTATGGTTTTTTTTTTGGCATTTCTATCAATTTCAATCTATCAATTGTATTGTGGAGCATGAGTTCAGGGCTTAGGAAAGGAATTGATCAATTTTGAATCAATCACACTGTGTGGGGGTAAGATTGATCGCTTAAATTTCCTGAGTAGATTGAATGAAGAATTGATCAAGCAAAAATGTATGTGTGGCTAGCTTTACAGCTGCTTGGCCATGTATTTTGCAGTTTGCCTAGAGTTCAGCAAGATACATATATACTTCCAATGAAAAAATATTATACATGGAATCAATACAGCAGTTCTTGTGAAGCAAAAACTAATTTTGATAAATGATTAACCAGTGGGAAAGCATTTAAAGGATTATTTAATGTCATCACAGCAATTTGTGGGTAATTTCAGATTTATTGATTAGTTTCTGGTAATTTGATCATGCATCACACAATGTACAAGTTGAGATGATCCATACCCCCTGACAGTCCAGATTTTTGTGGGTCAGTCCTGATTTCTGGCAGGGAAATCTGTACCGATGCTTAGTGTTGGCAATTCTGGATCTGGCCTATTTTGCCCAGATTTTTCATGTAGTATTATTGGAAGGTATTGGTAAACAGGTTACACAAGTTAGTGTTAATAGTTGAAATAACAAAAAGTTGTAAATCTCAGAATTACTACTAGCTAGGTTGCACAAATACATATAACCCAGCCTTTTAATATAGAAAATGTGATGAGAGTAATTAAAAGATCAGAATGTAGGGCCCTTGCTTTGGACTCCCAATATTAAATTCCTGACTATCTTGATTTAATTCAATAGGTCATTAACTCAAAACAAATATGGAGATTAGAACATTACGTTTACACAGACTGTGCATTCTTGTTTTGAGTTAATTATTCCATGACTGATGGGGCCAGTATATCAGAATCAAAATCAGCCAACATGAATGGAAGGACACACATGGCAGCCCGTACTTCAGTGTTGACAGGTTTCCAATTTTCCATAAAGCGGTGACATCTCACCACTTCTAGCAGATTAGTAGTATTAAACCCATCATAGCAGTGTTTGACCTGCCCTTTTCACTCATAACCCTATTGAATACTATGGTCTGGAAGGCAAGGCCTTCCAACACATGAAAAGAACAAAAGAATGTCAAGCTTTACATATCTCTAAAGCTACCTATCAAAAACTCCTAACACCACAATTGAAGCAAGTTTACATAGCTAAATACTGTAAATGTGATCATATATAAAATATGTACATATTTAAAAAATGATCTTACAAATTCATCTGACCACTCATCATTTTCGTCATCCTGTGGACCTGAAGATAAAACAGAGATATTTAAGAACCCAAACAATAAAAAAATGACTAATTTTAATGTATGATCTTTAGACATTTTTGGGTTTACCTGTCACATAGTCTCTTCTTGGAACACTTGGTGGAGGCTTGTTTGTTATTCTACAGACAGACAAACATATTTATGAATCCGCTTTAAGTGCAGTACAGAGATTCTCTAGATACATGAAATAGGACACAACGACTGCAGTAAGTGTTCGTAAATCCTTAGAAAAGAGCAAGCATATTAATAACAAAGTGCACAGAGCATAGAATTAGTAAAGTGGGGGTAGATGGTAGTGTAGTGGTCTTAGTAGATGATTATATTCAAGCCAATGCTGTATTTCCACTATGGCATCATGTGCTCACCCAACATTTTGGCATCACCTCCTTCAAACCTATTTGATTTTTTTATTACTTTGACCTAGAATATTGTGAGAATGCAAATACTAGATGTGACCTCACACTGATGACTAAACAGGGGAAGCAATTGGTGAACATCTCCTGGCTATTGCTACTTAGCCTCTATGTCTTAAAAATGATCTGAATTTAAAATAAAAAACTTCATCTTTTAAACAGGTATTTTGAAAAACTTCTACTTTATGTTAAACATATTCTTGAGCATGCTTTTATACACATTTAGACTGATGACACACTTCCTTATTTGTGGCCACTATGACCTTACTCAGATTGGACCCCAGGTGGCTATAAAGCTTCCATTCCTGTACACTAAGAAAGCATGGTCTTTCATTAGTGCCAGAACCAAATAAACCCCAAACAAGTTTAGATGTTTTTTTTAGCATACAGAAGGAACAGATATGCAAACCAACGTTGTATGAAACAGATAACTATAGTAAGTGGGTGGGGTCTAAGACAGCTTAGTATTTTTCCAACATTTCTATGCATGTCAAATTAGGAGATCTGTTCTTAATATGGAATTCACTGAACAAGTAGTAGTCAGTCATATTCAACTGGACTAGATTAGTAGTGTTGAAGACATTTTGTACCCACTCCAACCCAGTTCTTCAGCTGAAATTAGTTCTAGGAGCATATAATTACATCTATATGGTTTCCCAACACAATTGATCAAATTATCTAACTAGAATAGGATGGTTCCACATGATTTTTTGTAATTTATTGCCCATTTTAGATCTAACATTGGACAATATATGACCTGTCAATTCTGTTAATCTAAGGCCTCTAACATATCTATAGGAATGGTAGAATAAACTGTATCACTCAAACTCTTGGTATATATCTATGGGAAGAAAGCTTCAACTGCAATAGACACAGCCTACAGTGTTGCTTTGTCCTATTAAGCACTTATGATGCCAAATGAGTAAAGTTAAATATAATTTTCTTTGACTTGGATATGGAGTTTTGTGTTTAATAGCACCCTATGATGGAAAAGTTTGAAAGATTGAAATGGCATTAAACTGATTAAAATGGTCATTTTGTTGCTTTTCAGATGAAAAATAGTAACAATTCACAAAAATGTCATAACCATATGGTTATTGTGTGATAAGCAGATATGAGGTTATAAAGAACTGCTCCAATACCCTATATGGACTGCCTTCAGTCCTTGCATTCATAATCATATTCTCACTATTGACCTTCATGGAGAGTTTGTGTCTGCTGGCATTTTATGTTTCTGAGCCGCTGTACAAATAAAGTTTTATTGGTAAAAAGGTCTATTGATGACACTATATGATGTTTTAAAGGAAACCTAAAAAAAGCCATGGTTTCTGACCTGCTGCTGAAAATGGTATAACTTCTGATTAGTATAATAAGGAGTAGTTTTTTTTAATAAGTCAATTTAGCCAAGCTGTTTATTAATGTAAAAAAAGTTCCTGCAGTGGATTCCACAACTGGTGGATGCTTTAACGCTAATTACACAGACATGGCTTGAATTGGCTATAAAATGTTTGGAGCATTACTAAGCAAGCCCTTATGATAAAAAAGGAAAACCTAGCATGCCTCTCGCCAGAAGTTACTTTAAAAGGGCAACTCTAAGAATAAAAAACAATATCTAGAATTGTTAACCCCAACCCCAACAATCACCCCACACAAAAAGGTCATAAGCTGAGAAAAGACGGGGCGATTTCCCGTCGAATCCCGACCCGATTTCAGCACTAGCGGGCGGGGGTGATGAGAATAAGCCGGATGCGGGAACGTGCATGGCATCCGATCGGCGGTCGGGTCGTGCAGGAATCGGCACGTCTATGCCCAGCTATACTCTTTATGAGATTGTGTGAGCAACACAATGGGCTAGTAAATGTGTTTGTACACCCCCCCCCACTCTTCCTATGTGGAGGGTACTTTTTTTTGGTTTGGAGCAAGTCTTTAAATCTCTTTCTCTTGCTATTAATGGTTGATGAAAAACCAAAAGAGAAAGGCCGCTTCACTGTTAAAATTATATAAAAAAAAACCATTTCGTATATATTGGTAGAATACAAGTACAATAAAAACCATTCCTTTAACAGTCATATATAGATGGAGTGTTTATAATAACATTATGTAAAATTGTGGATTTTCTTTCTGCCAATTATAGTATGTATTAATATACAGAAATGAGCATTTTCCTAAGTATGCGGCCGACATCCCAAATATAAATATATATAGAAACTACATATGGTGTCATGAACATCCATAAGCAGCAGAAATTCCCCCCGAACTAAGTTCAGGGGCTGGGGGACTTTAATGGCCAAAAATCTAGAAGTAAATACAAAGGAGATATGTATAAAAATAGAACATAAGGATATGATTATTGCATAGTAATGGTAAAAACATACAGTATGGCATAGCTGAGTTGGCTAACATTAATACATCAGATAAACAGAATAGGTAATCCGTACAATATACAAGAAAAAAAGAAAAAATATGTTCATGAGTTAAGGTTATAAATAGTGACAGGATAAGGGACCCTAACTCATGAACATATTTTTTCTTTTTAGCTTGTATAATGTACGGATTACCTATTCTGTTTATCTGATGTATTAATGTTAGCCAACTCAGCTATGCCATACTGTATGTTTTTACCATTACTATGCAATAAACATATCCTTATGTTCTATTTTTATACATATCTCATTCGTATTTAATTCTAGATTTTTGGCCATTAAAGTCCCCCAGCCCCTGAACTTAGTTCGGGGGGAATTTCTGCTGCTTATGGATGTTCATGACACCATATGTAGTTTCTATACATATAGTATGTATTAAGCTGGGCATACATGTACCAATTCCTGCACGATCTGATCCCTGATCGGATCCCGTGTGCGCTCCCGCATCCCTTAAGGATCGGGTCGTGCAGGAATTGGATGCAGCAACTGACAAGGATTGGGCTAAAATCTGCTGTCCTGTTGGATCGCACAGAGATCCGACAGGACGGTAAATTTTAGCCCAATCCCATTAGTTCGGATGGGAACGGCTGCCCCCAGCCGAACTAATGAGCTGCAGAATGCTGGTTGATTCTCGGCACTAGCAGGCGGGCGTAATGATGTCATCACGCTGCCTGCTACTGCATAGAATCGCATAAAAAATAGACGGTACATTGTATTCCCAGCTTTAGTCAGTTGGAGCTAGTGATCAAGACTTACAATTCAACAACAAATTATTCCAGGTTGTGGGTTAACATTTTGCAAAATATTGACTGCAGAAACACTGATCAATTGATTACCTGATGATCCTGCCATTAATGACTCTTGTTAAATATTTCCTGTTTCTGCTGTCCTACTACATTATCACCCTGCCAGAGATGTTTATGTTGGTGACAACCAAGGGTGTCCTTAACACCCTATACACAGGCATGGAACACCACTATCAAGCCAGCTTTAGGAAACCTTATGCAGGCATTACTAGACTGCATGCATATGGGAAGGAAGAGGCTGCAATAAGGCTGATGGAGATGAAATATTTTGAGATGCAACATAGAGTAAAAAAATCTGTGTTACAAATGATAAAGATTGAGGATACAATGCACATTAGCAAATGAAGTGTCATTCAATGAGGGATTAGATCTTACTTTAAGTGAGATGGTGTATATATATTTGAACAATTAAGCCAACTTAAGGGAATGTGGATTAGAAAAATAATGAACCACACACACGTCAGTATAAACAAGCAAAGCAAACATAAGCAATTGTTTAGCAGATTGAGGGAGCAAGCGATGATTGTCATACCGATCCCATGCACCTTTCCCAGTCTTACAAAATAATGCCACCTGATCGTTTTGGAACCTAAACATTGAGGAAGGATAGAGCCCAAGAGCCCAATGAGAGGGATTGATCATATTAAAATATTTCCAGCAGAACAATAAATCACAGCAGAAGGTACATCAGTGGTTTCTTAATAGTATCAACAGAAAAAAGGTATTCAAGATCCTGGGAGAATATTGCTCCATACTATCTGACCACGGAATTATTAGTTTAGTAAAATAGAATAGTTAAATATGTTTTTTACTTTGAGATGACATATGTAACAAAAAAAAAAAAGCTTAAGGTTGTTTACTCAGGGATTTAAAGGTGAACACCAGGCAGAGATAAAGCCAAAAAGAACATCACATCATTTAAGCTTATTTCTAAAAAACAACCACATTGAATCAGACCTTTACATACCTCTAAACTGGCATTATAATGGAGAAGTGCTGTACAACCCTGAAAAATATATTACCGTTGCTCCCTTGCGGTACTGGGAAGTAAATACTTTTCTTTTAGTCTTCTGCTGGATTGTTCTTACTTCTAAGGTCTGGTCTTGTGATACTTGGGAAGAGAGGCAGGGACATCTCCCTTCCCATGTCTCCTTACACTTTGGTGTGACGGACATAGATCACAACACACCAACCTTAAGGGCTCTTTCACAGTTGTGCTGTGATGCAATAAACAACGCTTGGTACACAGGTTTTTAGAAGAAACCTGTTGTACCCTTCTAACAGGCTCCTGTGTTGCGGTATGCGTTAACGTGCAACAAAGCACTGCAGCACGCATTGGTTTTTGCATGGCAGCTAAAGGGTCTCCTATATGCTTATATGGAAGACATAGCGCAGTGCATTGTGTTAACAGGTGGCTTTGTTTTACCGTTAAAAACCCACAGCCGCAGCATGGCTAGTGTTAAATAGCCCTTATGGTACACTTTTGTAAAACCATATAAACATCAACACCCCTAAATTAGCCTGGATCAAGGATCCACCATATTATTTTCCTTTAAGATATTTCCAGTAGACGTGGCATGATGCAGGCCATGGCTCCCTTCTCACAGCTTTTATTGATGGGTGTTAATCAATGTTGGTGTGGTGCAGGGAGATACTTCTTGGTGTTGGTTTATACAAAATCAACAAGCAAAAAGTCAATCTTTCCCATGAACAGGTCCTCCAAGAAACAAATACAGTCTATGTGTATACCCCCACTTTAAAAGGGGATTATATACAAACTAAAAATATCTCATAACCTACTGGAACCTGTGTATTTAGCAGCATGCCTGGAATTCACCTTTAAAGGGCAATAGAAATACCGCATCTCAAACCATAACAAATGTGATTTTTTTTATTTGAGCTCTTTCCTTGTATGTTAAAAAACCACTGTTTACCACAAGAGAAAACTGTAAAATAATATATATACAATCATTCCAAAAAACAACATTCATGATAATAGGAGAGAATAGCAACATTAAAATAATCGTATATAAGATTCCACTTCCCTTGTGTTCATTTTCAACAATATTTATTGCATTTTACCCAGATGAGTACAAGTACTTCAGTAAAAATTTGTCCTTCCAGGGCATTGTGGAAAGATGATTCTTGAACAGGAAAGAAATAGTAGCCAATTTCAAGGGCTGTAGAAACTAGAATCATCATAATATTGTAAATGTGAATAATTTTAGGTTAAGTTCTTGCAAAACTATTTGAAGGGGAGAACATAACTTTTTTAGTGAGCTACTCAGATGGTGTTTGGTATACATCCCACACTTTATGTAGGGTGGTTTTATTAAGTTCAGTCTTCCTCACTGTCCTCTGCGTCAGCCTCCTGCATGGCAGATTCTGCTGCTGATGGACCTCCCTGTTCCTGATTGAGCCTCTGATTAGCAATTGCTATCCACAGGTCACCAGCTGGCTTTGGTCAAAATGTAACTCTTAAGCCTGCCATACACCCACAGACGGGTGCCGACAGACGAGCTCCGATGAGCTCTGGAGTGCAGCCTGATGACGTCATCACGCTGCAGTCCCGGGCTGACTTCATCGGCTGGGCACCCTTTGTATGCCGGACATTAACTTCAACGAAGATGCTGGTCTTCATTGAAGTTAATGGCATTGACCGGCATCGGCCAGAGAACATCGGATATGTCCGTTCTCTGGCCGGCCAAGCTGTGGGGCGACAGGGATCTGACGTCCCATGTGGGCACACCGATTGGCGTCCGATTTTGCCACCGACCGATGGCGCGAGCGCGCACGCCCGTCGGTCAGCGGCAGAATCGACTGCTAATCGGCGTGTGTATGCTAGGCTTTACAGTACAACATCGTTTGATCCCTCAGATCTCATACTTCAGTAGTGCAACCCGGAAAATATCTGGGTTAGCAACTAGCCCCTCAGGCTACCTGCAGTCCCAATGTCATATTCCAAGTGTCAAACAGTGCTTTTCTCGTGTTAGGTTCTACTCTTACATGTGCCTACTTTGACTTTCAACCCCCAGATCTCCAACACCCTCTTTTTTTGGATTAGTAATTTACATTCCCACACCCCCAACTGCAAACATTCATAGTTATTAATGTTTCTCTGTGGTTATCCAAGTGACATAAATTGTATACATGTAACAATAAAAACTGAAATAACTCTGGCAATCTAAAAACTGTAACCTTTACAGTAGTGTATTCATGATAAAGTTAAGTTGTTTGAAGTTTAAACTCAATCTCCATCCAATACCAATTTCAGCCACAAGATGCCTCTAGTGAACACTTGCCATCAATGTCTAGTGAGCACTTGCCATCACTGGCTTCTTTCTCACACATTGGGGAGGGGCTGAGGGGGACACTGTGTGCTGCAGATCTCTACCCTCTCTTGCGGATAGCTACACTCCTTGGGTGCACCCTATGTCCAAATTGTTAGTAACAATACTCCAGTTACACATAGCTAGCCTTTTTGATGCATTCACAAGTTTACAATACTGCTTATCAAGGCTGGCTACATTTCTACTCCATAGATACAGTGAGCAAAGGTAGCCATGCTAGAGCTGGATGTCTGTTTTTGAGAATTGAAAAAAAGAAAACTAATGCAGGAATTAGTAACTGTAGAAAAGTAAGATGCAATCAATTACTATTTTAGCAGAGGTGGGAAACTGATTTTTGGGAAACGGAGGTCTAAAATGTTACTGTTGTTTTAGTGTTTACATACACTTTAAACTTTTCAAATTAATCAATTACCAGTAGGTTCCTACTGTTGCCTTCTGCAGTACTTAAGCTAGCCACATATGGTTCAATTTTAGCGTTCAATCGATGATTTTCGATGAAAAAAACGATCGATTGAACGTTAATCGATGTACTGCTCACATCGACGTTCGTTGAACGACTCTTGTAAAATCGTCGATTGAAAAGGGATCGAACAGGTTGGAAAATTTTCCTCGAATGGTCGATTTTTTGGGCTCTATTTTGTGGCTCTATTTCTTGGGCTACTTCCCTTTAACTTCCAATTGAAACTAAATCGTAAGAGGAATTCAATCTACGATTTTGGGTTACTTTGATTATCTTTTCAGTCGAAATTGAACAATAATCGTACTTCCCATGTGGTGTACATTGATTAAATTAAAATCGAGGTTCGATTTTTTTTAATCAAACTACAAAATCTAATCGAACCTCGATTGAACGCTAAATTGAACCATGTGTGGCTAGCTTTAGTGTTATAAGGGTTCACATGTATTATCATGATCACGTTAGTGTTCATTGTTATTGATCTAAACTCCAGATTTGCGAAAGTTAAAAAAGTTATTGCTTACAAAAACTTATAGCACAAAGATAACACATTTGCTAAGCACATATGTGTGTTATGTACACTTGTCACGGTGTGTAAATATATCTCAACTGTCTCTAGGTGTTGTATCCCCTTTAAGACTTCAATATTGTATGGGAAACAAAGCTTATTACACAGGAAATGTATTAATTGTTGGGGGGATCATGATGCTTTGTCTTTGCTATTGCTCACAGTAGAAAATTACTCTCAGTGGCTTCATGAAATATTGTTTATGCTTTATCAGTGTGAGATCATGAATTACTCACTAAGCTAAAAACAGAGTCTTGGGTAAATAAAGATAGAAATCAGCAACTAGACATAGTTCAGTTGTATGTATGTTGCCTATATGTACTGTCCCTGTAGTCTACATATCTTTATTTCTATCTATATTCTATCTATCTATCTACCTATCATTCTTTATTTCTATGAATTATGAATAGTCAGCATGATAGTTTAACAAAAAAACTATAGTTGATGGCAGGAAGTGATGAGACACCCATACTTTTACTTATTGAGGGGAGGGGGGGAAGATAGGGGGGCAATCTAATTACCTTTGCAGGAGCTTTTATTAGATCAGCTCACAATATAAGTTCCTGCTCAGTTGTACTACTGTTTTTTCTTAGATGTGCTACACCCTTATTTTACACTTCACTGTTTGTCTTCAAGATATTGTGGAGTCAAGGTAGGATCTGTATATTTTGTGGATGACAACAGGCCTCCTACTGCAAGGTTTGGTCTTGTTAATTGTTACTAACATTCCTTTCAAAAACTATTAGATGCAAACATGGCTAGGGTGGTGTGACCTCTATTTTTCATTTTAAAGCCAGAGGGGATTCTCACAAAGTCTGGATTAACACTATACCCAAGATATGCAATATGTGGTGTAATGAATATGACAGTGAAAAGACCAGTTAGATTGGGCACAGTGAATAATATTAAAATGTAAAACTTCAATTTAAACATTTAAAACTTTGATTTGAGGGCCAACAACATGCTATGCAATTGATACGTGCACACAGGGGCATAAGCTTTGCATCAAAGTCAGCTTAGCTGTGTTAACATGTTCATTTAATAAACAACAGACAAGGAAATCATGCCTCCATTGCTTATTGGACACAATTTTGACACATTTGTTCCATAGGACTTTTCCACCAGTGTTAAAAAATTTTTTTAATGTGACAAGAAAT
>CM070037.1:52026725-52040619 GCA_036250615.1 Ptychadena robeensis | reverse complement strand
CCTTGATCTAATCGAGCATCGATTGAACCAAAATTGAACCGTGTGTGGCTAGCTTTACTGATGCCTCTGTAAGGGTCCCCATACACCTTTAGATTTATCTGTCAGATTTCCTTTAGATCTCCTTCAGTTTTACCAAAACCATGTAATTTGAGGGACTTTCTAAACAATCAAGTCTACATGTGTTCAATCGCAGAGGACCCTATACTACATAGTTGTTGGTAGATCTAAAGGATATCTGACAGAAAGATCTAAAGGTAGCCATACACGGGCCAATTCCCCACACGATTCCTGGCCAATCGATTCCTGGCGCGTGCACGCCAATCGATCGACGAGGAATCGTGTGCAGCCCACCTTGCCCGATCGACCACGGCTGATCGATATGGGCCCCCAAAACGGATCGGCCAGAGAACCGACCTGTTGGTCTTTTCTGATCGATTCAGCACACATCAAGGGGAGTTGCCATTTGTGAAGTGATCGATCGGGCACGGAATCGTCCAGGAATCGTTGGCCTAAGGTGGTAGGCACAGACGTAATTGGGCGATCGATCGCCCATCCGATCGCCTCTGGCATCGCCGGAATCGATCGGATGGGTGATCGATTGTTCATGGAATCGACACATGTATGGCTAGCTTAAAGGTGTATGTCCAGCTTAAGTGTTGAAAACTGATTAAAGTGATTTTAGTACCCATGTATGATCATCTGTGAGATCCATTTTCAACATTTGGACTTGAAGTTGCTGAAACCTGCATCCAAATATTTTTTGCGTCTCATTTATCATCACCAGTTTGGTCTATATGGTGTAACAGTCCACTAACTGTACATAAAGATTCTTAGCAGTAGGTCGTCTGAGGTACCACTGCCTCTGAAGATATGTAGTATGACTCTACATTCTCCTCATTCTTCTCCTCAAAGCATTAATGAAGATATTCCTTTTTCTACTTCATTCACCCTGTGAATCAATGATTCCTTTACCAATACTCCTGTTTCTTTAATATTCTACCAGTCTTGAGACCACCATTCACCAAGGAACAGATACTGGTGTCGGGGGCTCAAAGTGTACTTGCTATCTAATGTTGTTATACATAAATTAAATTTCTTGGGTTTCCATTTAGGTATATTACCTTTATCTTAAGTCACTGTTACCTATTTAGATATATTTAAAAGGAAAATTATTTTGTAATGGGGAGTACATACTTTTTAACATGACTGTATATATTGGTCAGATGACACAAAACTGACAGGTAAAGTGAATATGCTTGATTATTGTGTCACAATGGGACCTATCCCACAGAAGGGTAACACAAACTAAAGACAAACTTGGATACTGGCCATGAGAAAGGTGATGGAACAATGTACCCCAGCTTGCTGTACATGATGCTGCATAACCAGACACCAGCCAGAGTGGCCATGCTGCACCTTGTACCACCAGACGTTCTATAATGAATCACAAAGGGGGCCTACACAGCATTAGTCAGGGGGTTGTAATGTAATCAGTGGCTGATAAGTGTATATAAAAATCGTTTTTCTACCACTCTTCTCCCAGGGGACTCAAGGTATTGTATGCAAAAATACTTTCTACTAGGAAAAAAAGTGGGGTTTTATATATTTTTGGAAACCTCTAGGGCTGACTGTAGGAGTCAGTTTCATACAATTAGGGGTGCAAGACATACTTTGTTTTTTTAAAAGATCTTAAAAATCACCAAGTTGGATTTATCTACAGACCATAGAATGCTACATGCAATTTCATATTTTTGAAGGTTATCTGTCACCCACTTGGTTGAAGGTTTGTGTATTCTAGGCTGAGTTTCATCCATCAGGCACCATAGACCTCCTTGTAATGGAGGGGGCATCACCTTTTCCCAGCACAACTCCAGCATCTCCAGAGTTGTGCATGACACCTCCTGGCGGGCAAGAAATCGTGGAGGAGAACAATAAAATAAAAATTGTGCCACGTGCGTGAGGTGCAGGAGGTTAAACTTCTGGCAGGCAGAGAAGTATGTACTGGTTCTCGTCACTGCTGTTCTGTCATTGAAAATTGAACAGTACCAAGTTGTATTACAGAGTTGTCTGCTCTTTTGGCAAGTACAAAATCTTTGGCCATGTTTCCACCTCAAGTTATGGAGTTAGCAAATCCATAATGCAAAATGAAAACATGGCCTGAGATTTTGTAGCTGCCAAAAAGTGAGCGCATTTTTTACACGTTTTTCCATTGATTTCTATGGTAACATGCATTACATTGGATGAGTTGTGACACATTAAAATCCCCCTGTTTGACACACAAGGAGCTTTGGGATTTAAATACAGTGGAGACTAACCCTTAATTTCAAATATGGATTAAAACAAATTTAACAGGTAACATTCTAATTAAGTGTTTTGGCTAAGAGAGTGTTAAGAAAGGTTAAGGCCCCCATTCACCTTACAATCTTACCATACAATTTCTGTACAATCAACTTTTGTTCTACCCAAACCATGTAATATGAGGACCTTTCTAAACATTCCAATCACTATGTATTCTATCAGGGAGGCCACTATACTACACAGTTGTTGGTAGATCTAATGGAAATTGTATGGATCAATCTTAAGGTGTATGAGGGGCTTTAGGCCTTCAGGTTAAGTAAAAACCTGTAAAGGAAAATTTTTGGGCCCTTAGTAAAATTTAAGTAAATTGTAATGTGACCCACCATCTCTTTCCTTTCCTGAAGCACCCTTCACCCCAATCCCCCATGGCTGTTGGGTATAATTGCGTATGCCTGGAAACCAATGGTTATTGAGCGCTGGGCTCATTATCATACGCAAAACGAAGTAGCGCATTGCAGTGTATTCCCACCCCTGACAGCTATTAGCCAATGGGATGGCTCTCAGCAGTGTACCTTAACAACCCTTGAACCCTATTAATATACACTTTAGGGAGTATTTCAAATGGCTCATGGTTCTCAGGGGCAAGACTTCTCACTTGTCAGATTGTAGATTGGTGACAAGTTTGTATCATTACTTACTATTACTATGCAGCCCAGTCTCCTTTATCCCCAAGCCCCCAAAACAAGGAGCACTCCTTCTCCACACTAAAGCCTCAGACAACAATAAAACAACTACATCCTGCCCGCAATTAGAAACAAAAATGTGGTTTACAGTTAAAATATCAAATGTCATATATTTCCCTATTATGTCAAAATGAATCTCAGACAGAGGTCCCTTCTAATGGACCAGCAGATGAATGTACATCAAAGCTAAGTGGCAGGCAACTCCACCGGCTCACTTATCCTGACATTTTTATCATATTGTCACAAATACTAAAAACTAAATGAATGTAGCAGCCTGTTTATTTCAGCAATAGACACAAAGAACTTCCCTTTTAAAGACACACTTGACTTGAATTACTTCTTAGAAAAATCACAACCTGTTACACAGAAACATAGCGTGATAGTAGAAAACTGTAAGAGTCTGTTTGCTTAAGAGCTCTTGTTTGCTTTAAAGTTTATGGAAACTATTTAAAAAATATGACTCTACCGCTGCTGGAAGTCTGCTCCAAGCATCAACTACTCTCTCAGTTAAAAAATACTTTGTACTTGACAATACCAACAAAGTAGACTAGAATGTGAAGAGGACCATGCAAGTCACATTGGGATAAGGTTATGGGTATTTAAGTGATGGGGAGGTGTTGGTTTGTGAAATCTAAAGTTGATCTCTGTGTTTACAGATTTTAAGCATCATCATTTTTCCCTTAAATTCATACATATTATTTATACATTTATTTCTGACTCATAGTTGTTTCTGCTTTAACACTTTCTGTGTTGAGACCTTTAACCCAGTTTGCTGTTATCACATTATACAATTTAAAAGCTTCACTCTAGTTAATTTTTACCTGAAGGACTTTAAAGAGAAATCTCACCTGAACTTCTCCCCAGCTGGAGCTGTGATCTTAGTAAGTTTCTCCATTGTGCTGGATAATTCCAGTGAGGACCATGTGCGGCTGTCAATGAGCCGTCGCCTTCCTTGATCGCAGCTGTTGAGCACCTCCTGGAAATCCCATACACAGCTTGTCTGTGTGCTTTTCTCTGTGCAGCATGTAGTACCCACATCTCAGATGAGAAGTAAAACTCGCCTGATCACATATTCAAGTCTCAAGTTTCTGTTTTGTCACATGACTAATTCCCAGCCCATCCAGTTCATGAATACTTGTAGACAAGCCGTCAGATCTTCCACCTTACTGGGCGTCAGGCTTCACCTGTACTTGGCCTGGCCAGCTTCCACTTTCAATAATATAAAAGGTGTAGGCTGTGTTTTATTTGCAGACATCATTATGATTGCTTATTGTTTTGTTATGCTTGATATATTTATCATCAGCAATCAACGGTGTGTTTGGTTTTCTAAAGCAAACTTATAACGTTTGCGTGTTGGATTTGTTTCTGAAAAGAAAACTTATAAAAGAAATGTTCATAGCAGGTTTGGTATCCTAAAAGGCTAATTTTTTTTATCTTTTTGGGAAAAAGATTCATGAAAACTTAGAAATAAACAGTGGTCTTTGTTTCATTTCTTTGCTGTGAGGTACGCTTTTGTACTTGTCCTGTTCATATAATGCAACCAAGTGTGGAAATCTGTGTTAGTGAATAATATTCACCTGTGAGTGTGTTGATGAAAGTGCACCTAAACCCAACTAACAAAAAATTATATTTGAGCTGTGGCAATGGCTCAAAGTTGCAAAAAAAATTCTTGAACAATATACTTACCTGCTTTGCTCTTCTCTGCGGAAGTCACCATCCTGATTGCTGTGTAGCTTCCAGCAGTTAATAGCTGCAGTAATGCCTACTGAGCTGTGGGGTCGCCCGATACAATGACTTTTAGGGCTCATTCACACTAGAAGCCTTCGTTACCCTTTTTTATTTTTTGACGATAACGGACATGGTATTTTAGTAATGCGCTGCGCTTGTGTCTCCAATCAAGTGTATGGGAGACTCTTGTGGTGCGCCTGCAAAAGCATGAGAAAATAAAAGTAAAGAGAAAGAGATGCAGCTTTAGCATGCACCGACTGTTGCAGAGATTTTGCACAGAGGGATGGGGCAACGCGGTACATACTTATAGGTAAGGATTTTTTTTTTTACAGATCATCTCATCAAAAGGGGATTTGCCAGTGAGGGACACCAAGTACATAAGGTGAATTTAGGTGTTCTTTAAGTGTTTATCTTATGGTTTTTACAGATTTTTTTTTTTCATTTTAGGTACATTTGATTAATGTTATTCTCTGTGTGCAATGGGTTTTGTATTTGCAGAATTTTCCAGAACACCAGACATCCATCACATACATATACCTGCAAGGGCTGCACTAATCTGATTAATGCAGTTGCATTGTGTGATCAATGTTCAAAATAAAATGAAGGGCCCACTGACAAATTTGTATCATCCTTTTAATGCAATGTGGTGCCATTCTTTCAGAGGTCTTTTGTACACTACAAGCACTTTGGGCAACGCCCTTATAATGAGCTACACTGTGTTGTGCATTATACAGTTTGATGCAGTTTTTTGCAGTTCTAACATACTTGTACTGAAAACGCAAATGGCAGTGCATCAAAAAATGCCTACAATGTGTACTGAAAAAAGGGGGTGCAATGGTGGCAGTGCAGCGTTGAGCATGTACTAAGGTGTATGGTACCACAACACACCTTGCCAGCAGACATGCTGTTGTAGCACCACATTGCACAATTCAATCTATGCAATGGTAGGGCATTTATTAATTTAAAGTAAGGAGGTTTTTTCAAGGAAATATTTTTTTTTACAATAACCTCTATTATGGAGACATCTCCCTTCCCTGAAAGTAAACAGTACAGGACATAAAGGAAAGTCTCCCAAGGCACAAATTGATAGAAAAGCCTAACTAGGGGTTTAACCATTTTCTATTTCCAAAACCTAACAATTAAACATTTTGGCTATATATATATATATATACTGTATATATACACACACACTATAAATAGTTTAGGAATTTAGACAGGATATTCTTTTTTCCTATCATGTATCAATGTATGGTACATGAAGTAAGAGGGGAATCTCAAAAATTTATAGTAAGCAATTAATCCATAGGCCTAGGCTCCATTGCCTTAAAACTCCTTTGTTTGACACAGACATTTTATTTTCTTGAAAAGCCCTTCATATATCCATACCATATAATTTCTGTACAATCAGCTTTTCTTCTACTTAAAACCATGTAATATGAGGACCTTTCTAAACCTTCCAATCACTATGTAGTCTATCAAGGAGGACACTATACTACATAGTTGTTGGAAATTGTATTAAGTGATCTAAAGGTGTATGGGGGGCTGTGATTGATCGCAGATCAATTGAACGGAAATCAATGTGCACCACATGGGCACATTGATTCCCGTCCAATGGGGACCCGTTCTCCCCAGCTCGCAGATTGATCCCGCTCGAAGGCAGGCACACACGGTTAGATTTGTAAATAGCGCACAGCACTCGATTGTACTCAAATATATTTACAGATCTACCTGTGTGTGCCCACTTAAAAAGCAGATCTTTCACAAGAAGACTACAACCAATATGTATACAAGTATCTCATGTTTCAAAAAGAAATATCTTAGCAAAAAAAAACAATAAGATAGTACTATAGCCACCCTAAGCAGCAGACTGATTCTAAATTTATTTTAAATCTTTGTGACATTTTGTCATGATTTTAGAAATTAATGTTGCCCTGCAGCAAGGTCATGCTTGTTTACTTAAAGTTACAAAACACTCCATAATTGCACATGAATATAAAACGCTAACATGTTAATAGCAGTTGTAGAACACAAACAGAATACCTTTTAATGGAATAATGCCAAATCAAAGATTGCTAACCTGTAGACAGGAATTATTTCATTGTTCACTCATTCAAGGACACACAAAGAGCCAATTCAAGGCAAACGCCAACATAGACAATTTAAAGGCAGCATGAAAATTTTGAGTTGTTATAAATCCTTTTACTAAGATATGAATCTCACAAACATTGAAGCTGAGCTGAATTTATTATTTTATATCATCTACTGTAATTACATTTACATTTCCCTGTAAAACATATAGAAGGGAACATGAACTGGGACCCTCTAACCTTCTTCCAAGCTCTCTTTCCTCATCCATGCATTATTTAAAAATAATATACACTGCTCAAAAAATAAAGGGAACACTTAAACAACACAATGTAACTCCAAGGCAATCACACTTCTGTGAAATCAAACTGTCCACTTAGGCTTTGTCTCCATGGCGCTATGGTGTCTGTCCCACAGCGCTATCCGGTCCCCCTGCGCTAAGCACATTCCTTGGCGGGGATGCCGACGGACCTGAACCACATTACCTGCCTACAGCACCGGCTGTTCCCATGACTGTGACCCAATAGCTCTGTGGAGACATAGTCTGAGGTAGCAACGCTGACTGACAATCAATTTTACAGGCTGTTGGGCAAATGGAATAGACATCAGGTGGAAATTATAGGCAATTAGCATGACATCCCCAATAAAGGAGTGGTTCTACATGTGGGGACCACTTCTCAGTTCCTATGCTTTCTGGCTTGGTCAATTTTGAATGCTGGTGGTGCTTTCACTCTAGCGGTTGCATGAGATTGAGTCTACAACCAACACAATTTGCCCAGGTAGTGCAGCTCATCCATGATGGCACAGCACATATCTTTGACATATCTCATCAAGGCAGCCGAATTACCCCCCCCCCCCCCCCCCTCCCCACAGAGCTATCCGACAGAGGAGACAGAAAGCCTAGTTTCTGTAGGAGGTGGAGTGGAGGGGGAGGTTGTGCAGTGATGAGGGGAGGAAGTGGCTTCCATTCTCCAGGATCTAAGATGCTGGCATCAGGAATGAAGGTGAGGAAGGTAAGTATGTTTTTTTGAGTAGCAGTTTTCCAGATCTGAACTGCAGACATGTGGGTATTGTGTCTATTTAATGTATGTGTTTTTATTTTGTGTTTAAAACCATTTTAAGGTAAAGATACAGTTCAGATTCAAATCATATATCTATACAATGTAGCCATGTGACCTGCACTGCATTACTTCTGGGGAGTGCTATACAGGAATTACATTTCTATGCAACAATGCTAATATATATTAGTAGTCTAACCAATCTCCTGTGTCACCGAATCAACCTGTTGCCGAAGCTCTTTTGGTTTTTATCAGATGATCTAACCAGTATGATTATAACCATAGACATCACTCACTGTAACTTGGTGAGTGGACTTATGTCTGTATTTATCTGAATTTTGTCACTATGTTGATTATTATATATTAAGATGATTTCTTGACTACTATCTATTTATACCTTGTATAGAGACTGTACTTTGCTCAGAAAAACTACCCCTGAAGAAGCAGTTCTCCGCAAAACGCGTGGGGCCAGTGCAATACTCTGTTTTTTTAAAACTTACACATGAATTGTTATGTATATGGATGTTTTGATATATTCTAAGATGTAATGCCTTATATGTCCGTTAATGAAACTGAATGTAACTTGTGACTTCTTGCCGTTAAATTCCCCTCTTGCCCTTTCTATGGAAAACTTTGTTTCTCCTGTTTTTCTTTTTATATCTAAATTCTGGGATGTTGGCAATTCTAAATATAATAAATAGGTGGATTATTTTATATACAAGTAGTCTAACCAATAATTGTCATTTCATCCCAGGTTAAGGGCTTAACACAGGTAATATTTTATAGACTAGGTAGTTTTAGGACCATTTTAAAAAATATTGTACAAGAATAAAAAGCAACATATTACTGAAAGCAATCATATAAAACGGGAAGGAAAAATTAGGGAGGGAAATGGGCCCATTTCTTTATAAGATAATTATTTTAAAGCAGAGTTCACTGATCCAATTCCTCCCCTTACACTACCATAATCCAACCAACCCTCCCTCTGGATCCTTCGCTACTGAAATATGTAGGTGTGATCCTGAGCTCTGTTAGGATCCATAGCTCTGCTCTCCTGTCTATATATGAGTAGCAATATAAACCCCATGATTTTTATTGGAGCAACAATTTTGACAAAAGACTTTAGTAGATGGCTCCAATAACTTGTTTGTACTGAACAGACACAAGCAGGGAAGAGATTCAGCACTGGATGTCAATAATCTGCAGGATCTCATCTGAGATATTAAAAGCAAGGATCTGCAGAGGGAGAAGGCGGGTTAGATTAGGGTAATGCAAGAAAGTGCAAAGTTACTCTTTTGGTAGTCTCACTTTGAAGATGGAGGAAATCATTCTAGAGAAACAGTTTGAATTGGAGATAATTCCAGATTATGTCAAATTTATCTGAAAGCTCGGTCGGCCAGAGAATGGACATGTCTGTAAATCTGTGGTCGATGCCATTAGTTTGCCATTAGTTTGACCGGCATCCCCATTGAAACTAACAGCCGTCACACAAAGGGTTCCCGCCGATGCTGTGAGCAGAGAGCAGTCTGATGACCCTCCACAGCTCATCTGTCAGTCCCCACTCGGTACGTGTGTGGGGACCTTAACATTAGATCTGTACTAATGGTCGTAGTAGTGATTGAAAGGTTTAGAAAGGTCCTCATATTACATGGTTTTGGCAGAACAAAAGTTGTATGGCAAGATTGTAAGGTGTAGAAAATTACCCAGGGTGTAGAGGAAAAACACCACCCCTGGGCGGGAATGTCCTCTGGTTTAGCAGAGGCTAGGGGACTCACGGTTTCAGTATAGATCAATCACGGCGCAGCATAGTAATAACATAAATCATATTCATATTTAAAAATAATATATCAATTGTTTAATGTCCATAAAAACAATGGTAATATTCCCATCTTGATATGGTGGTAAATATTGATATGAGGCCTAATAAATCACCAGGCACTATCCTCAAGAAACCTGTCCAGAGAGAAGGTGAGGTTGGTGGTGATGGAATAGATGTCACAGATAAACGTCAAGCCACCCCTTGCATGCTGGTTTAAAGAGAAAGGATTAATATGCCAATTTAATTAACAACATTTCACTAACTCGGAGCGTTCTTTAGGATTCTTCATTCAACAGGTGCCATTGTGCTGGATATTGATATAAGACTTATATGCAGCTGCTTGGGCACAGAAATCAATTTCAAGCAGATCTCTGGCACAGAGCCTGTTTTGTGACTTTCTTTCATTTCTAAATGCTTCCACAATAATACGTCATACAGTTGAAGGTGAAATATCTAGCAGGGACATGTTAAAGTTTCAAGGGCTTTCCATGCACTTCATTTACATAGCTGTAAATTTCGCTTGTCAGGAATACTTGAAGTCACTTCCGGTTTTCGACCTACTCTTACGCGTTCCAGATGCCGGAAGTAACGTCACTGCCATCACTTCCGGTATCGGGATATTAAAGTCCCCGCCCTCCTATTTAGTACCTTTCTAACTTAGGAGGGAGACCCATTAGTTTATTCGGTAAACCTGAATCAGATTGTGTTATTTGTTAAGCCCCCCATGCACAAATTCCTGTCGATTTTGCGGCAGATCGACCGTGCTTGATGACATCATCACGCACAGGTGGTTGTGCTGAAAATCGGCCGGGGACCCTTTGTGTACTGGAGATCGATCTAACCTTACGGACATGTCCATAATGTATTAAATCGATTTGTGGACCATTTTATGTCCAGATTAAAGGAGAGCTTTTTTGATTTGGGGCCAATTTTGTGGCAGATTGATCGGCGGGAGCATGCAAGGCGGGCGATCGGCCACAAATCGAATGTGTATGGGGGGGCTTTAGTAATAAGCAAGACAAATCTCAAACGACATTCAAGTCTTCATATCTTAATACAAATTTTTATTCATGCCAGTCTTTCTGTGACCTTTCCAAATATAAATGAGGATAAGGATGTTTTATGTACGTAGGAAGAGAACTGCATGATTTCATCACAATAGCTTCTGTCTGTGGTCATTATATTTAGTAACAAAGGGAGGAGACTTGTATGGATGACTCACTTGGCACAATGTTAGTTCATGTTATATGGTAACAAAGCAAGACATAGTGCATGCAATTATTTTTTTCATAATGACATCAGTTCAATTAATCTCTCTTTAGAATTTAAGGAAATCTTTCATGGGACATAAAGGGACGTTGCTATAGCTAAACCTCTGAAAATGTAAAAACTAATTAGGCTCTAAAGCTATGTTTCCATCGTGTTAAAATCGCTGCAATGTTGAACCATCCATTTAAATTCAATGGATGCAATGTTAACACACCCATAAAGAATGCATTGGCAAAAACAGAAGGGAATGCATTTGTGACACGCTGCTTCCTGCATTCAGGTAAAAACTCCCTGAGTGAGAAATGACCTCTTGGTTAAGGTGCATGCATTAATGCTGCACATCCTTAACACATAGCAGAAACATAGACCAACTCTAAGGCTAATTGGCCATAGAAAGCTACACCATAACAAATAAAGCTTTGTTGATGACACATATCTAGTATGAATATAGGTGTGTGCTTCACATTAGTAATATGCCAGAATGTATGTATTGGAGTGCTTCCCACTCATTCTCCATCATCCCCTCTCCAAAATACTATAAAAGTACTGTATGTATGGGGCAAGTTTATTGTTGCTGGAAATGATCATTAAATATTATGTTCTAGCAACTCTAATAGAATGTGTGTATTTGCTTTCCGCATTAATTAGACCAATCTATTATATGATTTCTTGGGCACATATCTTTTCCACATCATGATTACTTACGTTGTATTCAGTGAGTCGGCTGAGAGATTGAATCTATCTATCTATCTATCTATCTATCTATCTATCTATCTATCTATCTATCTATCTATCTATCTATCTATCTATCTATCTATCTATCTATCTATCTATCTATCTATCTATCTATCTATCTATCTATCTATCTATCTATCTATCTATCTATCTATCTATCTATCTATCTATCTATCTATCTATCTATCTATCTATCTATCCTTTAGCAATCATAGCTAGAAACATGTTGACTAGTATCTGGGTAAGAAAACAGATTGGTTAATGTACTACAGATGTCTCTGAATATATTTTATATATTAAATCTAAACTCTCTCTATTCACAAGATTGAAACTATGAAAATAGGCAACGTTTTCTGCTTTAAAATGAGCATGACTAATACTCATAGGACAAGCACAGAAAAAGCTTTAGTTTTAATGTGGTTTAAATGTTTTCTAATAACGTAAAGAGGAATTAAATATAACTGGTTTTATTACGCTAGATAGTGCAAAGAGTAACAGTAAGCTCTGACCAAAAACAGCTCATTTGCATAATCAAGAGATTTATTTCTTTTTTAGATTTTTTATGATTTAACTACTAAAGAATGTTTTGGTTTTTTTTGTCTATTCTAAATATCAAATTATTAGCATAATTTATCTGACTATATGCCTAAGTGAGTGCATCATTTAAGGGTGGTTTGGGCAGCAGCTTCCATTCATTTCAGTGGGCTTGTCCCCACTTGTGCGGCTGTGTCCCCACCAAGCCGCGGCTACATTGACATGTCGTTAATGTAGCCGCGGCCTGGTGGGGACACAGCCGTGACAGCCACGTCCGTGACCACTTGTGATCTTTGTCAGCCGCGAGTGGTTCGTAGGGACAAGCCCTTATTCAAAAATGAATTGAACAATTACATGAAGTCTAAAAAAGCAGTGCAAAAGACACTTCCAATAATGTTCCCTATGTGTGGTATGTAGTCTAAGCATAGCACTGTCTTCTGTGTTCTGATATTTCTGATGTGTATCTGCAGCAGCAAATCACAGCCACGGGACTTGTTGCAGATTTCTTGAAGATGTTTTACTAACAACTAATTACTTGCTTTCTTAATTCAGAATGACCAGAGAAATAGTTTGTTTGCTTATTTGATCAAACAAACATTAGATCTTCAATCGCAAAGTCCTTAAAGTTATATATTTGATACATAATCTTAAATTGATATATATTCATTCTCCGAAACGTAAAAAAAATTATTAGGGAAAAAAATTATTAGATAAGAGATGATTTATTAGGTTTCAGTAACATGTTAAATGCCATAACACAAAACGTCCCATGCTTTACATATCTGATATCAAGACATCATGCCAAGATCAATAGCGGTCTTTAGGGCTTTTATTTTACTGCAGGGAAATAACATGTGCCATGGATTTCAACTGGCTACCAATTTGATCAGTATTGTTAGTTTAGCTAACAAACTGACAGTTCGATGCTAAAAGAAGTCTTCAAGAAGTCTAAAATTATAATATGAGTTTTTCAGGTCACTTTTGCAACAGTTGGGGGTCAAAATTAATGAAAAATATAAGTATTCTATGAAATAATACTTCCTCTCCAATTAGAGAAAAACTACATGGTCATGGTAAACTTCCATCAAAATCAGTGTCACTTTTCTCAGCTGTCCATTTTGCAGTTGTTGCAGTAGGTAGTTGTATAGTTAAGCTCTAAGGTACCGATACGCAGGTAGATTTTTAGTTAGTTTTCCAAAGGATCAATCGCCATGCACATTTGTGGCGATTGATTGTTTGTGAGCACGGCCACCATTGTTTCGAGTGGGATCAATCGATCCTGTTCGAAGATGACTCAATTGAACAGAGACTCAACATGTTGCTCTCATCACCACACTGCTGAGGTCCAGATTTCTGAACCAAAAGCGCACAATAGACTTCAATGTTAAATTTTTCTTTATGTTGTAGGCCTGTAACTTCCCAAAATCTGTCTGTACAAGGGTCTAATAGACATCCTGAATATAATTATTGTACATATTTACATATATGTAAAATACAATTTTTTTAAAATAAAAATCATGAACAAAAAAACACAAAAATTAGGACACAAAGCTATGCTGCTATGCACTAAATCTCACCAAAATAAAGTCTCTGGTGCCCCAGATGTGCCCATTTGCAGTTAACCC
>CM070037.1:52014714-52026617 GCA_036250615.1 Ptychadena robeensis | reverse complement strand
GAAGATCCAGCCTGCCTGTGACATCGGGGACACCGGGACAGCGCAAAACCTTAAGTATGCGCTGTCGGTGCCCCGATGTGTACTGGACGGCAGCATCTCGTCCAGTGCTGCAGTAGCAGCGCTGGACAAGATGCTGTCGTACTGACCGCTAGGGCGGTTAGGAGTCAATACAAGATACTCTTGGTACGTTATACAAATATCTATAAGATAAATGTTTTATACAGAATCCAAGACCAACTAATGAAGCTTACTTTTTCCACTGCACACTACTACATGCGTTGACAGCTTTGTTGAATAGATGATTTACAAGGCATATATTGTTTTATTAAAACTATAACATGTATTTATAGGAACTAATATTTACATTTTGAATGTGTTGGAAAACCTTTTCCATGGTGTATACTGTATCTATGTGTTTCTTATGACTGTACAGCATATAACTAAAGAAATCAAATTAGACATAAACCAGAACAGTTTTACTGTAATTGAATATGGTTTGTATCATATTATCCTACATCTACATTAGGAAGCTTGATGAAAAGGAATGCTGATTTGCAGTCAGTTTTGTGTGTCAGCGATATATATCTGTGTCTCACAAAGTGTGTCATTGTCAGGCTTTGTGATGAATACAGTTACAGGAGCCAATATAAACATGATGGTTTATACTTCATCTTTCAGGATCCTTCCTACTGCATAAATATGTTTTTTGTAATTATTTTCTGTATGTAGGTGTTCTACTTCTAAACTGTGATTGTTGTTTTTCTTGAATATTATCCTATTATCCATCAGGTATTATATGAGATCTAACATGCACAGCTTAATGCTCACATAGGAGATGTTTTACCTTCCAAAATTCTTCGTATAGGTAAATTAAATAATTATTATGAGAATATATTGCTGTCCACTCTATGATCTGTCTAAACGGGCAGTAAAAGTGCATAAGAATGAGTCCAAGCCTGCCCCTTTTTCTCACTTAAAGCGGATTTGAACTAAAGAAAAAAAAACCCATAAAAAATAAACATATACACATTACTCACCTACATTGGGTCTTTGTCCAGGGGCAGTGAGACCCATACTTACCTTTCCTGGCTGCTCACTCCTGCACCGCCATGCCCGGAGTGTCCGATCCTCCAGGCTGCACCTATTCGCATCTGAATCGGGTAACGCTCCGCCCCCCACGCGTCACCTGATTCAGATGCTGTGTGCGCATTTTTTAAGATTTATTATTGTTTGCAACATTTGACCTCCAATCTACCCTAATAAGATAATATTAGAAGGAACAACCAACCAGAGGTGGTTGGTCTGCTGTAATTTGAGTACTGCTGAATAGGTAACAACTTTAGCAACCAACCAATTACTAAAGCCCCCCATACACGTTCCGATTATTCTCCCGACCGATTTTTCATCCGATCCTGTCACCCGATTTTCACCTAAAATGTTATGGTCGGTCGGTCGGCTGGCACGAAAAATCGGAATTCGAATTATCACCGATCCATCAGCCCGACCCTATTTATTAACAGCAGATCGACCAAAAATTTACGGACAGGTCCGAAGCGGTCCCGATCAATTTTTCGGCCGATTTTGAGAAATTGGGATCGGTCGGGTACATAATTCCGAATCCGATTAATCTCCCGATCGATTAATCTCCCGACCCGATCGGTCGGTCGGGCAAAGTTCGTACGAAAAATCGGAACGTGTATGGGGGGCTTAAAGTATAGTTCAGTTTAGTATACTATAGTATAGTTCATAGGACCTTTTTTTTTGTGAGGACACCAAAACCTATAGAAAATCCAGAAAATCCAATAAATGTTTGTTTGCTTTTGGTTAGCCATGATACTGGGTTTCCTTAAGATGTAACCTGTGGTTTCTGACTGGTTAGCATAAGAACTTAATGGTATATAACTACTTATCAATGTATACCCGTCTATAGCAGGATGAAAAGCTATTAGCTGCTCTTTCTAACTTCACGGCTGGCTGGTCATATAAACTGAACATTATTTTGCTCATCCTCTGTGCTCCCAGGTGCAGAGCTGAATTTCTGAGTAGCGGAAGGGAAACCAATGATGCAAAACGTATCTGAGTAACTGTATTTTAAGAGCATGGCATGAAGAAGGCAGAGGAGTCAAACAGTTTCATAGGCACAAAAATAATTCTTACATTTATATATGTAGTGTGGTTAAATGCTTTATTATTAGCTGCGGAATTTATGAGGAAAACATGTAATTTTCTATTGTGCTTGTCACATGTTATTCCACAGTAAAGTGTATTGCAGTAACCTGTTACACCAAGTAACCATTAACAAATATTTCACTCATCTGACGGCACTTAACGAACACCTCCTTGTGATAAACTTCTGTGATGATTTTTCAGTATTGTCATCTGTATTGCTGTAAGAAGCTAGTAAAAAATATAGTTTTTCCATGTTCAGTTTAAAGAAAACCTTAACTTCACAGATTTTAAAAATTCCCCATACTCAACTGAAGTAGCCTTACTGTAGTAGAATATCCACAAATGTACCAGACTATTGTGGCTAAAAGTACTGGAATTGAGAAAATGGGCAGTGACATCTTCTTGGGTAGAGCTTACTGTCAGTCAATTGCACCATTCGTGTCGAGAGAGAACCTAACCCTGGATCTCTTACTGGATCCAACAAGCCCATTGTCACTGCAATGGTTGCAACATGCTGGAATATAAAACTCACTGGTGCCCCATTCTTCTCTTATGCATTGTGCTTATCCCCATGGTAGGTAATTTCTTGTCTAAATAGACAAACCAGGAAGTAATTTCCCTCTTGTTGACAATGGAGACATAGGCAGAATGCATAAACATAACCAGGGCACTCCTGATTACCTTGCAATAACCAAACAGTGTTACCAGTAAAAATAATGAATTGGACCCAGTCTGGACAATAAATAATGTGCATAATGCTGCTTTGGAGGAGAAAAAAAGTACCATCCATTAAACTTAAATCTTAGAAGTAATCGAATAATCTAATCTATTTTAAAATATGACTTCCTCTGCTCCCTTCTGATTGTTTTACCATTCCCAAAAGAGTGATAGTCACTAGTATCATGAAAATAGCATTTATCTTTTTCTACAGCACTGCTTCCCTTCTAGCTGGACCAAATGGTTGCTGATTAATTGTTGATGAATGAGACACTACAGCCAGCAAACTCCATAAATAGGTGAATACTCCCTTTTGAAAATTGCCATCAATGAGAGAATGTGACAAAGCTCCAGGATATTATAACCGTGCCACGGGCAATCGCGGCGGAGCACAATGTGCTCCGCCATGATTGCCAGCTCAGCTCAGGGATGTAAACAAAAGTCCGGCGTCGCTGGAGACGCCGGACTTCTGCTGAAGAAAGGCGACGCCCCTCCAGTTTGACGGAGGTCTATGGCGCCGCCTACCCCCGCCCCCTTCACGTCACTGGTGATGCGATCGGGGGCGGACCCGGAAGCATCGTCATACATGCCGATGCTCCCGACCGCCGTCAGTAGACGGCGAGACCTCGGGCGTTCCTCCGGCTAACTCGGGCTGAGTTTCATGATGCATGAAACTCAGCCCGAGTTAATTCGGGGAGAACGCTCAGAAGGTTAAGGAACCATGGTGCTTGGTAAACCAATATAACCAATACTATTTCTGGTATGACATGCTTTGGTGCATATGTTTTCTGAATACAATGTGGGTATAGGTGGACAGTATCAGACTAAATATCTGTCTTCATTTACTTCACTGTTTCTGCTTTTTTTATTGACTGTGTTTTGCATAATCATAATTTTACCCAGAGGACCCATGAATGCCAAGCATGTAAAAAGTGTTTTTCGTGCAGCATCCAATACAATTCCAATTATGGAAGGATGTACAGGCCACATGAACAATCATGATGCAATGGGGAACACTTCTCATTAGGTTACAATGGGTATAGATAATGGTATAGAGAATTCAATGTTTGAAGGTGGTTTGGCAGTACCCTTGTACAATTCAGCAATGAAAGAAACATTTTATTCTGTCATATTACGTGTTGAAGAAGTAAAACTTTGTCAGGATAAATCCTGTTTGATTCCCCTTTAATAATTGTCATCATAAAGCTATTTAGAGACTGCTGAGTTTAACAAATCTGGCCATTTTTTTCTCAGCATGAGATTGACCTTATCTCGGACGACATCTGCTTGTCACCACAAGCTCCCTAAAGAAGCTGCTGTGTAAAATCTTTAAATAACCCAATATCATTTGAAACAATGGTAGCAGACTGTAAAAGCAACTTCATTCAAAAACCTTATTGGGAAAATGACCAGGAGTCCCTCTCTCCAATATCAAAATGAAAATCCAAGTGTGCTAAACCTTGCAGAAAGTTATAAAAGCTAGCAGGCATAACCTGTCACTAATGTTGGAAACGTTCCATTTATGGAACTATAATATTCTAGTTGATCATTAACACATACTGGGATTTACAGGGAGTGCAGAATTGTTAGGCAAATGAGTATTTTGACCACATCATCCTCTTTTGCATGTTGTCTTACTCCAAGCTGATAGGCTCGAAAGCCGACTAAACCATAAGCATATTAAGCGTGGTGATGTGCATCTCTGTAACTGAGAACCGGGGTGTGGTCAATGACATCAACACCCTACTTTAGGTGCTGTCATTATATAGGCAACTTCGCTTTCCTATTGGGCCAATGGGTCAAAAGAAGGACTTGACAGGCTGTAGAAAAATACAAATAGTGCAGCATAGCTTGCAGAGGGGATGCAGCACTCTAAAATTGCAAAAAGCTTCTGAAGCGTGATCCAGCGAACAGTCAGTGGTTCATTCAAAATAGACAACACAGGGTCGCAAGAAGCGTGTGGAACAACAAGCGCAAGGAACTGCGAGAAAAAAGTCGTGACGACTGAGAGGAGGAGGGTCAGCGTGCAGCGGCCACAGAGGCCACTTGCCACCAGTGTTGGTCATATTTCCCAGAGCGCCAACATCAACTGGAGGTGGCCCAAAAGCCAAGGTGGGCATACTCCAGAGACATGGCCAAGGTAAGACAGGGCTGAAAGATGACCCACCACTGAGCGACAAGACACACAAGCTGAAACGTCAAGAACTGGGCCAAGAAATATCTCAAGACTGATTTTCAAGGTTTATGGACCTCGATGGAAATGAGAGGGAGTGCGTCTGATGGGCCATGGAGGATGGGCACGTGGCTGGTAGGAAAGGGCAGAGAGCTCAGTCCGACTCAGACGCCAGCAAGGGGGGAGGTGGAGGTGGAGTACTAGTTTGGGCTGGTATCATCAAGCTGAGGTTGTTAGGCCTTTCGGGTTGGGATGGAGTCAAGCTCAACTCCCGTCCTACTTGCGCAGTTTGCTGGAGACACCTTCTTCAAGCAGTGGTACAAGAAGAAGTCCTGATCCTTCAAGAAAACATGATTTTCATGCAGGACAATGCTCCATCACATGCGTCCAAGTACTCCCACAGCATGGCTGGCAAGAAAGGGTATAAAAGAAGAAAAACTAATGACATGGCCTCCTTGTTCACTGATCTAACCCATTGAGAACCTGTGGTCCATCATCAAATGTGTGATTTACAGGAGGGAAAACAGTACACCATCTCAGAACAGTGTCTGGGAGGCTGTGGTTGCTGCTGCACGCAAGTGTTGATGGTGAACATCAAAACACTGACAGAATCCATGCATGGCAGGCTTTTGAGTGTCCTTGCAAAGAAACGGTGGCTCATATTGGTCACTGATTTGTTTTTGTTTAGTTTTGAATGTCAGATGTCTGCATTTGTGCAATGTTGGAGAGGTTCTATGTGGTTTCACTGGTAAAAATAAATAATGAAATGGGTATAATTGTTTTTGTTAAGTTGCCTATAATATGCCCACAGTACTAGTCACCACCTGCACACACAGATTCCCCCAAAAGCTAAAACCTAAAACAAACTAAAACTACTTCCAAAAATATCAGCTTTGGATATTAGAGTTTTTTGGTTCATTGAGAACATGGGTGATTGTTCAATAATAAATTATTCCTCAAAAATACCACTTGCCTAATAATTCTGCACTCCCTGTATGTGTCTATTCTATTGACGTTTAAGACTTGCTTACTCTGTTGTCTTTCTTACCTCTCTGGTTTATTTCCTGCTAGATTCTGGAATTCCCCTTTTGGCATTTTTCCTCTGACATTTGCATTGCATTATGTAAGCATGGGTTATCCTGCCTGAGCTCATATTGTTTTTGTCACTGAAAAGTAACAGACATATTTCAAAAGTACACTTGGATGTTTTTGTGTCTTTGTTATATTTATATTGTGGTTTAAAATGTGGCCTCACTCTTTTTTTTACAGCAGGTAGTCAGTTTAATTTAATTAAGTACCTTCCCCTGCTTGGTGACCAGAAAATGCCTTTGGTAATTGGAGAGAAGTGAGGGTGTATGATGACACTAAATCAGCCGCCGATCGGGGCTGCAAACATGGGGTGACAGATCCCTGTCGCCCCACAGCTCGGCCGGCTAGAGAACGGACAAGTCTGATATTCTCTGGCCGATGCAAGCCGATGCCATTACTTTCAATGGAGACCTGCGTCTTCATTTAATGTAATGGCCGGCACACACAGGGTCATCACACTGCTTTTCAGAGCTGATCTTAGCAGCTCTGTCGGCCCCCACTCCGTGCGTGTGTGGGGGCCTTTACAAACATTAAACTGAGAGAGGACAATTAGAAGAAGCCATTATTATTGAGGACCGAAAACAAGACATCCAATCAAAATCTAATGTCTAATCTAATTCACCCCTGTGTAAAGCTAGCCACACACGGTTCAACTTTGGTTTAATCGATGCTTGATTAGATCGAGGAATTCAATCGTCTAATCGAAAATTGATCTTAATCGCATCAACATACACCCCACATTGAGTTTGCGATTGTGGTGAGATTTTGATTCCAAAATATTACTAAAATCATCGATTTTGGTATGGAAACGATTGAAGTTCAGATTGAAGTGGTCTATGTTATTATATCGAATCTCATCGATCCAGGAGAAACACCACAAACATCGACGATTATAAAACGATTTTGGCACAATCGACGATGATTTTCCAACATGTCCGATCAAAATTCGATAAATTTTTCTGCTTTCATCGAACAATTATCGTCGATCGTACCGTGTGGGCATTTCTCGATTTTCGTTCGATGAATCAATGAAAAAATTCATCTAATCGAGCATCGATTGAACCAAAATCGAACCGTGTGTGGCTTGCTTAAGTTTAGCCTTGGCAGTCTATTTCTTTTCAATACAAGATACCTAGGAAGCAATTCTATCATTATGAACACCAAAGTAAACCTTAAATGTGTTTATGGTTGCTGCTTTATGGAAGATGGTCTAGCTCTCCATATTCAATAACACTTGATAGGGATTGTCAGCAAAGATTGAGAGCTGAATAGTTTCTCAGTTTTTAATGCAATGTTCTGTTCACTTCATATAATTTAAGAGAACATTAGGGATTCAAACATCACACAAAGATTGATGGTCTAGACTCTGTAAATGATATGCAAATAAAATACTAATGACGCACCACCAGCCCCATGCATATTCATTTTGTATTTACTTTTTTTATTTTTTTTTACTTTTTTTCTAAGCTCGGCTTTGAAGCAATGTAACAGATAAATATAGATGCATAATTTCTTTAAAGGCATTAACCTCCTGGGGGAGGTAACAAAACTGAGTGGGTTAATAAAACTCACCCCGAGTTAACTACAAGAAAACTCACCTGTCGATTCTGTGTATCACTAAAAAAAGTGTGTCACGTGCATAACCCCCAGGAGGTTAAACATATAGGCTGCTAGGCCTGCCCAGTCTCTCCAAATTCGGCACCCTTTTTGGAGGGACGCCCACCCCAGTCCCTAGTACTCGTGAGACCTGGCTCCAAATGAGGTCACCTGGGGAACGGGACATTCATAGTTCAGGTGGCTTCGGCTGCCTGACCCACTAGTCACCCCTTTTTGGGGAACGAGTCCTTAGCTCCCTTAGGAGTGGGACATAATGGCACCTGTGCATTTTTGTGGTGTTTTTACGTGGGACACGCCACTTTTTGCCACTGGGTGCAGAGGGCTCAATAAAAAAGGAGGTTAAACATAGAAAAAAATTCCTGAGCTATTCTATTAGCTCTTCTAGCTAACAAATCTTGTGATCAATATAAATGTCACCACAGTCACTTTTTGTGGTGGCAGAGTATGAAGAAGAGCATTAACCTCCCTAGTACTCTTGCAAGGTCCAGATTTCTGTACCAAAAGCGCACCATAGACTCTAAGGGGATTTTTTTTTAAGTTGTAGGCCTGTAACTTCCCAAAATATGTCCCTACAAGGGTCTAGTAGAGATCCTGAATAAAATAATATTTGAACCACACAATTATGTAAAAAAAAATACATTTAAAAAAAACCTATAAAAGGTAGCATTTGAATGATAAAATCTCTAAAATACTTATTTGGTATGAAAGATTTCAAAACAGTATGTATTCATATTTATGTTTTGTTTATAACAACATGTTTATTACAATTGGAAATGTGTTTTGTGTTTTTTTTTTACTTTAAATTGTATTGGATACAGTTATCACTGTATCCAGTACAATTCCCTTTAGCACTCCCTCTCCTCTGGTGTGATGAACACCTGTACAGAAGATCGGAGCCAGCGGGACAGCACAGAATGGTGAGTATGCGCTGCCGGGGCTCTGATCTTCTCGCCCAGAGCAGTACTGGCAGGACAGCGCTGGACGAGATGGTGCTGTCAGAAGCGCTAGGGGGGTTAAAGGAAGTTTACACTAAGGTACAAAGGCCTGTATTGGCAAAATAAATACAGTATGTATTTTATTTACTTGCTAAAAACTGAAAATGAAGCTACTACCTCTAAGGACTTATCCACTGCAAAACAATACATTTGTGCTCTAGGGTTTATATATGTTGTCCCATTTGTTTGAGAGCTCCCTCATCTGATTTCTGTACTTTCAGTCATGGAGCAGACATTCAGTATGCCAACACCTCAGCATGTTTGTCAAATGTATTGACCTATATAATATAATTCTTATATAGCCAAAAAATCACCTGGACACATTTTAATATAACACAACCATTAGACCAGGATGGGCAACCTCTATTATGAAAAGAGTCATTTTCCCCCCTCTTTTGCATCAGCAATAATGCGTGTATTGCCAGGACACAATGCAGCACATAAAGTGTGGATGAGTTCATAGACTGGATGTAAAAAAGTGGTCCTCAAGCTTTTTCCTGATACCCACAGTTCCTTTTTTACTTACAAGGGAGCTAATAAAGCAAGGAGTTGCAGCTACTTCTGCAGCCAGTGAATCTGCGTCTGGCACACTCTTTCTCCTTTCCAGCCAGTATGAGTGAGGAGGCTTGCTGGTAGACCGGGAGCCGCAACAAGCAGGCTAAAGAGCCACATGTGGCAAACCCCTTGATTAGACTCAGATCCTGTCATCACCATATTATTTAACAGTGTTCTGCACTTGCCTATAGCTCCCAACAGCTAGTGTCTGTATTGAAAAAACGTTTACTATACAAAAAATCAACCACTGTGGTCCCAAGGATCTCTGGCGCAGTTCCTCCTTATATATATTATATCCCTAGTTTTTCTCTCACTTCTTAAGTAAAACTTTCTTGTATTTATGACATATGGTACTTTATACTTTGTGATGTCGTCACTGTGCCTCTGGACTTAGCAATGCAATACTTTGATGAAAGATGTTATTCCGGAGAATTGGTAATTTCTAAGAAGACTATGGTTTTCATGCTCCATTAGTAACTGTAATATAGAATGGTCAATGGACTTTATGTATTACTATGCATAAAGTGTGCACTCTTTCTGCAAGACGGCATATGTCTTAACAAGTTGCAACTCTTTATTCTAATCAATGCCCATAATGGTCACAGACAGCAAATCCTCAACTTCCTTTTGCACTCAAAACATATAAAAATTTGTGTTTGCATACTCCTATTGGGAGTTCTTTGAACTTTTCCTGTCAGAAGGGTATTAGGCCAACAAGATTTGTTAATAAACTGGTTATCATTTCCTGAGCCACGTCCTTGTACTCTGAACGCTGTACTCTCAGTTGTACGGCAGTTATCAGATATCATACACAGAAGCTAATATATGGTTGTACAGAGTGCACATGATGTTAGATTAGAATTTTACCTCATGCTTTCTGGAAGTATCTCCTGACCCAGCTGGTACAGAGTGAGCAGTTTTTGTGCTTCCTGTTTTATCATTCTGACTTTCAAGTAAAGAAAAACAAAGAGCAGTCCAGGGATTTACACTTCCTGTTTGCTAAAACTTTTTGTAATAGTGGAATACAGTCTCACAGTAAAAAGAGCGTTTGAAGAAGGCACACAAACTGGCTTGTTCTTTGTCCGTCTATTATATCCAGATGGCCCAATCTTCGGACCATGTGGATGGCTGGAGATGTAATACTGTGGGGTTACATCTCCAGTGATACTCATTGAAATGTTCATTTAATCATCATTCTAGTATATATATACTTTTTTGTGTACACTAAAATTAGATTATAATAACATTCTGTACAAGACTACTACACCATATCTTACTTAAAGTATAGCACAAATCAAGCCTTCTTAAAACAGAAGGTATTTACACAGCCCAATCCAGCACAAATCCCAAAACTTTAGGTGGAAGCCTTCGTTTTGGGACAGTGGGCGGAGCCATGCAAATTATTCCTTTTCGCCCCATCAGCCAGATGCACATCCAGAAACCGCTGGTGTACAGTGCAAATATAGCCTTTTTAAAGTACTTAAAGTATCATAGAATGCTAACATATGACACTGTGGCTATAACAAAAATGACTTTTAGGCTTGAGATATTATCATTAAGACCTGTACAAATAATTGTATAAGAGCTAAAAATGGTATATTGCCTTTCCTGAACAAAGCTGATCTGAGCTCAAGAAGCCTCTTTTCTAGCCTTACCATGAGGCTGAGGCTCTACTGGTTTGGTGGTTTGGGAGTGGTTCAGCCGCTTTTTTTTAGATGCTCCTGAACCGCTCCAATTGTCCCCAACATGTTTTTTGATTCTGAGACCTCTTCAGAATATTTCCCATAAAGGAACGAGAGACCACCCATTTGTAATAATCCATCCTGAAGAAATGGCCAGGACGCCACAAAATGCGTCGATGTTGTAACTACTTTTTACACAAATTAAAATTGAACTCCAATGGGTGCCTCAACTAAAGCCTTAAATTTATTTCTGGGTACCATCAAAAAACATATTCCAAACAATTGAGGGAAAACATATGCAGCAGCACCCTCTCTTGGACACCAGTGAAGCAACGTGAGCATGAACTGAAAGATCTACTCAACAGGAGGTTGTTAGCAAAAAGTCATAACTATTGCTGACAACCTTAAGAGGTTAAGTAATCAAGTTTCTAATCTATAATGAATTTAATTTTTTTACATTTATGGCCAATCTGCTCCTGATTAGCTTTATGTTGTTTTTTTTCTTGCTTCTTGTCCTGTTTTTGTATTGCCATTCCCACAAATTCCTGAAAGGCAAATATATAATAACAAGAAGGAAGGACTGCTCCCTATCATTAGATTAATGCCTTATCTATAAGGAGTAATTTAAGAAGATCCCTCGCAGCCCCACCTCTCTCACTGTCTTGTGCTGTGGCACTCCCTGAAACTCACCTCAGAAAAAGCAAGACTTGTAGAAAGAAAGAAAGAAAGTATTTTCCCATAGAAACCCATTATAAACACCCCCAGTGGCCACTAGCGTTATTGCACCCTGAGGTAACCCCCTGAAGCCTGGCAGATCAAGATGGAATTTCTTATACGATTCCAGGGAACAGCAGGTAAGCAGCTCAGAGGTAAGTCAAACTTTAATTTTATATATATATATATATA
>CM070037.1:51986811-52014614 GCA_036250615.1 Ptychadena robeensis | reverse complement strand
CCCCCCAATTTATGGTCCGAAAAATACGGTATTTCACCTATTTGTATTTGATTAAAACCCCTTTGCAATCACACCAGGAACATGTTGCTTCCTATTTCTGTAAATCAATGGGACTTAGTAAAGACACAAACTTGCAAGATCTGCACATTTAGCTAAATTTCCCTTTAGTCAGAAAGTTAAGTTACTACAGAAAAATGTGTCATACCCATAAAAGGGGATGTATGTATACACTATTGTGTTTATGTCACTTTTAATGTATTTAGAACTTTCATCAAATATGTTTATATCTTACAGTTATATTAAAATTACTGCAGGGTACCTATACCTGAATAAGGTATTAAGGCAGGATTGCCTGCCCCTGCCCATCCGCTTCCGGTGCTTTGGTGCCTACCCTGAATTACTTAGAAATTCATAATATATTTCAACCTGATATATATGTAAAAAAACTATTCTTTTAGCATATGTCTTGGCTCTATTTAGTATATTATTATGTACTCCTATGTAAAAGCCTCATTAGGTTATAGTGTTAAGGCTTCTCCTAGCACCAATTTTGCAGAACAGATCTGGAAGTAGTGCTGTCTGTAAGGGTTTGTGTCCACTGCTGCGTCCACAGCAGGGAAAAAGACGCAGAGAGGACACTTCCCATTTTAATGAATAGGACAGTTTCCACTCTGTGTATTCTGAGCTGCGTTGCCACGTATTCAAAGCAGCATTGCGCCGTACCGCCGGAGACACCTCCATTGAAGACAAGGAAGCACCTGAACTCCTTTCCCCTGCTGCATCTAAGTTGCGAGCAAACTGCCTGCAAGCAGCAGGGAATCCGCCCTGCAAATGTGCGGGCATGCAAATTGACACATAGCCTAAGAGCAACAATTTCCACGTCAAATGTTGGTAGGTGCACTCTGTGTCCATACAGAGATCCAACATATCAACACCAGTCACTCGCATACAGTGCAGCAATACATCCATTTAGCATATTTTAGATATTTATCTGGTACAACAGTATTGTCAGTAGTGATAATTGTCAGTAATGATACATGGGTTTGTATATAGAGCATGATTATATATTTACCTGACTCAATGCTCTTACAGATGTTGAGTTTTCTCCTTGCCACAGCACTGCATATTTAGAGGGGGGAGCAATGAGGGAAAATTGGGATTATATAATAAGTTTTCATTTTTTTTTCACAGATTGTCCCAATAACATGGGATTATGCTGCAAGGGACATTAGGTACAATGGGTGAGTGTACTAAGAGAGTACTAAGGTGTTTGAAGCACATCTGAAGGATCTCCATTTTGAAAGAAACATAGAAGGCTTTTGGCCTTGTCCCATATGTTAGTTGGATGTTATTCCGCTTTAACAAAGTTTAACTAAGTCTCTAGACTATACTTTTAAATTATTTAACCTACACTATCCTTTGTTTAAATAATAATATAGATTTACTGACAAACCAGACTGAACTGTGGACATTTGTAAATCTGTAGGGGGTTGTGTTGATATTGTACATATCACATTGCATATATATACCATTCTTGAGAGATGCACCACACATGCTCATTAAGCGAGCATTCCTATGGACATGCACACGCCCACCTGTCTGCCCCTGTGTTCTGTTATATGGGTACTGCATACAGTTTGCAGGTGCTCAGAAAGCATTTCGAAATGCCCGTATGTAATCTATATCAGGCAGATGCCTGAAAAGCAACCTAATGTAGCTCCTTCCTGGCTGCATCGCTTTTTGGGCATCCTTTGGGCTGCAAATGCGGCATTATCCAGACACTCATTTAAATGCTCATTTAAGGATTTCATAAATCAAATGAACAATATCAAAAATCTCCCATATTTGTATGTTCAAATGATATCTTTACACCAGACTGATCGAAGTTCTTTTGATTCTATGCTTAATTCTGACCATATTTGGTTAACACAATAAGATAAGGAATTACTATAATAGAAAAAAACAAAACAAAATAAAGAATGTATTTATTCTTGATTCTATAAACCACAGCTTGGAATAGGAAATCTGAACCATGTATGGCCAACAATAGATTACCTAGGTATTGTTTTTAAGCTTTTAGATTGCTGTCATTTGTATTGCTTTTCCCTCCACATTCTTATAATCCTTTTTAATCTTCTTTTCATTCATAAATCTTCATCACAGCTGTCTTTAAGATATACAACTTGAATAATGATCCCGTAACTGCCAGGATTTTATCTGCTGTTTTCTACCATAAAACACTGTCGCATTAAAAAGAAAAACTAATTTGGAGCTTCAGTAGTTTAAAATGAGGATATCACTGAGAACCAAATGGCACTGTAGGGTTTTCTTATTCAGGAATATTAGAGAAAACAAGGTTTTCCAATCAAAGGTATACAAAGTATACTTACAGAAAGCAAACACATAAACATACCTGTGCATTTAGACATTTTTATATAAGTTAACTAGTATATATTAAACAAGAAGGTATTTTTGTGTGTGAACTGTGATGTATTGAAAATATGTTATATATCAAGTAACCAAAATGTGAAATGTTCATTTCTACCACTAGATAGCACTCATTACATTGCAATGTGATTTGGTGAATTTTCTTTTCAATCAATGCAACAATACATTGTTAATGATTATATAGTTTATACCACAGCACTATATTGTAATGTTGGCGGTGAATTATTGCTTATACACATCCAAGTGGCCACGTGTCTTACAAATGCAGTTGGTAGTACATAGAGGAGATATTTGTAGTATGAGGTAAAATAACCCTTTCTAAAGATTTAGGCTAGGGCCCCACTTGCAGAGCACAAGACGGCCATAGTCGATAATGGGGCTATGACAGGGCATCTACACAGCCCGTCATAGCCCCTAATCCGTCGGTCGGAGCCTCTGTCGCGTTAATGTTGATACGGAGATCAGCGTCGACATAAATACAATGGAAACTTGACTGATGACGAGTTATACGTCAGGCCATATATTTAAAGAGGACACGTTATTGGCTGCGCTGTGAAGCACAGCAGATAACGGAGTGCATAGAAAGGGCTTGCGCTCATTGGATGTGCTCAAGTCAGTGCATCCAAGAGAAAAGTGGAGCCCTAGCCCTAATCCTGAAATAATGGTATTTTGTGTGTACGTGGAGGAAAAAAGTTTAACAGTGTTCACTGTGTGTGTTTAAATACAAAAACCAATATTTACCCATACAAAGTCTATTCTATGTTAGAAAGTAAGCTAATTCTATTATTGTTTTGTATTTGTACTTCATTCATTCTATACTAAATATATACTAAAAAAAAATTTCATCTTAATTCATATAAACATTTTAAAAGAACAGAGTGTTCAGATAGTAATAACAGCACAATGCACAGTAATCCAAAATAACCAGCAAGAACTTTTCCTTATAACACTAATAAGAAAGTTGAATTCATTTGTTAAAAATACAGAAGACCATAGACCAAGATAAGAAATGAAGGGGTGTCAATATGATACTAAGACATAAGTTGCAAATAAATTGTCAGAAGTTCTATCCACACAATAATACAAACAGCAATGATGGGGTTGATCTTTCCTGATTCATTGGGCAGGATCAATTGGTCATGTTACATTTCTGTTTTCTGTGATGAGGTCATGCTCTTACCCCTTTATTTTGAGTTTTGAGGTCTGTCCAGCAACTGGCTAAGACTCTCCTCTGGGCAGAGGATATATATTGAGCCATTTAATATTTGGCTGGCCTTTTTGCCACATTTGTGTTAAGAGATGTATGCTCCCATCTTTCTGGGTCCCCCACCACGGTAGGCTGCTTGAAACCTAGATAACCTAAAGTCTTGGACCTGATCCCTGTCTGACAGGTGATGGTGAATGGGACTGTACATATGCCTATAAGAAATAGTTAACCCTTAACCAGCTAGTGTGGAAATTTGTTTCCTGTGTGACAGCTGTGCGTTACCCTGCGCAATGCTACATGATCTTAGGCCTTGATTACATTTGGTGTTAGGGATGTACCAAATGATGTACTGTGTTTAGTGCTTGTAATTTCTGAATGTGATGACAACATGCCTATTTATAAACAATGGGGTTCATCCTTTACATGTCACTGGGGCGCCCTTGTTGATTTTTAATGCTGTGCTTCACTAAAATAACAGCGCTATAAACTGTTACATGGCATGCTGCTGGCTACCACACGCCTGTGGAGTCAAGCATGGCCCCAGCATATGTGTAACAAATTCTGTAGGGATGTATAGCAGGAACGTTGTGATCTTTTAACATTTACAGTACTGCTTCTAAAAAAAAATCAGAGAGGTTCAAAATTGAAAAATTATATAAAACAATAAAATGGCTCCCCTCTGCTCGTTCACTGCAAAGAGCAGAAATAATTCCTAAAATATTAGAGGTGGCCCACTGTTGCCAGAAGGACACGCCCATCATCATCATTACAATATTACACATTGCCATGGCAACCTTAAGACGCCTCTTAATACACCTGGTATATGGTTGCACTGGTATATATAGTGTTTGTTGTTTTTTTAAATCCTAGGCTTAATGTCAGAAGGTTTGACAATTTGTACCCAGAGCACAACTCTCGAATAAAGGAATCCTGTAAATGATACAGTATGTATTAACTAAACTTTTTGTCTGCCTTGTATTCTTTTGTCTGCCTCCAAAGAAGACTTTTGAATGGAGCAATTGTAGCCAATAGCGAAAATTAAAAAAATTTGAAGAGCAATGCCATTAGCTATACATTATCTCCCCTCCATTCATTTTTGGAGTGCACATCATTTTTTTACTTCTGGAGCAATGAAGCACAGGTCAGGGACTGAACCTAATCTGGGCAAACATACTAGTAGTGGCAATAAAAAAATGGCGAGATTGCTGATTACTAGAAAACTTTGGTTTTAGAATAATGTGCTCTTATTTAACTCCCCTGCCGTTCCTGATGGTCCCAGCTCGTCCAGCTCTGACCTGTCAGAACAGCAGTGGACGAGCTGGGTTCGTCAGGCAGAGATCGGAGCCACAGGAGAGCAAACTCACTGATCCGTGTGTCTCCGATCTAATGAGGCTGCTGCAGGAGAACGGATCACTCCCCCCTATACTCTCCTATTGTCAGCCCTCTGTATGCCCTGGGGGGATTGCGGCGCCCTCGGGGTCCCCTGTATGGTTAATGGGGTCCCCGGGCATCACAGCTTCTCCCCCAGGATAAGCACTCACCTGATGAAGGGGTCACCCCTGCCGCGGGGCACCCCGAGTCCGGGGAAGGCTCTGCACACAGCCAGCGTGCAGAGCAATGGCGGCCGCCAGTCAGCGCATGTGCGCATGCGCGCATGCGCGCGCCGGTGATGCTAAACAAATTAAAGGTATACACACCCCTCCTCTCTGCAATCACTTCGTGCAGAGGGGAGGGGTGACTAATCAACACTGGGCCATATAAGCACCACATGATAGGTGTGTATTTAATTGCAGTTCCATTGTTAAACGTGTGTTAGACTGCTATATTCCCCTTACCTTATTCTGATAACCCTCCCTGTTACCGACCCCTGGCTTGTTCACCGTTTACCGCCACCCGACTTCTGGAACCCGACACACAGCACGTTTAACGGTTAACCCTCTTATTGCTGCCTGCCCCGACTTTGCGAATCTGACTACGCTGACCTCTCCTGCCCTAGTGACCCTGAGATTTTGCCTGATGACTACTTCTCATCCCGTGGATCACCTCTACATCGGGGTAGTAACACCCGTATCGCTTCCACAACGAAGTGGGTTGACTATAGGGGGAAGACCTGTCCTGCCTGCAGCTGAACACCACCGGTGCCCCCTCAAGGACCATCGGCCATCTCCCATTAGGGGTGCTCTGGGTAGAAGACCAGGCTCAACGGACTTAATTCCTCCCTCGTCGTCGGTTTCCGCTCACTATCTGTCTATACCCCCCGTGGGAGCTAACACCTTTTAACCTGGCACACCTGCAGCACCACTCTGTGGCCGCAGTGCTATTTACCTGATTCCGTGAAATATTGAATTTTATTACTGATATTGTGAAGTTTCACAAAGCATCTGACACATGTTTATTATTTCAGGCATGTTCTACCATGACGCCCTCTGTATGGGCATACTTGGGAAATCACAGGCCTACAATGTAAGAAACTTTATTTCCTTAAAGTCTATGGTGCACTTTTTGGTACCGACAATCTGTACCTCACAGTGCGCTGGAGGTGTAATATTTTACCTTAGATTTCCCTCCCAACACATAAATACCCGGAAATTCCAAAGGAAGGATAGCATAATACCTCACTGTACACAAAATGGAGCTGTAAGTGAGACCAAGGAAGCAACAATTACAGACTTCATGCATAGATAATACAATCCATGCAACTGTTTACGCAAACATTACAGAAGGAATCAGTTAATAAATGTACAAGTACATTAAATTCCAGAAAGAATACATTGTTTGCTGATTTTGAGTTTCAGCTTTAGTCCATAACAGTAGCTTTATGGTAAACAGAAGGAAAAACACTGTTAATGGATGACCTCATCGGCATGTTATGTGAAGACCAAGGGTGCAAGAATAATTGGTTTAAATTACAGCTTGCAGGATAAATGTCTTATGTTTTAATTTTGTAAATGCGTTTTTCTGCCCTTTTACTAGCTTTCATGAGCTCAAAGGTGGTTTGATGGCAGAATGACAACATAATTATTGCCAATAAATAAAGTGAATGTAAAATGAGAGCACAGTCGCATACAAACAGACTCGGAATTTGGCCTTCTGTCTCTTATAACCTGCCTGTAATCAGGTTATGCATCACCAAGGCAGGTTATTGAAGAATGAATTTTTCAATAGCGTTGCTAAAAGGGTGTTCATGTGAGTCTGACAGTTCAAAAGGCTAACTTACAATTGTTTTCAACAGGAAAATGTTGATATTAAAGCCCAACTCCGGTTAAATCTGTATTTTGGTAAGTGTAAACAATATTAACTGGACTTCCTAACCCAAAGGCAACACAACTTTACCCAATGCCAGTGACATGACTAAGATGCAATATGTATGATGCAAGTTAGTATGTCCTCGATCTATAATTAGAATGCTCCGATCAGCATTTTTTTTGGGGCCGATCACGATTACCGATCACCAGATCATGATCTGCCGATGCCGATCACTGCCGATCACAAAATGGCAGGGGAATGCACTGTATATATGGGGGACAGAGTGCACTGTATATAGGGGGCGCAAGGTCCGCTGTTATATGGTGGGGAATGTGGGAGGTAGAGGTCCACGGTATATACACTTAGAAAGTACATGCAATAGTCACCCGCTCATTGTCCCCTTATTACACAGCTTCATTACTCATTAATTTTCGCCACTTCTCAACTGCCCCACTAGTGTCTGCCAACACCTGTCACTCACACATAGGAATAGGAAGGATACAAAGATGAGGGCTGGAGAACGGTGGACTGTGGAAGGGAGCGCGTCACATCTACCAGAGCGCCGGTGGAGAGTGGGGCAAGACACCAGGCATGATTGAGGGCAGCCCAACTGAGACCCTCGGCCCTCAATTTCCCCCACCCAAGCTTCTGATGGTCCCACTGCATGGTCGTTGGTGCAGGGAAGTGAGCGGGAGGCCTCGCCCATGCTGGTCCACAAGGTAGCGGCGAATGGTGTAGGCTGAGAGGTGTTCCGGCTGGGCGCAAACCGACCGCGATTAGCGCGCGAGTAGGCGAAGCCGGGCCTAAATTTTCGGCCGCGTCCGGATTGCACGCGCCGCTGCCAAACTGTCCACCGGAGTGGGAGGGTGACTACCAGCCGGTTGATGGTGAGGTTTGGGGATGCAGGGAGTGAAGGATAGCCGAGGAAACAGGCAGGAAAACAGGAGTAAGTGGAGGAGTTCCAGAGCATGCTTCCATGCAGCTCGGCGTCAGGCCACGCCCCCCGTGATCGGCTTTTTTGCGCCAATCGCCGATCATGCTATTTAAGCCAATATCGGCCGATCATGATCGGCGGCCGATCAATCAGATCATCACTACTAATAATACATTTACTATGGTATGGATGAATGAGGTCTTTCACAGGCTGTTATTGCTTTTGTCTACTTTGGGAAGATAGCCCTTTAATACCTGTATTTCTTTTGATAACAGGCGGAGGTGGAAAGTTTTGCTTCCTACCATGTGAAAATTTAAATGTTTGGTGGGGGGGGGGGGATATGCAGAAATGCAGTAGAATACTCCAAGGCTACAGCAGCTATAATTTCTTGTTGTTTAAGGTTCTCTGCGGCACATCTAGCCATACTGTTGCCTTGATTTGATTGACTTGTGCAATTTAAATTTTGACTGTCAGTCAAACATCAAATAATCGTACCACTGCACAGTGTGATCAATTCAACAATCTATTCCAAAGCCCTGTGCGTATACTCCATTGGATACAAAATGTATAGATATACAGTGAAAACCTGTCAGATAGTTGAGGGATCTTCTTCAATTTATCAACGTGTCTGATTAGTACTCAATCAATTTTATGTTGGATTTGAATCACTTGGTTGATTGATTTAGGTTAAAAGTAATATTTAAAAAATCAACTGAATACATAGATTTTTTAAGTCAATTCAACTGAGAAATTGAACCATGTATGGCCACCTTAAGACACATTTAGTATTTACACTGATAATAAAAAGCAATCATTTTCGAACAAACACAATTTTTTTTTCCAGATTTTCACTCTACACAGGATTTGACCTAATAGCCTAAATTCTAAATTTACACTACTAAATGTATTGCCCTTCACAACAGTATGTCTCTAGGTCTAGCATTATCCCCAACCTTGCCATCCATTGTGTAAAAAACCTGACAACAATTCTTACCATTTTCTACCCTATTAATGCTCATATTTAATTTATGCACACATTTGGTCAGCCTCAATGATTGAAAGGACTGAAAACTAATGGGAATAGCCAGACTGAACAGTAAAGGACTAATAAACAATGCTGGATGTCCGACAGGAAATGAGGCAAGCTCTATCTTAACAGCTGAACTTTTGGACTTCGCAATGTTTAAAGCCGATAGCCTGCAGTACAATCAGAGCAAGGCTAAGTTTACACTGGCGATTTCCGATTTGCTAGCAGCTCGGAAACCGCCAGTGCGCTCCCGCAGCCGCGGGATAAACGACTCCCTGTAGTCGTCTGCACAATAGTGCAGGCAATTACAGGGCATCTAATTAATGACCCCATAGACTTTATATGGGACGGCCACCAGAAAACCGACCGGCGGACGCCAAATGTGGCATCCACCCATCGGCCACGCTTAACGGTCGTTTTACCTGGCGATAAAAAAACGCCAGTGTAAACTTAGCCTAAGGCTAAGTTTACACTGTCATCACGTTTAAAGCTTCCTAGATGCTCTCCAGTGGCAGAAAGGCTTTAAAGACGCTTTAAAGCAAAGACCTTTGTACAAAATGTACTCTAGCTTTAAAGACTGAAAAACCTCCAGGGGGGCAGGGAGTGAGCTTCAAGCAGCCACAGGAGGTCACCTGACCCTGCAGGGTGCCTGAAAAGGTGGGATTTCCACTTCCAGGTGTTTTTTTTTTTTTTTTTTTAAAGACTGAAAAAAGAGTGAAAAAAGCTCTGCAAACTTGCTGCAGTCGCTTTCAGAGCTTCACCATTGAAGTCAACGACCCTCTGAACGCGACAGAAGGCATTCAAAAAACGAACAGAAAAGTTACTGCTTGATTAACGACAGTACATTTTCTGTTCTTTAACTGACCTCATTGACTTAATTTTTAAACCTAAAGCAAGGTCATTTTCTGGTCACTTAAAAGACCAGAAAACGACCTTGCAAGAGACCTTGTAAACTTAGCCTAAACCTAGTATAAGTACACATGGCATACAACTGTGCAAGACTAAAGGTAATTATGTATTGTAGCTAGAAATAAGCTGACTTAAAAAATAAAATTTTAAATATAATTATTGTATGAACACAAAAATACTGACTTCATTGTAGTTTGGCCATTGCTTTGTCTCCCAAACATCGTCTTCTCTTTGAATATTAAAGTTTTGCAACCGGCAGTAGAAGGCTTTCTGTGATCCTGTGTTCCCCAGCAGCACTGTGCAACTTATTTGTTCACAAACAACTCAAAATGCTGGTAATGCTATTGATAAATCAGGTCTAGGCAGGCTCTGAAACTTCCTCATTTCTTTATGTTAATCATTAAAGAAACTAAAGGTAACTGATCACAGACTACAAGTTCAGCTATCGTTTCTGTAGTACAGATTTCACTGAGTGCAATAAAATGTCACCTCTGAGTTGAAGTTTTTATTTCTGTTTATTAAAGTTTCATAACGGATATAACCATGGATACTGGAAATTTTCCTTATCATGTGGTCCTGATTATTGTTTTTTTTATACTGTGTTTTTTTTCCAAGTTAGTCATGAATAGAGAGAGATATTATAAATATATACGCAGATGTGTACTAAAGTATTTGCAAAACAACCTGGCAAAACAGGGGGCACAAATGAGACAGGGCCTCCGTTGTCTGTGCAGGCCAGAAAGTTTTTATGTGCAGGCAGGTCAGATTATTGGGCAAACTATAATATCATAATAAAGCATACTGTGCACTCCCATTACAACGGTGGGGGAATCAGACTTGGGGAAATGGTCTCTGGAACAAAAAGTTTTTGGGCTTTCATGGTAGGTACAGGGGGTATGTCTTGCATGAGATCCTGTTCCCGTAGGTTTTGTAGCTTTCTTCCTCTTTCACCATATATGAATGACGCTATGCCATATTTAAATATAATTGCTGCTAAAAGCAGTAATAATAAAGTATATATTGATCATTGCAATACAAATAAACTGAAATGCATTGATTGACATTTTGTTTCATACCAGTAGTAGTCTAGGATACATATGACTATAAAAAATGTATTGGGAATGTATTTTTCTTTTCAAACATTTTCAAACTTTTTTCTTTTAAACATCGTGTTTATTAACCTCCCTAACGCACTGCTGAGGTCCAGATTTCTGTACCAAAAGAGCACCATAGACTTCAATGGTAAATTTTTCTTTATGTTGTGGGCCTGTGACTTCCCAAAATATGTCCGCACAAGGGTCTAATAGACATCCTGAATATAATTATGTTTGAAACAAACAATTATGTAAAATAGAAAAAAAATTTTTTAATAAAATTTATGAGAAAGCACAAATATTAGGGCACAAAGCTATGCAGCTATGTACTAAATATCGCCAAAATAAAAAGTCTCAGGTGTACCACCAGTGACATTATTTGGGCGATGTTTATTATATAGGTGCACATTGAAAGCAGTATTCTTCATAGAAAACTGCTTTTGTGCAATTTACTGTTCAAATTTCCCGCCGCCTCCCCGAGTGATGTCATCACGTCATTCGGAGGGGGGGGGGGGGGGGGGGGGGGGGGGGGGGGGGGGAGACGAAGATCCAGCCTGCCTGTGACATCAAGGACACCGGGACAGCGCAAAACCATAAGTATGTGCTGCCAGAGCCTTGATGTTCACTGGACGGCAGCATCTCGTCCAGTGCTATAGTAGCAGTAGCAGCGCTGTACGGGATGCTGCCGTCCTGACCGCTAGGGCGGTTAAATACACCAATCAATTATATGAAACATTTTATCTATTCAACTCAATAAATCAATAAATCAATCATAATTAAATAGTAATATATTTGATTTTGTTTAAATTTTAAAAGACAAAAAGGCAAGCCATATGGGATACCAGGGTAGGAAGTGTCTGACAGTGACGCCAAGAGCACATGCTGCTATTAGTCATGTCAGGGAATCTGTATCCTGATGAGCTATGATCTCTTCTGCGTTGCTCAGGTAGATATCCATCATTCTAGGGTTGTCTATGCTTCTTCCACCAGATACTGTGTGCTAAAAATGAGTCATGTGTCACATGTTTCTTAACAATCAATATCTTTAGTCACAAGAATTGATATAGTTCTCATCTTATCTCTCTCGATATAACAGTGTGTTGTCTGTAGACACTGGGTGATATATACAGGATAACTTGACAAGCCTTTACAATGTGCAGTCTACTTTAAGAGAAGCCAAATCGTAAGCTTTGCCCAAGATGGATCCCCCACTATTTAAAAAGGGTTCCTTACTGATTTTTCCCAATTGCTGAATTACAGTCCTGCTGTGTTCTGTCTTTACGTGGAGGAGGATCTTGGTATGGTTGGGATTCAGTTCCTCATGTTTCATGTTCTGAGTTCTGTTTCTTTGCCTTACATCCCACACTACAGATATGTGCTTGTACAGATCTGACATACTTACAATCCTAAAGAACACTGCTATTGTGCAGGAGGGATTCAAAATAAATATATAAATAGGTGTGCTCTTATTGTACAATAACAATATTTTATTACATATAAAGCCCCATGTAGGTGTTAATAGGTGTTTAAATCTGCATTTAATCTGCATTTAAGGTGTCTATTTAAAGGTAGCCATACACAGGTCGATTTGTCAACAAAATTTTTGACAGATCGATCACTGTGCGCATTCACAAGTTCGATCAGCAATCGATCGGCAGTCAATCGGGTTTTGATCACCCTGAAAGATCGACCCCAAAAAATCGACTAAAAATCGGATCGGACAATGAACCGACATGTTTTTTTGGTCGATCGTTTGGCAATCGGAGTACATTGATGGACCCAAATAGCCCTATGCAGCAGCCTTTTCGATCGATGGATTTTGTGAAATCACCCATTTTGGAGATCGGCTCATGTCCGAATCAGCCACAAATCGGATTCCTAAGGTGGTGTTGCATCTATTCCCGATCCGATCAATTGCCGATTCCTGATCGCCTGGAAAGATTGGATCAGCAATTGATCGGCATTTGATTGCTGACAAATCGACCTGTGTATGGCTACCTTAAGGTCTTTCACCAGGTGCAGATGGACAGTCACTATCATTTCTTTAAACCACAATAAGAGTGGCCATACACGGGTCGATTTTTCTATGAGATTCGAGCACAATGAACCGCTGTGCACGCTTACAGTGATTGATTGTTCTCAAATTGATTGTGGCCACCTCGATCAAACAGGGAAAATGGTAAACCATGTTCGATTTCCATTATTTTGAATGCTGACTGAGGGCCCCCATCTATAGTATCGCATGGGATTGATTGTGCAGAAGTGCACCTTATGAATGTCATCTTGCTGCACTTGAGGGGGTCATCATTTGCACAGGTATCGACCCGTGTATGACCACCTTATGTGTCTCATAAAGCAAAGCCATCAAATACCTTAGATAATTCGATCCACAATTTAACCTTTTTTTGAAGAGACAAATACCATAGGCAATGACAATGAATTGAGTCATCTTTGTTAGATTTTAGCTTAGTGTGTGAACAATTGGCAGAATTTAGGACAGTGAATCATGTCAAGATCTGTAATAATATGATTTCTTCTTTAACATGTTCACATTGCTGCTCTTTTTTTCTTGTGGTCTTTACAGGACCTCATGGAATGACTTTGCTCTTTAGGAGAAAATTATTTCACAAAGGTAAAAAGGCACTTTGATAATATTGTACCACTGAAGTGTAAAGTAAAGTTATATTCAGAAGCGTGAGTCAGATGCTGGACATTCGCTAAAAGTAATAGTTCACAGTTGGTTAAAATAGACCTCAACATATGTTTCAAGATCAATAGTATGGTACAACGAAAACATCACAAACTGTTTTACAGTTTCTTGCAATAGCTGTTTCCTGACTTTACAGTTCAAATTTGAATGTAATGGTTTGCAAAGCTTTTAATTGGCGTTATCATACACCTAGCACATTGTGGGTTCCATAAAATATGCAAAGCATATGGGATGGAATCAAGTTGTACTTTATTAAAGGGAAATCTAACTTGGGTGTGTTCTGGGACAAGGTATGCGCTGGTTAATGATTAACATTTTTTGTGCTCGACTCTTTTGGTAAAGGTTAGTTTAGGACACCTGAAAAAAAAAGGACTCTTAGGGTATCCATACATAGGCTGATGCCCATGAGATAGAGGAGCCATCAAGCTCAGCATGATGATGTTTTTTTTTTCCCCAATAACTTTTATTGAACAGCATGATGATGTAATCGTGCTGCACCCAATATTGAAGGAGCTTGAGGCACAGCAGTGCTGTGTCATAAAGCTCAGCCAATGCTGTGGATGAGGACCCACGGTCCCCATCCAAAGCAACATATATCGAACAGGGTTTACCAACATGTTTATTGATCCCACTCGAAGAAACCGTTGGCCGCTATCAATTGGAGTATAATAGATCACCGTGCATGCACCTAGCAATCTATTGTACTCTAATCGATACAAATATCAGCCTGTGTATGGACACCTTTTGTGCAGATGGTGAACATACACATTTGGGGTAAAATAGAAACTAGTATTCTAGAGGCTTACAGGGGGAATAGGAATCTAACATCAAGAACAAATGGACATGACCTCAAAGAGCCAGAGAAAAGGTAACCTTAGAAGTTGATGCTTGGAGCAGACCTCCAACAGAGGAAGGTAGTCAGCCAACAAGTGAAATTCAACAAGATTTAAGAACTATTGAGACAAAAATACTTTATAATTATACAAAAAAAAGTAAAAAAAAGACTTGATGGACCATTGCCTTTACTCTTCATTCTATGTTTCTGAAATGGAGAAATGAAATGTAAGCTTCCACTATCAGATTGTGAGAAGGACTTTACTTGCGGATCACAAAGGTACATTCAGTCTTTAAAAGAATGAACAAGGGTGAACATAACAACATGGTGGAAGGAACAAGAAAAATCCGAAACAATTGTATACAGTAATAGAGCAATATGTAACATAAATAGTAACCAAATGAGCAGTGCCACATAGTAAAAATTTATTACACAAATTCTGTATTAAAAATTATGTGTTAATAATAAAGCAAAATAAATGGTAAATGACTTACGGTTGATAAAGAATGTTGAATTTGTTCAGTTCATAATCTGTCATGTTCTGTAAAAGGACAAAATGAAGTGTGAAAAGTGTGTTCAGTAAAGAAAAACTTAAATAAAACAAACAATGGTAAATAAAATCTAAAAGGCAGTATATGTATAAATATCTTGAATGTGACACAAGTAACTCGAACAGGCCCAGACTTACAGTGCTATGACATGCCAGTAGGGAGATATGCTAGGAAATGTATTCTCTTTCTGCAGGATATTCAAAGTCAAGTTGCAAGTAAATAAAAAAATATTTATAGAAAGGAAAAACACAACATTTAACAATTGAATTTTCTGTGCTTTTACCTACAATGTAGTCTGCGGCTGTGGTGTGGTTTTTGCCCACATTAGCTGTAGCACTACAATGTTGTTAACCGCATCCATTTCTGCATCTCTCATACAAGCAGTGTCCCCAAAAATGCATGTTACAGGGCGTTTGCGGGGCCAGTGTGATAGGTACACCATGAACCATGCATTAACACTGTGTAATGCTGTGTTAAAATACCTCAACACAAACCAGGCTATTAAGTGTGGCCCTTACAGGGCATGTATTCGCAGTCCTTCCTACCCTAGTTATTCTTAAGCACCAGTTCTATCTATTATGTTGGTGCTTATTTGAAATATACCTATTAGAGGCAGTAAATGGTTTGATCTCTGTGAACATATATCTTACAACTACCTTACAAATCAAGAGAGATGGCTTCTGAACTATAAGGCGATGAACATTAGGTGCCCATGGGGCACCATAACCTCAGTCTTGCCTCACTGGGCAAGCTGGGTACAGAAGGGGTGACCCTTTCTCTTTAGATTAAAAGCACTGAAAGGATCAACCAATTAGAACAGTACTAACTAATCAGCAGAATAAATATATAATGCACAGGGCATCACATATGTGGTTTTCAGGTATGCATGAGGACCAAAAACTAGCTATGTGTACCTTGATTATTCTGACTAAGCACATCTGCGTACTAGCCAGAAAGGGGAGAGATCTCCAGTCCAACATGTAGCTCCCCCCTCCACCCCCTCTTTCCCCAATGTATGAGAAAGAAGTCAGTGATGTGACCTGTACATTGACGGCAAGTGCTTACTAGAGACATCTTGTGGCTAAAGTTGATATTGCAGATTGAATTGAAATTTAAGCTTGAACACATTAAATATCAGTACACTTTTACAGTACACATGTATACACCACTACAATTTTTGTCACTTGGATAAACACAGAGAAACAATAATAACTATGAAATGTTGCAGTTAGGGTTGTAAAATTGTGAATGTAAATTACTAATGAATGAATTATTTAAAAAAACCCAGATTGGACTTCTGAGGGTAGGCATACGTAAGAGTGAAACCTAACCAGAGAAAAGCACTGTTTGACAGTTGGAAAATGACTATGAAAGGTTGACATTTGAACTACAGGTAGTTTTAAAAAAATTTCAGGGTTGCACTACGGAGGTATGAAATCGGGGGGCTCAAACTGTGTTGTACTGTGAGAATTACATTTAACCTAAAGCCAGCTGGTGATCTGTGGATGGAGAAAGCTAATCGGAGGCTCAATCAGGAACAGAGAGGTACATCTGCAGCAAAATCTACCATGCAGGATGCGGAAGCAAAGGACAGTGAGCATGACAGTGAGGTAGACAGCACTTATTTCAACCACATTATAAATGGGGTGCATACTAAACACCATCTCTTGGTACTCATCTGGGTAGTGCACTATAAGAGTTATGTTCACCCCTGAATATGCATATCCATTGGTTCTCTTGCAGCAGAACTCATTCTAGAACTAGACTTCCAAAGTCTTCAAGTGAAACACAATGTCAAAACAAACCAGAATATGGTATAATTATTTTCTTGAACATAGGGCAACAAGTGATGTATACTGCATAACATACGGTTAACAAAAGAAACATTTTTGCAGCATGTTACATTTTATTAAATTTTCCTTTGTCAACCTATATGAAAGCCAGTTCCCTGTTTTATAGTGAGAACGTGTTGTGCAGAACAAGCTTATGACAAAGGAAAAATCTAGTCTAAAAAGGTGTCACATGACTAAAAATTTCCATAACATGTAGGAAGAGGTATGCAAAATTTACAGCACCTCCTTTGAACTAACTGGTTGTTGTCACAATATGTTTTTCTAATTTATGTTGGTATTTATTTGAAGAACACACTGAAGTGCAAATGTTTGAAAAATGTATAACTTTATAATACTATACCTTTTAATCCCATAAGGATGACATTTACATTTACTAGCTTATATATATATATATATATATATATATATATATATATATATATATATTGTTCTGTCCTCATCACTATCCCACATGTGTAAGTTTCGATAACTTGTTTATTGAAGAAACTGGGAGAAGGTAAAACAACAATGCTTGGATTGGCCTATTTAGAGATATGTTTGATATATACATATATATCTTTCAGTAATGTATGTGATTCAAATAACAAATTAATTTTCTTTTAATGATAAATATTATTTATTTAAGGATCAGGTCTGCTTATAAGGAGATCAGTGTTTATGGACTATATCCCCCCCCCCCAGAGTGTTTATACTATGGGACCCCAACAAGGGTAAATAGGTTTTTTTCTGGTAGGTCTTAGTAGACATTTGGATTCCATATTGGTATTTATGGCATCATCATTTCTGTATCTATTGGAGTTTTTAAAAAAAATAATTATGATTTGTACAAAAAACAAGCTTGGAACCTTTGCCTTCTTTAGGTTTTAAGTGCATGAATTGTGGCATTAACCTAAAGAAGCCCATGTCTTAGGTGAAAGACATCCTTTTAAGTATGCAACCAAAAACTGTATCAGTGGATTGTTATAAGTTGTACTGGAAATTGGCTAACGATATGCACTATTGCCATATCTGTGGAAAAAACATTGCCTGTTGCCTACATGCACTGGTTGGCATGCACATAGAGAGAGAGAGGGTCTTGTGCTTTTTCCTGCTGGCCATCACAAGCACAGGGAGATGGCTAGTGGACTCTTTTCAGGAGTTGTCAACTCTGCCTCCAAAGTCGAGTAGTTGACTAGTCTGTTAATACCCTAGTTGTACTGATTGATACCATATAGTGGGAAAGGAGTGCATGATTAACTACCGCCTAGAGTCGTCTGGTAAATGCGAATAAGCATTTACAATGTTAACCACACAGGTAGATGTTATAATATTGGGAGGTGGAAATACTCCATTAAATAATTCTACTGAACAGAAATACATACCACTTCACATACCTTTTCTGTGAGAAATCTATCTAAACTAAGGTCAAGGGAGTTCTCCTAGGAAAAAGTCTCTTCTGTAAGAGACAAAAAGCTATTGCTCTATTATATGTAGTTTTTGCATAAATTAAGTTCAAAGTTGAAATCAAAATTTGTACTTGACTTTAAAGCCAATTATGCAACAACTATTTGTGTTTGTACTTTCTTTTTTTACTCACAGAATCGAACTAGTCGAATTACAAAAAAAAATAAAAAATCGACCATCTATAAAAGTGAAGCTACTCCCTAACCTCCTAGGTGTTTTGCCGGAGTTAACACGGGCTGAGTTTAATCCATCATGAAACACAGCCTGAGTTAACTATTGAAAAACCTACCTGTCCGTCGGATTCCCCCGCCGATCAGGAGCATTGGCATGTATGGGTCTGGGTCTGCTCCCGAGTGTAGGCAGGGGTTGGTGGCACCATAGACCTCCATAGCATAACTCTCCAGTGACGCCGGAGTTGTGCACGGAACCTCCAGGCAGGTAGGGAATTGCAGCGGAGCATGTTGTGACATGGTCTACTGTTGTCACTATCTATAACTTAAAAGTGTAATTTAGCCATTGCTGAAGCGTCAGCATAAACAGGATGTAACTGCAAAATGGCTGCAGGATCCCCCTGGACTGAGATGTAACTATGGATGACCCAAGCTGATAAAGTACTGAAGGATTTGATAAAAAAATAAGGTACTTGTTCCTAAAACCATTCACTGTCACAGAGACACTAAAGACTCAAACTAAAATAATCAATTTGATTTGTGATTTGAATAGCTTACCCAGCATAGGATCTGGACAGTGTGACTGCTTAGAAATAGCTTTAGAATATATTAATAGTGTGGCAAGACAGCTGCTTCCTGTAGAGATTCAGCAATGTTTGAATATAAAAATACTTATCTTTTAACATTTTAGGAGATTAGCATTTTGTTAGCACTACTTACAGCAAAAATTAGAAAGTGAAATCTTTGTGCAATATTGCAATATTTATGGCTGTACACAAGCTGAAAATTTCTGAATGCTCTTACATAATAGAATGGAAATTGTATGTACTAATGTCATGTGAGTTTATGGCACCAGCTGCCTGCCCCAGGGAGACGGAGCTCAAGGCTCCTTGTACCAAACTACAAATGCTCCAATGATCATATTCAAAGAACAGCAGATGGGATACAAACTTTAATTAATCTCAGGTGGCTTTTTTATGTTTGTTAACAAAGATGTAAAAATTCTGCTCTGCGGCTAAAATAATGCGTACAGTGGCAAAGTTCCTAGACATTTTTTCTTGGGTACAGGTCTGACAGCTGTAATTAAAATTTATAGACTTCTTTTGATACATTGTGGCAACTCAGCAGTTTCAAACTTACATGACAGTCTTTGTGGAAGGAACTTTGTTGTTTTTTTTGCATTTTTCAGTCTGGACATTCATTTTTAAGTTTTTTTCATTAATTGAAGATGAAATGTGATTAAGAGTTATGACACCATGCTTTTATAACATAAGCATAATAAACAGACAGAGTCTCCTTTATTATGCTGCTGCATAATATACCTACACCTATCAAACAATGTTAAAGTATCCTTTAAGGTAGCCATACACTGGCAGGATTCCTGCTTGATTATTCGGCCGATTGACTGCTGTGCACGTTCCCGCCAATTGCCCGCTGGTTGCTCTGCTGCAAAACAAGTGCGCCCACCTGGACAGACCGAACTGGTGTTCCCATCCAAAGTAATGGGCGGCACACACTGGCCACTGGTCCCTCATCTATCGTGGGAGAATCTCTACCTTTAGGCTAGGTTTACACTGTCGTCACGTTTAAAGCTTCCTAGACGCTCTCCAGTGGCAGAAAGGCTTTAAAGACGCTTTAAAGCAAAGACCTTTGTAAAAAATGTACTCTAGCTTTAAAGTACTGCTTGATAAACGACAGCACATTTTCTGTTCTTTAAACGACCTCATTGACTTCCATTTTAAACCTAAAGCAAGGAAGTTTTCTGATCACTTAAAAGACCAGAAAACGACCTTGCAAGAGACAAGAACTAAGCGTTAGACTAAATAAAAGGATATAGGCAATAGGATGTTTTTTTTCTATGACTTTGCCCCTTCAGGCACATTCATTGTTTATTTAGAGACAGCATCTCTTAAAAGCTTAAGCTAGGCATACACGGCTCTATTTTCTAATAGATTCAAGCACAATCCAGCGCAGTGCATGTTCACGGCGCTCAAATCTATTAAAAAATTTAGCTTGTACCAGCTTCTTTGAGCTGGATCAATGGATTCTTCTTGAAGAAAACTCAATCGAACTGGGAACCAAGAGCTTGGTAAACCCTGTTCGATTTCCATTACTTTTGATGGGGTATCAGATGCTAAACTTGTGGTTATGGCCTCACTATCTTGTTATATATATAGTTATATAAAGATGACCCATAAAGATGTACGAATTTGTACTATAATAAAATTTACTACAGAGCAACGTTATATATGCTACTTGAATAAATACACAATACATGTAATATAATGGCTCCTAAAGATGTGCCATGGTCTCACCTTTGCAAGGAATTTGCATAACTCCTCACAGGGTTTAACATGAATTTAAAGAAACGTTTGACCACTCATCCATGGAAATGTTCGTCAGTTATAATAGATTTGTGAATTTACTTACAGAAATGTGCCATCTTAAATCCCCTAAAATTAGTCAATTTCATTGGCTTCCAATTCTTCTTTTGATCCATACCTTGGTAGGTTTGCAATATTCTGTACAAAAAATATCATCGGGAAAGTGAGCATAGGCCCACAAACCCAGATCAAGAGTTCCCCCTGAGAAATCAGGGACAAGGGGATTTTAAGTGCTCCAATGACTTATCTAGGTAGCAGAGTACATGTATAAAAAACAAATTCAGTTTACTACAAGAATAAAACCATCCATAGGCCTCAGGCCCTGATCATGAATGATAGCTCAACTAATGGTAACAAAAATATAACATTAAAAAGAAACACATGGTAGTAATCCTGCAGATTGGCAAATTGATGTAACTCCCAACCCGATGTATGTTTCGTTCTTAATGGCTTCAGGGGTTTATACAGGAGGAATATTTTAAGCAGAACCAATGTTGGCCCAAAAATTTTTTTCTAGAATACCATTGTGATAAAAGATCCATATCTATTTCAACTCATTCGGCATGCATAAAGTAGAAATGCAACGCCAAACCATTACATTTCCATTATGTTTCATATTTGGGGTGGACAAAATCTGTCTACTGTAGCTGCAAATAAGTATTTATCATTTTATTTTTTGTGCTGGACAACAAAGTCTTCTTTTCTGCACAGCTTTCCTTGCACTTTGACACCAAAAACTGACCTGCAGATCTTGCAATATATTTTCGAGCTTCTTGAAGACGTATTTGTGTATCAGTTAGCTCTTGGATAGATTAGTTTAATTTGAGTGGAGTGATAAGTAATTTGGTGATCTCTTAAAAACCGCTTGCTGCATTCAGTCGTCCACAAGCTTTTGATCTTGGCTCAACCACACATATCAAGAACACAAAAGACAGGAAACCTTTAATATTTGAGGTGAGGTTTGAATACACCACGTCACATTCGCATTACCCTTTACTACTGTTACACAAAGCAATGCAACTAGTGTAAAGTGGCCCTAAGACTTTCAATTCCCTCTCCAACTACTAACCTGAGCTAAGAACCTCCAACAAAGCAGTAAAATTAGTGCTGTAGGTTGCCCATGTGAACCTTTTATAGCTGGTTAATCTAATGTAATAAGTCCGACTCACTGGACTCAGGTTGGGGGTGTTCCTCCATAGCTCTAGCGCTGGGGTTGCAGGGGGGTGTGGACAAAAGCTAGGAAAAGAAAGAAAAGGAGCCAGGATCCCTTGTGGCTTTGCGCCCCATAACACTGCTATGGCTACTATGGTGGTTCCTATGCCACTACATTCTGAAAGTATTCACAGTCCATCACTTTTTGCATATTTTGTTACAACCTTCTTCCAAAATGGATCAAATACATTGTTTTCCTTTAGAATTCTACACATTATACACTATACATTATAATGACAACGTGAAAAAGTTTACTTGAGATTAAAAATAAAAGAACTGAGAAATCACATGTACATAAGTATTCACAGCTTTTGCTCAATACTTTGTCGATGCACCTTATAATTACAGCCTCATATCTTTTTGAATATGATGCCACAAGCTTGTCACACCTATCCTTGGCCAGTTTCACCCATTCCTCTTTGCAGCACCTCTCAAGCTTCATCAGGTTTCAATGGGATTCAAGTCTGGGCTCTGGCTGGGCTACTCAAGTTGTCCTGAAGCCACTCTTTTGATATCTTGGCTGTGTGCTTAGGGTCGTTATCCTGCTGAAAGCTTTTGTCCCCCAGAGCACTCTAGAGCACGTTTTCATCTAGGATGCCTCTGTTCATTTTTGCATTTTACATGCTTTTTCCTGACAAGTCTCCCAGTTCCTGCTACCAAAAAACATCCCCACAACATGAAGCTACCACCACCATGCTTCACTGTAGGGATGATATTGGTCTGGTGATGAGTGGTGCCTGGTTTCCTCCAGACATGATACCTGGCATTCCCACCAAAGAGTTCAATTAGACCAAAGAATTTTGTTTTTCCTGGTCTTACAGTGCTTCAGATGCCTTTTGGCAAACTGCCAAATGCCTTTTACTAAGGAGTGCCGCCTTTAACTAAGGAGTGGCTTCTGTCTGGCCACTGACTAAGGCCCTTCTCCCCCATCACTCAGTTGATGGCCAGTTAGTTCTAGGAAGAGTCCTGGTGGTGTTGAACATCTTCCACTTACAGATGATGTAGGCTATTGTGCTCATTGGGACCTTCAAAGCAGCAGAATTTATTTTGTGCCTTTATTTTAGATGTGTGCCTCCAGACAATCATGTCTCAGAGGTCTACAGACAATTGCTTTGACTTCATGCTTGTTTTGTGCTCTGACATGAACTGTCAACTGTGGGACCTTATATAGACAGATATGTGCCTTTACAAATCCTGTCTAATCCCCACCTTAACCACTGCAAAAAACAATCTATGGCTGCAAGGGGTAGAAGAGGACAATACATCTAGAGCGTAACATTTTTTAGACTTACACTGTTGTAAAGGGTTTTCTCCTTTCTCTGAAAATTATTACTCTTTCACTGCATAGTCAGCTTCTCACAATGCCCATTAAAAAATGTAACGAGACAGACAGACCATAACTTATTTCCTGGCTGACGGAAGGTGTAGCCTTGTGTATCAGGTGTAGCCATTAATTTTTTTTGCTAAAATATGCTTGACCTGGTACTGTGTTCAGTTCTTTTGTTTGTTTCTTTCAGTCATATAGTGTGAGTGTGTATGCACAGCCCCTTAATACCACTGTTCACCCTTTATGACCTCTCTGCATTGCACAGAGAAGCACATTCAGTGATGATGACACTAGGTATAAAATATGGTATTTGATGAAAACAAATATTTTATTGAAAACATTAGCATGCCAATGATATAGAAAAGGAAGAACTAGGGAAATATAAATGTTTGCAGATTAAACGAAAGCTTTAAACGCAACTGTGCTGAAAGCACTAATAAGCAGAGTAAATCCAACATCAAATTTAACCGTCGTCGGTTTAATATAGTCAGAATTGTAAAAAAAAATAAAAAAAAATTTATATATATATATATATATATATATATATATATATATCACATCTTGGGTTCTGTGGCGCTTTGGGATATTTACTTCATATTTGATGGTTCCTTGAATAGTCCTGTATCCTTTTACACACGGTTTAACCAAAAGTGTAAGGTTTGCATTGTTACCTTTGGGAAAGCACACTTTGCCCCGTGACCCCCACGTTAATTCGTTTCAGCAACGATTCCCCAAGATCAAGAATATTTCCTCTGGGGTAAAACATTGAAAAAGCCCATTATGGATGCTCCACATTACTATTGTATATCTCTTAAACTTAAATGTCTGAGAAATGCAAATTCCCTGTTCTGAGGATGAAGGTAACAAAACACTGCACAGCCCTGCCATCTAGTGGTGATCATAGCTATGTGCAGGCTATGATCATGGCTAGCATGGTCAGGTTAATGTTTAGAAACATTTGTTTTATAGCTTAGGCCTCAAAACAGCATTTCAAGGTCAAGTAAGGCACAACCTAAAATCATTTACCAAAAAAATAATATGTACCCTAATAAACTATGAAGTATGAAGAGAATTTGTGTTTTCAGGTCCAAGGAAACAAAATGCTTATTATTCCCCTATATACCCAGCTTGCTGCTCTGTTTCCCATTCTTTATAAAGCAGCATCTGATCCTTTCCTCATTTTCATATAATAAAACAGCTTGGTGACTAAACAACAGCCACTAAACCTGTTACTATCATCTTTTTAAGGTAGCTGGGAAAGGGGCAGTTGTGGTATTCAGGCAAAGTAAGAATGAGTAGTGAAGAAGTAAGACCTGCTTCAAACCATCAGATGTATGGAGATGGGAATGGAAACTGTAGATATGTGACTGCAGCTGGTAGGTATTATTAGAAAGAGGACCAGAAGTCAGACATTCCTCGGAATTGAAAAAGAATGTTTAACTATTTCCCCACTATACTCTGTAACTTAACATTCCTCAGCACAATAGCATGACCTCTTGTAGCCTATACTACCAAGACAAAAATACTGTGTTCATATCTTTAGGTTTATAGAGTAATACACAGTGGACCATTGACTTAAAAAAACGAATGAAAATACCCATAATGAGTTCTGAACCTAAGCACCTCTTACCTATCCTACCTACCTATAATAAAACATTTTAACTATACACAATTATTTTCCTGGTGTTCTCACCTAAACGTTGCAATGTGCTTTAAGTTGACATCTTTGGCTTTCAGGAACAGAGGGTAACAAAGAGGAACAACCATGAAGGTTATGAAGAGAAGGGATTAAGGAAATCCAAAAGGCCTCAACTCGAACAGTGCATAGCACAATACAGCCGTCTTAAAACATAAGGTATTCACATGGTCCAATCCATCACAAATCCTAAATGTTTAGGTAGAAACCCTCGTTTTAGGACATCCAGAACCACTGGTGTACAGTGCAAATCTAGCCTTATGATACAGAGCCATTTATTCCAAACTGCATACAACTGTTTCGGGCTCATTTGCCATCATCATTACAGTGCATGGAACCCATGGCTCTATGGAGTAGGGCTTGTGAGCCGAACAAAGAGGAACAACCAGTGAAAATGAAGGTTATTGCTTTGGAAGGAGAATCTCCTTCCATAAGAACATCAGTAATCTGGCTCTATAGTAACCTTTCTTGGAAGAGTCTGCAGCCTTTGCCAAGATGGTCCATTTTGACATAATGCACAAATTATAGAAATTGGTCACTCTCATATTTCCTTAAAATTTTCGCCTTCTTTTCATTTGTGATTGTTTTCTTTACCTTTTCTTACTTCCTTTTTCTGTCTTTTTTAGCTATTTTGTGGCCATTTTCATGCAGCTTCTAAAATTCTCACACTTATGTATTTCAAAATGCAGCTAACAAACATCTGGGTCTTTGTTTACAACTGCACAAACTGAAACATGTTTTGGCCTTAATTCGGGTTGTAAGTTAAAACTTAATTTTGATTGCAACCCAAGTTAGTCTTATGTCAAGTCAGTTGTAACTGAAGGGTGCACTGTATGTAATTATAGGCATTATGTGTGTATAAGGAGTGTTTAACATGGTTAACCTCCCTGGTGGTTTGCCCAAACTGGCATCAGGCTTGGTGAGCCTAAGTAAGGGATTCTATATCACGGTGGACCCACCAAAAAATTCAGTGACCCTGAAGGGACGGGGTAGAGGTTCAGCACCATAGACTGGGTTCCTAGTCCACATGACCTGTGTATGTAGTACTGTGTATACTTTTCAGTTATCTTAGTTAGGTAGCTAGGTACTAATTGTTCTTTAACATGGAAGATACAGGAATGGATGCTTTTCAGTGCTGTGATTGCACTGTCAGATCAGGTATGGAATATACGGCAGAAAATAATGCTTGTATCCTCTGGCTGTCCTTCAGGGGCACACAGCATGGTGTAGGACACAAAAGTGAATATGGCCAAATATATTCAAACTGACCATGACTAGAGATGGCCTTCAGAATGAACATTAACCCTCTACAAGCTGAAGCTGATCAGAGCCAAAGTCTGTAGATGATACTGTGCAGATAGTGGACATCTGCACTCACCACAGTCCATCATTAGGAGAATTGCTTCTAATTATGAGCAGTACACTGACATTGGTGATAAGGAAGGTCAGGAGTTATGTGTGAATAGTTTAAAAATGATTCTTTAATAGCTTCCTGAAACTTTAAATGATGGTTTCACCCATGTTTTGATTTAAGTTTAAGATGTAGGAGGGAGGGCAAATACATCAAGATATTAACTTGAATATTAGCTTTTCAGAGAAGCCGTCACAGAGAATCGCAGACAGCGAGAGGGGAGAGGTCTGCAGCACGCAGCATACTCCTCCGCCCCCCTGTCCACCAATGCTTTAGAAAGAAGCTGGTGACGCGATCTGTGCATTAATGTTGTTTGCAAAAATGTTTTATCATGCATTCAGCTAATCATGGTAACATATGTCATAAGGTAGCCATACATGAGCCGATTCTGCCTTGACAGATGAGGGATCAACTTTATCGAGCTGCAGCCGGCCCCTAAGCTGATTGGCGGGCAACCTTTGTGTGCGGTGCCCATTCAAAGTAACTGGATTGGCGGGAAATTTACTGGCATGTCGGTCAATCTCACAGGTAGGCCACCGGGCAAATAGCGGGAGCGCGCAAGCCAGAAAAATCAGGTGAAAATCGGGCCGTGGATGGCTACCTATACACATTATATCCAATGCCAGTTCACTAGAAAAAAAACAAGAATATTCATTAAAATTGTGTGATAAAGACTAAAGCCGCCCATACATGTTGCGTTATGTGGCCAATCGGGCAATTATTCCAAAATAATCCAAAATAATGGGATAGGCTGGGAATTTACCAACATGTCGGATCACTGTGCAATCCGACATGCAGGAGATTCCTGGACGATCTGTCCAGGTGGGCCCACCCGATCTGGAACGCGCATGGTGGTCAATCGGCCGCAAAATCGGATGAAATTTTACCTGGGTATAGCTACCTTTAGGCAGGCCAGTGAAAAGTTTTAAATTAATGAAAAGTATACTGGAAAGTATAATAATTGGCCATTGTCATTTTTGCTGAGAACATTGTAAACGGAGAACACTGACATTTTTTTGTAATATACCGTATGCCGGCGTATAAGACTTTTACAGTTAAAATATAGAGTTTGTTATATACTCGCCGTATAAGACTGCCCCCTCTTCCAACGCTCACCAAATAAAAAAATGTATGTCTACTCTGACTTTCAACCCACAGATCTCCAACACCCTTAGAAGTCCGATCTTTTTTTGTATTAGTAAGGATAGGATAAGTGAAAGCATGTATGCAGCAGAGTAGTGCTTTATGCTAATAGGGAAGCAATATTTTATAGGGGGCTTTTAAGGGGAAGGATTATGCTCAGGGACCTGAAAATTTGCATGGATAAAGTCTTAGGGGTTAACTAG
>CM070037.1:51953538-51969118 GCA_036250615.1 Ptychadena robeensis | reverse complement strand
GGGAGGACCCGGCACTACATAGCAGTGATATATACCTTCTAATCACTATGTAGTCTATCAAGGAGGACACTATACTACATAGCTGTTGGTAGATCTAATGGAAATTGTATGGAATGATCTAAAGGTGTATGGGGGGCTTAAGAGAACATCTGACTAAAGCCCCCCATACACGTCTAGATTTGGGGGTCAGGGAAATTGGTGATTGATTGTAGGTTTGTCAACTGTAGTAACAGAACTTTTTTGGGATTGACTGAAAGTGTAATGAATTTCAATACAACCAATTAAAATTTACCAGCATGTCCGATCCCCTTTCAATCAATTTTTTTTCCCAATTTTAATTGTTTTAGGTTGATATAACCATGTGGGCTGCCATAGATTTTCAATCAATCAACCCAAAAAAATGATTGAATAAAGTTAATTGGATGAAAAATCGAGACGTGTATGGGGGCCTTAAGGCACTTTTTCACAGGCTGTTTACACAACCACGGGAGATCGAATGCTCCTGTCTGGGAACATTTAGATAATGCCCCCAGGACAGCTCTTTCGGGCAAAAGCCCATATAACCATCCTGCAAACGCCTCGTGTTGTGTATACTGACTGCCTGTGCTTATCGGGCATTTACCGGGCAGGTGGCAACCGCTTGTTTAAATGAGCCCCAAAGATTTTGTACTGTTCCAATATACAGTGAATCCGGAAAGTATTTACAGCACATCTCTTTTTCCATAATTCCACAACGGAATACATTATTTTTTTCCTCAGAATTCTACACACAACACCCTAAAATGACAATGTGAAAAAAGTTTACTTAAGGTATCGGCTAATTTATTACATACATACACATGTACATACGTATCACAGCCTTTGTTCAATACTTTTCAATGCACATTTGGCAGGATTAAAGCCTAAAGTCTCTATTTTAAGTAATACATTTTTTTTTAACAGTTTTCAAATACAAAGAGAACAATAACAACAGGTTTCAGCAATAGAGAAGTAAAAACAAGGGGAAATTAGTTTACAGTAATAACAATGCATGTATTACAACAGTGTCCAGTGGAGGACAGCTTTGAAAAACGGTATCAACCGGTGTATGTCCACCTTTAGTGAAGTAATGGTCGCGCTCAAAGAGGGTCGTAATATAGCTCAGAAGACCATCTGTCTGTCTGTTGGCACATTGCTAGATAGAAAAACCCAAAAAAGGCAAGTTGAAGCCCTCAAGGTTCTTGAAAAGCATAGTTAATTGAAGCATAATCATAAACCAAAATATAAAATTTTTCATTGTTTATGTTCCAATAAACTATCCTTCAACTTGTCGACTGACAAGTTGTCAGCAAAGTAAGTTTGAATTTATAACTTCACCACAAACTCTGGCACTGCTCATGGAACCTCAGATGCACATGTGCAGTAGTAAGTTAACCGAAACCACCCATTATTCAACATGCAATATAACAGATGTAACTCTCCTTATCCGTTCTCTCTTTAATTCTTATGATTGGCAGGCAACCACTTGTTCAAGTGGTAATGTCAGAGCTAGAAAGATACATGATTACTATCCCTTACTCCCAAACTGGGGGGTGGGCGCAGAGGTATTCCAGGGGGCACAGCTAGGAGGCTGAGGAAGGGACAAAAAGGAAGCCAACCATGGAGGAAGTAGACTGCATGTAATGTGTGTATCTGTTTCTGTGTGTTTGTCTCTATGTGAATTATTGATGTCTCTGAATGAGTGTAATGTGAGTGTCTCTATGTGAATGATAAATGTTTCTGTATGATCGGTGTTAAAACGAAATAAAGTTGTACAAGATATTTTAAATAAAGTTTGAGGGCCATTTCACACTAGTAAAAGTACATGATACTGCAACGCAAACATGGCTAGTGTGAAATGGCCCTCCATCTGACTGTGTAGTTTTAATGGGGTGGGGGACTCGATAATATTCATAGAAAAAGGGGGCCCTGCAGGGAAAGTTTGGGAACCACTGCCTTTCTGCATGGTATAGTTAGAGTTTGAGGTCACGGATTATTACAAATTATTCACCTTAAAAAACTATATTTTCTTAATATAAACAGATGGAGCCGAGAACGCAGGAAGAAGACTGGAAGACTGTTCTATGTTCAAAACAGTATAGCTATAGTAAATTCCCACTGTTGGTTTTAAGGAAGCTGCCCCCCCCCCCCCTAAAACCACAAATGCCCTGCTGTGTGGGGCAGGGCTGGAAATAACCTGCTGCACGGCAACCATATGGGCAACCACCGGGTGGTGAATTCACAGTTCAAGGTTAGTTGGAAGCGGCCAATGTGTAGCCTCTGACCAACTGTTTGTATATATATTCTTAATCTTTGTATAATCCAGGGCTCCCTTCTAGTCAGATGGGCAATTTTTTTGTAAAAAAAAAAAGTTATGTTAACACTAGAAAATAAAATCTGTTTTATAAGTTGTGCAGGACCAGGCAGTTTGAATCTGTAAATTTACAAACAGCAGTGTGCTTCAGGGAGTTATAGATGCAATAGTGAAGTGATTACTTTTCCACAATGGTTATAGAAATAATACTTTGCGTTAATAAACTGAAACTCCACAGGCCTTTCTTTACGTTGTCTCAAGAGCACATTCTTCTATAAGGATGCACAAAAGAAATATTAGCACTAGGTCACAAAGGAGGTCTTGGTTTTAGGGGCTGCATCACACCTGAACTTATTAAAAACCCTCCATCACTGCCATAACAATCTCATGCCTGGAATAATTACCCACAGCAAATCCACAAAGGAAAAATCTTTCTTGCATGCAATATTATATGTATAAATAGTGGTAGGCATGACAATGCCTGCATATAAATATATATATATATATATATATATATATACCGTATACGCCGGGTGCCGCAGTCAGGGGGGTGCAGGGGACCATCTCTGGGAGCCGTAACTAGATCTGTGCTGCCTGAAGCTGTATGAATGAATTGCGATCTAAAAATTGCAATTGCGATCACATATGCGCAAGCATGCAACGTCAATTGAGCTCAGATATTCGCGGGGAGAATACCGTCATTCTCCGTTTTAAAAATCGCATTGCGATATATAATCCGATCCCATTCATTGCAGGATCGCGAATATAAAATGCGATTATACATCGCCAATCAATCGCGAAAAATCGCGATTGGTCGGATATCCGATGATAACAGGGAGTGCAGAATTATAGGCAAATAAGTATTTTGACACATTCATCTCTTTTGCAATGTTGTCTACTCCAAGATTTTAGGCTCGAAGACTACTACCAATTAAGCATATTAGGTGATGTGCATCTCTGTAATGAGAAGGGGTGTGGTCTAATGACTTCAACCCACCCTATATTAGGTGTGCATAATTATAGGAACTCCTTTCCTTGCCAAAATGGGTCAAAGAAGGACTTGACAGGCTAAGAAGAAAAGTCAAAATAGTGAGATATCTTGCAGTAGGGATGGCATTCACTCTTAAAATTGCAAAGCTCTGAAGCGTGATCAGCGAACAATTCAAGCGTTTCATTTCAATAGTCAACAGGGTCGCAAAGAAGCGTGTGGTGGGAACAACAAGGCGCAAAAGCATAATGCCCATAACTGAAGAAAAGTCAAGTCGTTTGCAGTGCCAAGATGCCACTTGCCACCAGTTTGGCCATATTTTAAGAGGCCTGCAACATCATGGAGTGCCCAAAAAGGCACAAGGTGTGCATACTCAGAGGAAGAAAAGGCTGAAAAGACGGACCACCACTGAACAAGACCACAAGCTGAATAAACGTGCACAAGACTGGGCCAAGAAATATCTCAAAGATGATTGTTCTAGGGTTTTATGGACTGATTGAACATGAGAGTGAGTCTTGATGGGCCATATGGATGGGCACCGTGGCTGGATTGCTAAAGGGGCACAGAGAGCTCCAGTCCGACTCAGACGCCAGAAGGTGGAGGTGGGTACTGGTTTGGGTGGTTAATCATCAAAAGATGAGCTGGTGGGCCTTTTGGGTGAGGATGGATGTCAAGCTCAACGCCCAGTCCTACTGCCAGATTCTGGAAGACACCTTTCAAGCCAGTGGTACAGAAAAAGTCGGCATCCCTTCAAGAAAAAACATGATTTTCATGGCAGGACAATTGCCCATGCACAGGCTAGCTGCGTGCCAAGTACTCCAGGCGTGTGGGTGTAGGCAAGAATTCTTTTTTTTTTTGGTTTTTATAAAAGAGAAAAACTAATGACATGGCATCCTTGTGAACCTGAGCTGAACCCATGGAGAAACTTGTGGTCCATCATAACTGTGTGATTTACAAGGAGGGAAAAACAGTACACATCTCTCGACAGTGTCTGGGAGGCTGTGGTTGTGCCCTGCACGAATGTGATGGTGAACAGATCAAAAACAATGACAGAAACCATTGATGCAGGCTTTGCTGTGTCCTGCAAAGAAAGGTGGCTCATATTGTTTTTGTTTAGGTTATTGAAATGTCAGGAAATGTATATTTGTGAATGTTGAGATGTTATATTGGTTTCACTGTAAAAAAATAATAATTGAAATGGGTATAAATTTGTTTTTTGTTAAGTTGCCTATAAATTATTGCACAGTAATAGTCACCCTGCACACACAGATATCCCCCCCTAAAATAGCTAAAACTAAAAAAAACCACTTAAAACAAAAACTACTTCCAAAAAATGCAAGCTTGATTTAATGAGTTTTTTGGGTTCATTGAGAACATGTTGTTGTTCAATAATACAAATTATTCCTCAAAAATACCACTGCAAATATTCTGCCACTCCCTGTATTAGCGACATATTCGCCAAAGGGCGGAAATAGCGATTATTCAGCTAAATATTCGAAATCAAAATATTCTAGCTCAACACTAGTTGTGAGCTGCTGTTTTGTGAAGTCTATGCATTAGTACTGCCATATGATTCCTTGAAGTGAGCCTCCGTTTTGGCCAGCCTCAATTACACATGACTGAACAGGTTCCAACATTCTCCACCGTATGTGAGGGATTAATAGTAGATCAGGGGGTTGGAATCCCTGGATGAGTCCAGAACATGTAAACCACAGTTAGGGGTGGAACACACATCAAATTAATTGTTCCAGAGGAACAGGAACAGAAAATAAAAACACCATGCCCTCACATCTGGATACCCTTTGTGCAATCAAGGCAGGGGGGACTTTCACGGCCAAAAGGATGGTATAAAAAGTAGTCACAATGAGTCACTGGGTAAAAAATAGCACATTAATGTCTAAAAATCACTGTGTGTGTCCCTATTCGGGTATTACAAGGTATAGGATGATACATGAGTAACACAAGGGCCCATGAGAAGATTCATCCTGAGATGTTCGCACCACCTTCCACAGTCAGATGGAAGCAATAGTGGGTTGAATCACCCCGATGTACGTTTCGTCAAAAAGTGGCTTCCTCAGGGGATGATCTTAAAGGAGCTAACAATCGAGGTGAGTTGTTCTGAGGGCGACATATATAGGTACTGAAGATTAAACCATACACAGAAAAAGGCGCAGACCAGGTCAAGGGTGCGAACAAGAAGCCCAAGCACATAGGGACCACAGGCAGCCCCAAGGGCGACCATTGATTGAAGGTGTGACCGGATCGAGGTTATATGAGAAGAAATGTTATATTTAGGTAAAGTCAGGCTGGGTACCGGAAGTGTGTGCTGCACAAAACTTCTGTGTCGTCTCAACGTAGGAGGCCGCCCCCAATGCAATTTACCACGTAAAGAAGTTTACAGGGGTTGGTGGGTTAAAGGAAGAGAGAGCAGGCCAGCAGCCATGATGTGGCTGACTGAAGCAGCTGATCTCCCCCATGCCCGACATGGAAGCTTACAGCAGCCCTGCCAGGAGGAGGCCTGTAAAATAACAAAAAACGGAGTGGAGTGGAGGGCCACCGTACATTGATGTCCCGAGTTTTGGGCTTGTCACATATACACTCTGCTTTGATCTCCATCAACAAGTGCATGCACACTAATGTAACGTGCGGTGTATGCTCTTTGATACTGTAAGGGTTGCTGACCCCTGTTCTAGCCATTCACTGAACAATGAGTATTCTGGAATGGTCAAGTCCAGGAAAAAGAAAGCACTCAGATTGGATTGGCAGTCCTGTTTATGTTTCGTCTGATGGGGGGGTGTGGGGGGGGGGGGGGGAGGGGGGGGGGGGGTGGGTGCGGTGCGGTGCCGGTGTATGGATCTCCATGTTATGAGTGTCCAAAAGTCAGGGACGGTTCATATATAATTGTTGGATTAAAATTAGAGCCACTAGAGGGTCCACAATGTCAAGAGGGTTCATATATTAATTTTTGGATTATTCCTTAAATAATGAGCCACTAGAGCAAGGTTAAGATTAGAAAAGGAGTCTCATTTATTTTACGGGTCTAAAGTCATAATTGTGTGTGGAGGTTAGTGGAAGAGAAGTTGAAGTTGAAAAAGTTCATCTGTCAGTAGCCATTCTGCTAAAAGTCGCATCCCGGAGGAACCAAAAAACGCTGTTTCCTCTAACTAAATAATGTAGGACGAAACCTTATGTTTCACCTTAAAGAACCTACAAATTCTGTTCAGTTGTCAGGTAAAATAAAAAAATGCTTCCAAAAACATAAAACTGTATTAACATTGACTTGTTGCTACTGAGGTTTAGACATTAATGGCAGGTGTAAATTATTTTAAGGCGACCACTTCTTTACAATTATATTAATATGTTCTCTCTTTAGTGTTGTCCCATGAGATATTATATTACTATTTCCCAAAAATTGTCCAGGGATGTACTTTTTTGTGAGATACTAAAAATGTGTATGGAAAGTTTTTCTAATATGTCCATTTTTGATGATGCAGCTAGTCAAGTTGGGCAGGCACGTTACAATGTAACCCAGAACACTACTTATGGTGCATAGATGCAATGCATTAAATAACAAGAGGGCATTCATGCGGGGGTGGCCACATCCCAAAAAATAGATAAGGTAGAGGTGGGAGGGTTGGATATCCATCAGCACCCAAATGTTTTCACCTCAGGGTGTGCTCCCAAGGGCGGGGGGACCTCTTTTAGGCCACAGTTCAGGGTAGAAGAATATTAAACAATTTGAAAGAAGGTTGAGGGGTAGGGGCCAAATGACCAGAAGCCTTTGGCCCCTCCCCTCAACCTTACTTTTCAAAATTATACATGGATGGGGCACTTTTAAACGAAACGGGAAGCTAAATTCAATCGTATCTAAGAATATTAAACAACCCTGTATCTGTTACCGCAGTAGCGACGAGAAATACTCCTGGTATGTTGCTCATAAAGTGACTCTGGGAGCAGGAAAACTAAGCAACTGTGGGGAATTCTGCCGGAGCCCCTCCTGGGAGACGGTAAACCAGCCCCTTGAGGGGGACAAGTTAATCACGTTAGCTGCACACAGTTGACCAGGACTAACTTCCCCAGAGCATCCCCCCAGGTAGTGTTAATATCAGGAACACGCCGTAGAGGTGGGTGAAGATATCAGATTGAAGTATATGGTCAGGGATATCAAACGTTCTTGCTAGGTCAAGTGGACAGACTAGGGTTTAGGGCTGGAGCTGGCTTTCGTAAAACGTTAAGACAGAATCTGGGTCGAGGCAGGCAGTCAGACAAAGAGGTATCGAGTAAACCAGCGGGCGGGATTGGAGAAAAGACGGTGATAAACGGAGAAGACAAGCCAAGTCCGTACACGGTAGACAAAACTCAGAGATAACCTGTCACATAACACTGATCAAAAAGCACTGGATCAAGGGAAAAAGCCTGGTTATATAGGCAATGGTTTAACAAGTGTCCCTCCTGTGAGGAGGTTGATTTCCTGTATTTTTTCCACCCTTCCTCTTTAAATGAAGAGAGATGGCGGCCGCGCCCACTATAGGTCTACAATCAAAGATTGACTTTGTCTGAAGACGTTCAAAGCGCCTGATCTTTTAGGTAATTGCACATTTTGCTGTGGGGTTGGAAACCGGCTTTAAATGGGAGAAGATAGCTCTGAACTAGGAGCAATGGCTATGCTGGTGGGGAAGCTACATGTGATCCAGAGGATCCCTGAAGAGATTCATAACAGGACCCCCCCCTCAAGGGCGGACTCCGTCGCGTCGGGGCCCTGGTTGGACGGGTGAAGCCACAGGGAAAGCCTCCCAAATCCGGGGGGGCATGGACACTCGAGCAGGCTCCCAAAGAACAGTCCTCCACGGGTAGCCATCCGTGGATGAGGTATTGAAAGGAGCCCCTAAGGGTTGTCGAGAGGAGTCCAAACCTCTTCACAAGTATTCCTCGTCCGTCACTAGGACGGAGGCGGAGGGGGAGGCTCTGGGGCACGGGGATACAAAGCATTTCTACGAAGGAGGGTGGTTTTTCAGGCAGAAACGTTGAAAAACGGGGTGCACCCTCCATGTGGAGGAAGTCTCAAACGGACCCACAACTGGTTCCGACCAGGGAGTCCACAATGTAGGACCGACAATTTCGGTGCCGAGTTTGCGCGACGGACACCCTCAATCAGGGTGGAGGTGGAGAGCCATACTTGTCAAACAGGGGAGGGGGCAGGAAAAGCCCGTCACACGTCTGTGAAACATCGGCATTGGCGTTTTTCATGAGGTCTTCTAGTCATCTAGGGCCCTCCGTCAGCACCTTGAGTTGTCCGCACAAGGGAACTGGGCCTTGTCCAAAGCATCAGGTAGGTGGACCAGAGGTAAAGGCACCGGAAACATGGAGGGGTGATTTGGCTATCATTAATTTGCAAGAAACGGGGTTTTTGACCCGTAGCTGAGTGGACCGAGTTATTAAACGAAAACTCGGCCAAAGGGAGTAGGGTCCGTCCTCCAAGTATCCTGGTTAACAGTTGAGTTGAACAACGCAAGTACATGCTCACAGTTTGATTTGTCCTTTCGATTTGACCGTGGTTTGAGGGTGGTGACCAGAGGTGAGCAAGACAGAGATACACAGGATGGAGCAGAAAGCGTTCCGAATTTGTAGGAGAATTAAGACCCCGATTCGACGATAACAGCGTGGGGTACTCATGTAAACGAACAATCTCCTTAACCCAGTAATCTGCGGTTTTGAAGCTGACCGGCGGTTTAGACAGCCAAGTGGCCAGAAAAGAAAATGACCCATTTTATGAGACGATCGACCACTACCAGAATAACGTGTTACGCCGTGAGGCTGAAGGTTGAAGGAGGTAAGTCTGAGATGAAGGTCTAGGGCGATAGGGGATAGGATAGAGTCACAGTCTCTGTGGTATTGGTAGAGGCTGTAAGAGTCCATAGGGAAGGCGTCTGATGCCTTGGCCCTTACAGCAAGTTGCACAAGAGAGATGTAGGTCTTACGTCTCCGCTTGTAATTAAGGCCACTCAGAAGGTACGTTTGTATTAGATTTAGGGTTTTATCCACCCCAAAATGTTCCGGCTAGTCTAGAATCATGGCAGGTTTGGAACACTTGCTAGGCGGGTGGAGGGGCCGACACGTAGTCTTTCAGTCATGCCAGAGATATATTCACCATTCCTAAGAGTATCCTTTGGAGGAAGTAACGGGTGTTGTGGTACCTTTAGTATCATGATGTAAGTCTGGTAAGGAGCATAAAACACTGAGTTTGGAAAGTATGGTTGAGAGGTTAAGGACGACAGGAGACCGTATGTAAGTATGCATCCGTGAAAAGCGATCAATCAGCTAGTAGTTCGTTGATCCCGGCATATATGTCAACCTGGGAGAAGTCAAACCTCGAGAAGAAACAACATCTCCATCGGCTGTCTAGGTTCATAGCGTTGAGTGATTTAGATATTCAAGAGTTTTGTGTAGATCGTAATGACAGAAAAAACGGCATATTGTTTGCTCGCCAATTTTATCGAGTGCTGTTTTGATGGAGCCAACATCATAACAGTTGATGTCACAGCAACATGCATAACCGTTGTTTGTTATGGGAATTAAGCTTCTAGAGAGTAAGGAGAACGGGGTGTAGGATTGCGGCTGATCTTTGCTTGATAGGATGTAGCTAAGAGTAGAAAGAGAGAAAAAGAAGACAGGGTAGATATATTGTTATATTGTTATAGTGTTTCTCCATCTATCCGTTTCGGATGATCAACGCTACCAAGAATGGTTGGTTGAGTAGGGATGCTGGAGAATGGTGCCCTGGGAAAGTAGGTCTTAAGGGTTATCAAAGGCAGCTTGAGCATAGGGTGACAGTGAATACTGACTTTATGTATAGTAAGGTGAGTTAATGTGGTATTAAAATCTGGAGAACCCTCGGATGAACCTACGATAGAAAATTGGCAAAGCCTAGGAATATTGCACGGCTTTCTGTTTCAGGGATAGGCCAATTGTTTACAGACTGGATTCCACTGTTTTGAGTTACATGGCTACTACCAGTGGGGTTAGAACGAGACCAAGAAAAGAGTTTTGTATGTCCGATTTTACCATGCACACTTTGAATGCCTTGGACATATGAAAGAGAATGGGTATGAAGAAGCGTTCCAGTACCCGTACGGACATAAAGTACAAGGGAAGAGTCCAAGTCAGGTGGAAAGATAATTAAAATGTCATCCAAGTAGACAACGACATAAAAGTACAGGATGTCACATGGGAATACATCGTTATAAATGTCTATGAAACGTATGCTGTGCATTAATAAAACCCAAATAGGTGAATGACAATATATTACATTAGTGACCATATTTAGTACGGAAGCGGTGTTATTGACACTTATCGCCCTCACTTATCGCTTATGACGTTGTATGCACCCCTGAGGTCGAGTTTGAAATGAAAACTTATGTTTTGCTTGGGTTAGTTCATCTGGAGGTCTGAGAGTAAGACAGGGTAACAGGTATCTGTTTTGTACGTAATGCAAGTGAGTTACCGGTAATCGAAGTATAAGGAGTATTGATACCGGTTTATTGGTCACTAAAAAAAATACCTGCCCCGGCCTTGGGGAGGGAGATGACGAAAATAAATCCTTTTTTAGATTGTAGTCCAAATATATTCTCTATAGCGTAGCCTGTCCGAAGTTCAGTGATGAGGGATAAATTCCTACCATAGGGTATTTTTGCACCAGGAAGTAGCATCGATTGGAGCAATCATAGAGGCCTGTGTGGGTGGTAGGTCTTTCAGCACCCTTACGATCGAAGAACATCTTGGAAGTCTGGTAATGAGTATGGAATATACTGAGAGTTCCTCTGTTTATAAAAGTGTATATTGAAATGTAGGTGAAGAGGAAAACAGGAACCTCTTACAATATAGGGAGGATGAATTCCACATTCAGTTTCCCAATCGATGTAGAGGGGTTATGCGCCCTGAGCCAAGGGAGACCAGAATCACAGGAAAAACAGAGTGATTTGAGATGAGGGCGAACGAAGAGTTAAGGTTACTCTGATACCCAATTTTGGATAGATGACCATGAGAGGGCATGTCTCAGATGAGACTGGATCCTGTCTTGAGGGGCGAAGCCATACTGCAGAGTGATGAAGAGGGGTTTCATGAGATGGTTGATGGTATACACAGTCTATCGCATAGGCCTCATCAAGAAAACAGGACAGGCGCCAGAAATCAATTATAGCTAAGGATAGATCTTACCTGGTACTAGGCCCTGAACAGAAATAAAGAAGAGAGTGATAAGTTGAGGGGATTGGTACCTACATGAACAGGTAATACATAGGATGAAAAGTTACCGGGGATTGTTAGGGCTAATCCTTCAGAAAATGAGTTCGACGCTCCACAGTATAGAAAACATAGCCTGCTGGTTAACCTTCTTTGGCTGGTTCGCAAGGTGCAGGACTACCAGGGAGAACCCTATTTGCAGGGTTAAGGTGGTTGGTGTTGAGTCTCATAGGAGTTAGAGAATGAGGGAGACCTAAGGGAATTGTCTTGGTGTTTCTGGGTGGAGGGTTTGGGTCCTTGTGGAAACAAACGTTCAGCCCTTCGTTCACGAAGTCTACGGTCCACCTTGTGTTGACAAAACTCTTGATTAGTCTTTTAGTGTTGCAAGGGGAAGGTACCCTACTCTGGCCAAGCTCATCTTTTAGAGTATCAGAAAGACCTCGTTTGAAGCGTATTTTCAACGCCTTTTATCCCACTATAGTGTATGAGCGACTAGGGCAATATTCGGAATCGCATAATTTCGCGAATATCCGCCATAATAATTCGATTCCATATCTAATCTCGATATCGCACTCTTACGTCATGAAGCGATCTAACAATGCGACAATTGGCGACCCAATATGCGCAATGAATGAAGTCAATGGGAGAATGGCGGAATCCAAAACTCGCGATTATCCGAGATAGAAAAGCGCAATGCGACACATATGGCAAACATTGAAGTTCAATGGAGAATGGCGGGAAATCCGAAATTGCGAATTATCGAGAAAGAATAGAAGAAAGTGGCAATGCAACCAAATATTGCGCAATGCATGACAAGTCAATGGAGCTTCGGATATTCGATGGGAGAATACGTGCATTCCGTATTTAAAAATAGCATTGCGATTATATTAATCGCTGGGATCCCGTTCATTGCAAGGGATCGCAATTATAAAAGCGGCAATAATCGCGAAAAATTGCGAGATCGCGTCGGATATCCGATGATATAGTCGGAATATCGCGAAATGGCAAACATAGCGATATTCAAGCTTGCTAAATAATTCGAAAATCAAAATATTTCGAGCTCAAACTTACTGTGTATCAGGGGCCACCCAGCGATGGAATTCATGATGTATTCTCGACAGACATCATACCCTGACGTACAGGATGAAATAATGGCATTATCGGTTTTGACAGATCTTCATATAGCTCCGAGAGAGGGGGAATAAAAAAAAATCTGGGTGGCAATTCCTAGTCCTAGCGAGAGGGCATTGACAGTCTAGCGATCCCTTAATTCTTTTTAAGACGCTCACTGCCTTGCGCGGCGCGTAAAATCTGAGGTGGGGAAAGGTAGGGTCAACGGGAGTGGGGGGGGGAAGAGGAAGAGGGGGTGGCGGGCAGGGGAGGGGTAACGAATCCCTCCCACTACCTCGCCCCCTCCCTTTCTAACATTTCCACTTACTTTCCCCCCACTCAAACCCCAAACCTCTCCTCCCCCCCCTTTAGCCTAGGCTTCGCGCCACAGCCCACGCCCGGGAGCAATAACAACCTAAGCCCTCCCAGGCTGCCTACGTCAATAAGGACTTGCCAATCCATGCATTCCGACTCGTTCTCTCCTTGCCCCAATTTGTTCCCCCTCCGCATTTCAATTTAATTATGCGACCACTCTACTCCTGACAAACCCTATCATCCTCCACGCCGCCGGGAGCCCTCAAGACGCACCCCCCTCCAACCTCCTATCCGTCTCCTTAACCCCTTCGGCCTGCCCCCATCTTGCCCAACCACTATCACTCACAGTCCCCCCTCTCACACCCCCCCATGACGCTCATGCCTCAAGGGCCTGCCACCCCCCCTCGCCCCACTCTTGACTCACATAAATGTACCCCACCCGTCTAGTTTCCCCCACACCCCTACCCTCTCCTCTCTACTCCCCCCTTCCCTCGTCACCGATGCCCATACCACCCAATGAGACGCCCATACTGAGCCCCTCCGCCCCCTCGATAACCGTTTGTTCCCCTCCTCAATCATTTTACGCCAGTATTTCTTCGCAATCCAATATTTCCAATTTTCTACCTCCACCCGTTCCCTTCGATGGAAGAATTTAGGACCAAACACCCCACGGCACCCCACCACCTCTCCGACCCCCAGATATCAAAATCCCTTTACCCACTAGGCCCGTCTCGCAATTCACTCCCGCACTCCGCCTAGCTCCATTAAGCGGTTACTAAATCCCGTCACCCCGAACCCTCCAGAACCGGTCCACTGCTATCACTCCCCTCATACCCACTCCACCCTCACCCTTCTCCCACTCTCCCGCTCACGGTCTCCCACTTCTCCCCCCCCCACCCCGTCCTTCTAGGCAGTAACAACTCCTTCCATCAGATCGTCTCCAGAACGTATGCGCCATTGTACCTTTCCGTTCGCCCCTACACACACCCCCACCGAGAGCGGACCGTCAACAGCGTCCAGAGGAAAGGCATCAAGGCGCAGTAGGACCACGTCTTTCACTTGTTTCGCCCCACCCTCACCACCAATCCTCCCGTAGAAGTCCTCTGACCCCCCTCTTTTCCCCCCGGCACTCCCATTCACCCCCTCTGTGCTGCCGGCTCTAGCCCCCGCCCCTCCCAGACAATTAGCCATCCCTCATACACTCACCACAAGCAGGAGGGCCGGTTAGACACATCAGCCGTCGTAACTGGATCCTACTGCCTCTGGCGAAGCCCCTGCCTGACCCACTCTTCCCCGCCATCAGGCGGGCCCTATGGTCAATATCCACCGCATCCATCCCTCTCCCTCCACCCCGATGATCCCTCATACCCTTTCCTTCCTCCCCTGATCCTCCTACCCGGCGCCCCCACGTCCATAACCTACACCATGGTTTTCCTCTACCTATCTTACGATTCCCTTCCCCTTCCCCATACCGGGGGCACGCGAACCGACGCCCCCTCCCCCCATCTAAGGCGCCAACCCCAACCCCCCAATGTCTTCCTAAACCCATTCGCCCTTCCTCCCCCCCCCCCCTTTCCTCCATACCTCCCCCCCCCCACCTCCCACGCTTTCCTCTCGATCGCCGGTTCCCACCCCCCCCTCTCCCACAGGCCCCCCGTCCCCGATTCCGGATATGTTAGGAGGGCTGCACATGGAAACAAAAAGTTCATTTCGTGGAAATACTTGTAAACGTCCGCCGACTGCTCGGCCATAAGTTCCCTTCCCATTTGCCTGACAGAGAGCTTCCACTCGGGGTCACCGCTTGGGGCGCGTCATAGTGGTGCTTTTGATATTGTTACCGCAGTTAAGAGAGACCATCATGGTTATTTTGACTCAGGTGACCTCTGGGAGCAGGGAGGAACCTAAGCAACTGTGGGGCTTCTGCCGGAGCCCCCTCCTGGGAGACGGAACGCCCCCTTGAGGGGGACCAGTTATCACTTTAGCTGCAACAGGGCCAGGACCTTACTCCCACAGAGCACCCCCCAGGGGTAGTGTGTAATATCAGGAACCGCCCGTGAGGTGGTGAGATCGGGTGTGGGTGAGATATCAGGTGTGGAAGTTGGGTCAGGGTATCAAGCGTTCTTGCGAGTCAAGTGGCAGACTAGGGTTTAGGGCTGGAGGCTGGCTTCGTAAACCGTTAGACAGATCTGGGTCGAGAGGCACGGCGTTCAGACAAAGATGGGGGTATCGTAACCATCCGGGGTCGTGGGGGATTTGGAGAAATGACGGTATAATAAAACGGTAGACAAGCCAAGCGTCGGTACACGGTTTTTAGACAAAACTAAGAGATTAACCTGCCATACACACTGTCAAAGCACTGGATCAGGGCACAAGCCCTGTTATAGGCAATGGTTAATTCAGGGGTCCCTCCCTTGAATGGAGGGTGATTCCTGTTATTTTCCACCATCCTTCCTCTTTAAATGCAGAGATACGAGAGATGGCGGAACCCCGCGCCCACTATAGTGTCGCACAATCCACGATGGCTTGACCGGCTGAAGAAGTCAGAGCGCTGATCCGTTAGGTAATTGCACATTTGCTGGGGGTGGGAACAGTGCTGT
>CM070037.1:51942319-51953513 GCA_036250615.1 Ptychadena robeensis | reverse complement strand
GAGCAGAGCTCTGACTAGGAGCAGGGCTATGCTGGTGGGGAAGCTCATGTGATCCAGAGGTCCCTGGAGAGTCATAACAGTATCTAAATGATGGCGACTTTGAGTGGTTATCTCCAAACGTGGGATTTGGAGATAATAACTCAGAGTCGCCATCACTCAGCTACTTATCTGGACTACTCCTCTACATTGATTCCCCTGAAGAATCCATACTAACCTTTCACAGATTGGGAAGGTGTCCTGCCTATTTGGCCTGTGTGGCCACTCGTTCCCCCTGAAGGGCAATCCCAAGTGGGACATGGCCACCATTGACACCACCCTCTAAATACCAGTCGTTATCGTACTCAACTGAATATACCCCCTGAGGAAGTGAACGACGAAACGCACGTTGGGGTAGATTCTGATCGAATCAGTATCCTAAAGCATATGTTTATGTTTATATACATACCTACCTTATACGCATGGATATATATAATCAATGTACCTAATACCCTGTATGCAACATGTATCTATATGTACCACTTGTTTTCTCCATGATATCATGTATCCTACCATGTGTAGATAAATTTTTTATTAAATAGTTAATAATATTTTGGATACAATATAAAGTAATGAGTGTACAGCTTGTATATTAATGTCTAAACAAGGTGAATACACCCCTGAGTGAATCCCAGTTAACCATTTCTCAAAATATCCAACAACTCTGTACATTTGCTTTTAGCATGACAATTTTTACTTAATGTATGCACTATATCTGCTCTCTGCGACATGTCTGCCATTGTCCTGGATTCCTATGAGAACAGTCAACAGATAAATGCAGGCCTGCAGAGGACACTACAGATATGTGTTTTTTGCTAAGGATGTCAGACATCTGCACTTTAAATCATTGTATTGTCAATGTTACATATAGTATATAGATGTATACAGAAAAAGTATAGGTACACCCATTATACCTGGAACAGTGGTTGTCAACCTTTATAGATCTGCAACCTCGATGATGTCACAAAGGGTCACTTCCTGTGTTTGGAAAGTGCGGGTGCAGAGTGTCACTTCTGTGTTTTAAATACTGGAAGTCACACTCCACAACATAAATTCTGGCATGATCAGGTAAGTGTAAGCTCCCCTCCCTTATAATTTCCCAACCTGCTTGTGCAAATGATTTGCAGGGTGCGAACTTAGGAGGAAGCATAAGGCCCCATCCCTCCTAAGTTAGAATTGAGGGGGCAATACTCTCCCTCCTAACTTCCTACTTTGCTTGTGAGCATAAGCACTGCTGTCTGTTCAGAGCAGCTTGGATGCTTCCAGAGAACTTGGCGACCCCTATGACATGTGACCCCATGTGGCTGACCCATGGGTTGACAACCACTGACCTAGAGGAACTTATGACATCAGATTTTAAATGCATAAGAAATTTATCTGGACCACCTCTCTTTTGCAGCTATAGCATTCTTCTGGAAAGGCTTTTAATAAGTTTTAAATGTGCTTTTATTAATTTTTGTAGAGAAACCTTGTATGGTTGACTGCTAAGCATAGATAAGTAGGCCTGGCCTACAATCTGCATTCTAATTATTCTCAAAGGTGTTTAATTGGGGTTAAGGAATCTGTGCCAGCCTAGCCTGTAGATCTTCCACACCTTTCACACCCTACTATTTCTTTTTTGCACTGGGGGACAATTAAGCTAGGCAAACACGAATAGATTCCCGTGCATGTCACCACGCTGTGATTGATCGGGGATCAATTGAACGGAAATCAATGTGCACCACATGGGCACATTGATTCCCGTTCAATAGGGACCCCGTGGACCCATTCTCCCCATCTTGCAGCACGTGTGAATCACAACACGCTGCCAGCTAGGGAGAAATCCAGCCAGGCAGCCTCACAGCTTCCGAGTGAGGAGTGCTGGCTCCGCCCCCTTCACACTGACAGCGGGTCCAGGCAGCAGGAGCTCCTCCAATACTTTGCATGAAGACTCACGTCTCCATGCAAAGTAATGGAGATTGAACGGGGTTTTCCAACATGGAAGTCACACACGGGTAGATTTGTAAACAGATTAGAGTACAACCAAGCACCGTGACCAGGGGACGTTGATTGATTGTACTCAAATCTTTTTACAGATCTACCCATGTGTGCCTAGCATTATGATGTAAAGAATCAAATCTGGAAGCATAGAATTGTCAAAATTTTCTTTTTATGCTAAAGTATTAAGATCCCTTTACTGAAACCTAAGGGCCCTAGCCTGCTCCTGAAAAAAACTTGATAAAGATTGACATTTTATTGAGATATCTATATATATATATATAATGCTTACAGCAAAATGTAAATCTAAACCAGTTTAGTTTTGCCCCCTAGAACTTCAGCAGGAACTATTTAGTGTATGGTTTTCCCAGTGTAAAATTCATTACTTGTCAGAGACATCACTATAAGCTGACAACAGGCTTTGACCTTGCTTTCCTTACTTCTAACATATGACTTTGCTCTACATAATAGCTTTAATGTTGAAAATGAAGTGATTGGGTCACAGGAAGCTGCATGTTTAAACATGTATTTATTCCTCCGGAGGAACACACAGGGTTGTACGGAGCAGTCTATGCTGCTCTGGTAAATGCTTACATTAGTGGCCTCTTTAATGCAGATAGCCTCAGCAAGCCTGGGGCATGGGAATTGTTTACTCAGACTCTCTGCTGACAAAAATTGTATAGACTGCTGCTGGGTTCTATTGCTGCTGAGAAAATCTGATTGAGAGAAGAGCAGGAGCAAAATAAAATAGGACTGAAAGGAAAACAGACAATTTTCTAGCACGAGGATTAGATTTAGTCTAATCCTCTATTATTATCCAATGTGAAGTTTAAAGGTATCCATGTTCCATTTGTTAGAGACTTGTTCTAAAAACAATTTGTAAACAAATATTAGACTTGAAATAGAGGACCTATAGAAAGCACACAAATTCTTTGTTGACCTAAATACTCGAGCATTCTTTTGCCATGGTTACACCTGGGCAGCTATTGATGGCTCAATGTGTTTGAATGCTGAATGATTAGTGATGGCCGAACCTCGGCCATGTTCGTCCGCGGACGGGCGGAGCGGACTTTTAAAAAAGTCCGCCGTCCGCCCGTTCGCGGACAGATTCAGTGACGTCACATCCGGCACCTGGAACGCATAGTTCCTGGTGTGCTTACCGGATGTGACGTCACTGACGTCATATCCGGGTGTGCGAGCCGGCTTTCCACTGAAAGACCGGGTTCTCTACCCGGTCTTCAGTGGAAACATTCTTCCTGCGGCGGGATCTCGCTGCGTATGATCCCACCGGAGGAAGAATAGAGGGCTCCTTCACGCCGGCGGACAGGGCGGGTCGAACACCCGTACTGTCCGCCGGCGGGAAGGAGGGCGAACATGCTTGTTCGCGGCCGAACTGTCCGCCTTGCGGGCAGTTCGGCCATCACTATGAATGATCATTCACTGTGCACGTTTGTGGGGATTTTTTGTTCTGGAATCTAACACTGCCCAACTCTGCTTCAACAAAAAATCGATTGAACAGGGAACCAACATGTTCGTATTTCCCTGTTTGATCACCATTATTTTGGATGGGGGTAGAAGGTCTACTTCCAAAGTATCGGCCAGGGATCGATTCGCCACGGTTGTGTGCATCGATTCCCTGAACGATCGTTGTGTAATCATTCGGAGATTCTTGTGTCATCGCATTGATCAAGCCACATATGGCAACCTTTAGTCTTAGGGACGTGACACTACAATGCTCCCTACTTATTTTTACTCACCGTTTTTTTTTTTATTGATTTACTACCCTATTACTGTAGTTGTATTTCTGTACCATCTCCTGCTCATCTTTAATGTTACCATCTCTTTTATATTAAGCATCAGTAGAGGTACTTAAGCTAAGTGACCAACAGTGCAGAGATTCCTTAGTGACAGAATCTCACTATGGCTTGCCTTTTATTTAGCTGATGGATCCATGTTTAGCTTTGAGGTCTTATTTTGGCACTTTCTTCTTTCTACTTTCTTATACAATCTGACAATTCTCAATGTAAAAGCTTTTCTGCTTCATTCCTGTTTTTAGTTGAAACCATTGTGTGCTATCCAACAATACAAGAGGTGTGATGGTTCGATGTCCACAAACTTTTGATTATACAGTATTTGTTGTCATACCAAGATGCCCCTACATCCTCCCAACTTCTCTGTATGGCTATGTATGGCTATGTCCCCACATTGGAATCGCTGTGGGGAGACTGCAAGAGATCGCTAGCACCCAGTGATCTCCCACTGTCTCCCGTGATTAGAGATGGTTGAATTTTTTTTTAAAAAATCAACGATTTCAAGTTAATTGCAAAGCCCCTGAACATGGTATCATCACCAAACTTGCTGGAGATGTAGAGAAGGGTTAGGGGTATACTACAAAGAAAAAATTGATGTAGACTTGTAGTTTTTGCACAAATTAAGTTCAAAGTCAAGTCAAAATTTCGAAAATTGCAATTTTGACTTAGATTTTGAACTTCATTCATGCAAAAACTACATGTGCTAGAGCATAAATTTTTTTTTCAAATGTTTCTACAACCCTTCTCTATATCTCCAGCAATTTTGGTGATGATACCATTTTCAGATGCTTTGCAATAAGCTCACAAACTTAGCAAGTCGAAAAATTCAAACATCTCTACCCGTGATTAGAAACACGGCACCTGCAGGCAGGAAGTGAGACAGGACATCTTATCCCACCCAGCCTGATTGCGCCCATAAAGATTGAAATTAAAATGAGAAGCAGTTTTTAACAAGGCCCGTTCATCTCTATGGCCGTGATCTGGGATTGAAAACATGGTGAGCGGCGTTTTAGATTCCGGGGGGCCAATTTCAGCTGTGAGGATGAGCCCATTCAAATACATCGCGAGAGATCGATATAGTCGGAACAAGCCCTAAGTGAAGATACCAGCATTATAATCTGCTGTTCCTCGTAAGCCAGGAGAGGAGAAGAGATGTGAGAGAATAACACATTGTCACTTCACAAATGAATATACCTAGAGGAAGTGGGTTTCCTGCTAAAAGATGAACAGCACCAACAATAGTGTATCGCTAATGACTATATTCTTTATTAAAAACCATACATCCTCAACAGACTCCTATACCTTCCAATTTCAGACTTCCTCTATCTTTATTAATCCATGTGAATCATTACCAGAAAAGCAGAGAACCCTTTGTGCTGAGGCAAATGTGTTTGCCACTGTGACACAGGAGCTGACAATCATTTTATAGCACACATACATTCAATGTTTATATTATCATACTATTCATAGTAAACACTTTGATTGCCCTGGCAATGCAAAAGAGGTGGTGACAACTCACAATATATCCAGAGGAGTAGACTTTGTTATTTAGAAAATTTATTCGAGAATTAAAAGTAGATTTGTTACTTTTCAGACTGACAGTATAGTAGATAATCATAGTTGATTAACAGTTTAAAAAGTAATTGATATAAAGAAGTCTTTTATGATTCTGCCCTATGACATTATAAAAATAAAACCAATTGACTTGGCCTCCAATGCTAAGGTGCTGTTGAAGTCCTCAGTAGAGATGATCAATTTATTTTTACTAATTCAATGTTGTGAGTTAATTGCAAAGCCCCTAGGCATGGTATCATCACCAAACTTGCCGGGAATATAGAGAAGGGTCCAGGGTATACAACAAAAAAGGAAATTATTGCTCTAACACAAATTGTTTTTAGCATAAATGAAGTTCAAACACAGTTAATTTATGTAAAAACTACACATGCTAGAGTTAAACTTTTTATTTTTCAAATGTTCCTACAACCCTTCTCTACAACAATTTGTATGATGATTATGCCATGTTCAGGGGCTTCGAAATCAACTCACAAAGTCAGCGAGTCGATGAATTTGATCAAGTCTAGTCCCCTTAGCCTCCACAGACATTTCGAGGCTCTAGATCCATTGGGAAGGGAATAATCCCTTGGGAATGTAGAGAGGGTCAAAATATTTTGACCTCATGTTTTGAAGATAAAATTTTAATCTGTCCAAGTTTACACAAAAAAAATAATCTTTAATAAAAATCATTTTTATATTATATAGCTAACACATTTAATAAAAAGAATATAATCTCCTTCCCTATGGAATGAGTATAGAGGTCTCTTGGACCTGTTACCCAGTTTTATAGAGTAAAAAATTGTGGTTGGTTAAGTAGTGTTCCACAAAAAAAAAGAAGCTTGAGAGATGCGCCTAGAGAATAAAGATTGTCTTTTATTTGGTAAAATTCACAAAAAAGATACATCTTTTTTTTTCCCCCGATGTACTGGACCTGGCATCCAAAGACATCCACAGGCGACAGGAGTGCGACCATAACAACACTGCGTGGAGACATATAATTAACTCCGCCTGTGCTTCCATCTACCAAGGTTGCAGGTTAGAAGTTGATCCACCACAAGGATCAACCGATAACTATCAACCCAAAAAATAAGTGATCAACTGAATGATTGAGTCTATACATGTGGGCTCATATTATTTAGGTTTCTTAGTTGTTTTCTGTCTAAAGCTGGCCATAGATGTCTCAATGCGATTTCTGAGAGATTGTCAGATGCGATTGATCATTCCCAAATAGTGCATGCATAAAGTGAGCAATCGATTGAAATGGCAAGAAATTGTGCAAAAAATTTATTGTGCAGGGATTGGACATCGAAACATTTTTGTTGATCCATCATGAATCGACCCAAGGAGGCCATATCCCGTTTACATCATCTCCATTCGTATTTTTTAGTGTAGCCGATCTTTAGATACGTCACCGATCAGTAATAAATTGGCGATCATATCCCGAAAATGGTGCAGTTTTCGATCAATGTACTAACTGGAAATCGAGACATCTAGGGAAAGCTTTACCCACACGTTTTGTTTTTTGCTTTTTCCAATTCTCCCTGGATTTTTTCTGTTGGGCCTTCTCATTGGGGGAGCCTCCATTACAGCCACTAGAAAGAGTAAAAAAATGCCCCCCCCCCCAAAAAAAACTGCTATTAAAATTAAATAGTACATTTTTTATTTAAATAAAATTAATATCTTACTAACCAGCCCTGAAAGACTACAGGTCCCAGCCAGGACTGATCATCAGCACTTGCTCCAACCTGGCTGGTACTCATATAAGAACATAAAGCTGACCTGGTTTAACCTTTTTGGCAAGTGCAGTAGTGTGGGAAATGTTTCCATGCTAAGTGCACATGTCTGCTGTGGTATTGTTTATAAATATGGCTGCAGGTGAACTTGCCCGTCCTCTTTAAAGCTTTGGGTACATCATCTTATTCTTCTTCTTATTATTATTAATATTATTCATGCAACTTTACACTTACCAGAAGTGTGTGTCCTGTCAGTCCCATTTTTTCCACTACCCCAGTACATTCATGCAGACCGCACTGATAAAGATAAAGCAGAGTAAGGGAAATTATTATACATATATAGATGGCTAGATGAAATAAAACATTTATGAAGTTTTATAGCAACAGCCTTCTTTATACAGGAGGTATTCACATAACTCATTCAATCACATATATCAAAAAATCTTTTCTTTACATCCATCAGCCAAATGCAAATCCAGAACCACTGGTGTACAGTACAAAAAAAGTCTTATGTTACATTTATTCCAAACTTCATATAGCTGTTTCATGCTTGTTGGCCATTATCAATGCAGTACATGGAAACCATGGCTGTATGAAGTAGAGGCTTGGTTCTCAATACAGTTTAATAAAACTGGAGGGCTTTCTTATTGGCTGGGGATAAGGTTCATCTTTGGAAGTGCCATGGTTTTGAGGTTAATTTGGTGCTTTAAAGGTAACAGTGAAATAATGTGCAGTTTGTTAAACTAGTTTTAACAAGAGTGCTCTGCTGTGTTTACCCACCCTCCCTCCTTATCGATGACACCGGGGATGTGGGTCAGGAAATCAACGCAGCCACCTTAACATGAAGATTGTTGGCACCTCCCCCACCTCTCAGGCGTTATTGATGATAGCGAAGAGGTATTGCTGGAAGCATAAGTCGAGTTTGCTGATATTCAGAATCGCAGTGAGCTGGCCAAGGATAGATGAGTATGCCCAAATCTTGGCATACATGGGGATCTTGGCATACATGCCATTGGAGAATGCTGTAATGGAAAGTTAGGAAATGCTGAGACAGAGCATAGGGATAAATGGGAAGACACCCCCATCTCACAACAATTCAACAATATCAAGCGAATATACAGAATGTTCCAGCGTAGTAGGCAGGACTGGACCATGCAGCATTCACTCTTTATTCCCCCAGCCAAAAGGCCAGTGCCAGGAAGGAGGTCTTTGCTGCAGTGTCTTTGTGCGAGGCTGAAAATTTAGCATGTAACTATACACTAGCAGTACCCATTCTCTGAGCACACTGACCGACTTATGAAGAGACACATTTTACAATCTGGCACTAACACCTTACCCATGAGCAGCTATTTACATATGGGAGGAGATATGAGTCATTGTCACAAAATGTATTTATTGCAATGCAGAATATTAATGTAAATACACAACTCATGCTATCTAAATGTAAAATATATCTCTCCATAAGTTGGCCAGTGTGTTCAGAGAATGGGTACTGCTAGTGCTAATGCAGATAAGATATATTTTTGGTAGTGGCTTTATGGCTTGGCTGGAGAGAATGGAACAAATTTCTGTCTCCTGGGATGCAGAGCTATTGCTCCCAGGATGTTTTTTTATATATATTCGGACCATAAGACACAGGGGAACTTTCCCATTGATTATAATGGTAAAAAAGTGTGTATTATAGTGCAAAAATAGTAGTTGTTGGTAGATCTAAGAGTGCATTTACTTGGTTGCTGACAGTCGGCAAGAGACTCCAGTCTGCTAGCGCCTGCAAACTTGTGCAGGAGCTCAAGGGGTGTTTAGATAATGCCTCCATGACAGGTCTATTGTCCGAAAGCCCAAAAACTGACTGGCAAATGCCTCATGATGTCTTGGCAGCGCGGTTGTGGTAATTGCTCGTTTACCGGGCAGTTAAAAACCGCAGATGTAAACGAAACCTAAAGGAAGGAAATAGAGAGTTTGAAAGATGTGTGGTGGGCTTTACAGCCACATGTGTGGTAAATATATCTTATCATTATCAGACTGTGGGTTTTCCTATCAAACAATGCGCAAGAATGTTGTCTAGCAATAAAAAGGAAGGAAGATTACAAAACATGTATAGCGTAATCCTCTTTACAATAGCTTAACAACATGAAACTGTTTGTTCATTTTCTCATTCATTGTCTTAAGGTATACATAGTAATATGCCATGAATATAAAATAAAAAGAATCAATTTCAAACAGATTACAGGGCAATATTTATTATGGGATTTGCCAAAAATGATCTATAGACTGTACACCCTCAACTTACTTTGATGATTTAGAAATTTAGTTTAAGAAGGTTTGGGAATCCCAATAATGGGCAGAACAGGTGTACTGGCATGGGAACTCATCACAGATATCACACCTATAGAGTTCTTAATATGAACGTGTAACTCACCAGCATCCTTCTAAAATGAAATCAGCCAAATTTGGTGGGCTGACCATTTTCATTTCAAGGTAAATCATTCTGGGTCTAGCAAATGTATTTATTATCCAATAAATTGTGGGGGCATATTTGTGATTGGGTCCATGTCTGCACATTCGAAAAAAAAAATATTATAATAAAAAAAATAGAAAGAGGAAATGCAACCTTCTGCTAGTGTCAGTGTTTGACAGTCAAAACGATTAAACAGCTTATTGGCAGATGATACATAATATTACAAACCATAATGGTGGTTGGGGACACAGTAAAAAAAAACAGCAAGGGTAAAGGTAAGCAGGGCCTTATAGAGCAAAATATGTATATCATCAGTAAAATCAACCCCATTATCTGATCCACCCCTAAAGCACCCCTTAAAAATCTTGGTAAGTTTGAGTTTAAAGAAAAGTTAGTGAGACATTTTAAGTTGACAGTTATGTATGTCCAGGGGCACTAGGCTAATGTTATTGGGGGCATAGCATAGGGCTTCAGGGGAAGAATACATGGAGGGGAGAACAAGAAAGGAGAGCAATTTTTGACATGCTATAACTTCAACGCAACATTTACAATGGATTCACTCTCTGCAGTACATGTAGATCACTGACTATACCTACTGGTAAATTCTAATACTGTCAATGCTTGTTTTCATCTATGATTCAGTATTTACTTAATGAAAATCTTGAACTGAAAAATTATTACCATGAAGGTGTGACATCTGCAGCTATTTCTGACATAAATGTGTCAATATTTGCCAATGTGAAGAAATACCTCTAATGCAGGTGTTTAAAATATACTAAACTAAATATACTAAAGAAAATGTTGGTTCATGCAATGATTTACATGAGATCAGTTAAAACCTGTATTGGCTTTAATATCAAGTAACACAGAAAAATATATATTTTTTGGAATGCAAAAAACCTTGTGAGATGTCTATTATTTGTTGTAGGATGGCAATATTTAACTTCCCTAGCCTGTACCGCGCCATTTTAGGCGATCGCAGCAGAGTACATAGTCCACGTCACCTGCGTCATTGATGAAGAAAGCTGCAGCTTTCCGGGGGTATATCGGGTTTTCTCGATCTCCGCTCCTGTAGCGGTAGGCACAAACCCAAACAGCAGACTGACTGGGTTCGTGTCAACTGCTAGGGAGGTTAATAGAGAGGCTATTCCACCTTTATGTTTATTGACTGAAAGGAACAAAATTTGCCTTTTCTCTTTCCCTTAGTGGACAGCCTGCTTTTGGCAGGTATCCTCAAGTGCAATGTAGTACCACTTATGCATTGCACAGGAAGTTCTAATGTTTGAACTGGCTGTATATATTTATTTTGTAAGTTTTTCTCTCCAAAACTATGGGGTGCATCTTATGGTCTTAAAAATATGGTATTTTGTAATTGGACTTAAAGCGGACCTACCACATTGTAGGTGACTTTGCACTATCAGCATCAGGCTGCCAATAGATAGGGCAATCACTGTCCAAAAATAAAAAAAAATAAATCTTAAACCAGGAAAGAAAGTTTTTCCGAGGTAGCCCCTACCATGTTGTGACGTTGAGCCACAGCGCCGAGGTCCCTTGTTAGAGCTGAGAGCTCTAAAGGCCCCCATACACGGGTCAGATTCCTGTCTGATTCCGGTCCGATCGATTCC
>CM070037.1:51918028-51932497 GCA_036250615.1 Ptychadena robeensis | reverse complement strand
GCGAACATGCGATGTTCGCTGCGGATAGTTCGCCGGCGAACAGTTCGGGCCATCACTAATCTCAGGTTTGTGTACTAGCTGACCAGCCATTATAGCTCTTTATATTATTGACCCATCTGTCCCTCACTTATCTTCATAATGTTGTGGAGATGCTATCTGGATGGGTGCTGCAATTGCTAAATGATGGGGAATGGTAATTTAATTTCTGTCGCTTTCAGTAACAGCTGATGGTCTGGTCACAATATATAAATTAAACACTTGCAGGAAAGCTGAGTGGCACCTAGGCCAGAAGACAGTAAACCATGTAGAGAAGCATGGGTGAATGGCTCTAAAAATAAAAATGCAGCCAACATGGATATCTGCTATTCTTCATAAATGGACCCTATGTGTCTTTCTAACTATAAAGAATGTTGCTGTACTCTTAAGGCCCCCATACACGCAGCAAAGGCTCTCAGGAAACCAATTGCAGCATGATGATGTCACACCCTTTGTGTGCCAGCCATTACTTTTAATTGGGATGCCAGTCTCCATCCATGTCCGTTCTCTGGCCGTTCAAGATTTTGGGTGACATGGATCTGTTGCTTTATGTGGGCAACATCGATCACGGGCGGTTTTGTGGCTGATCGATTACCTTGAACAAGCATGCACATCGATCGGCCGTGGATCACTGCGTGTATGGAAACCTTTAGAATCATAGGGTTCTTTTATGTGGCTGGATTTAAAAAAATGTGGATTTTTTGGAATAATTCCTAAATTTTTCAGGACAGTTTCAATCATCCATATATCTAAAATAATTTTCCTGCTGTAAAAACTGGGTGCGTCTTATGGTGAGGTGAGTCTTACAGTCTGAAAAATATGTTAATGTGAAATGCTGCACCAGAACACTTTTTGCAGACTTTACTCACATGTTTGTAGCTATAACTGTATTACAAGCTTTTACATTGATTCTAGTTCTCATTCTGAAGTCCGTCATTGCTTATCAACCAATGAAGCTGGAGTAATGACAACTGTAATCACACTGCTTCCTTTGGGCATTCCTTAATATTTTTTTTAAGATGTGAAGAACTGTTACAATACTGCCAAACTGGTCGATGTTCCATTTAATGAAACTACCAAAAAGGAAGCCAAATCAGTCTCGAGTCTGGAAGAGGAAGTTTGCTCAGATGCGCGGCTCTCCCCTGCAGCTCGAACAACTATTTAATGAAACGTGGTTGGGGAAATATTTCAGTTCACAGGGACTCTTTATTAAGTGTTTACATAATGCTGCTGATGTAACAGCTTATCTTGGAGTTGACAGGAACATTAAGGGTTTTTAGGGAGTTATTGTAATTATAACTATGTAGTGTGTCTCACCTTTGGGTACACTTTATATTTGCACAATAGTTACTGTTATAGTTATAGATTTAAACATTTAGCCTGATAGGTAGCCATTGTAGTGTTTCTTGACTGAGATAAAGAAATGCTTTATTTAGGTCATAAAAAAAGTAATAAAAGTATTTATACTCATGTAAATATCAGCAATCCAAAGATAAAATTTTTTTTAGTTCAGTTCAGTTTTTTTTTGGTCTGTATGGATTGGAAAAGTTTATAATACTTGTCAGGTTTTCAGGTGGCCCTAGAGTTAACACCTTTTGATCCCAGGAAAAGTGAAATGACTAGGGAGTTTAAATTAAAATTCAAAATTGCTTTAAGATTGTCTTGCACAGATGCACAGGCTTCTCCATTGTACAGAAAACGCAAACAATAAACTTATCCCAGAGTGCATTAGTATCTGCTCTTGCACTTTTGATCACTTTATGTTTAAATTGGGTTTATGGTGCAAAGGATGGATTAACAGTTTTGAATTACCAAATTTTTCGGTCAATAAGCACTCCGCCCCCCCCAGAAATCAGGTCATGGGTGGTCGTGCCTTGGTCTCCCAGCAAGAAGATTAAATGGGAAGCTGGAGCAGCTGTCAGATGAGAGATCCGCCCAAAGCCAAATCTCACATCTGAATTGTATTTCTTATACCAGCAGAGCCCTGCTGTTATAAGCAATGAAGAGAGAGAAAGATGAACTCCTATCTATCTCTCTCTCCCTGTGTGTGGAAGCTGCAACTCTGACACAGCCATAGAGGGAGAGGAGAGACTCTGCAGTCGTCGTCCCCCCTCTTCCCCTGATCAGTGAGGAAGATGACATGTGTGTGGTCATAGTAATGCTGCTAGTGGCAGAACTTGGTTATGCATTGATTTCATCCATTGTATCAATCCAATTTAAAAATTTTTTTCTAGTTTTCCTGCTCTAAAACTGGGTGCGTCTTATGGTGAGGTGAGTCTTACAGTCTGAAAAATATGGTAATGTGAAATGCTGCACCAGAACACTTTTTGCAGACTTTACTCACATGTTTGTAGCTATAACTGTATTACAAGCTTTTACATTGATTCTAGTTCTCATTCTGAAGTCCGTCATGGGAATTACCGTGGTACATATACATATAAGTGCAGTAATTATTATTAGTGTATCAAGCAACACATTTAAAAAAGTGTATCTAAAATTACTCCTTATAAGCAGCACAATTATTATCTGTGTGGCACCTAAAATATTGCTTCTCTATTTGAAATTACTGGGTGTGATGGGAATATGTCAAGAATATAAGTATGTGCTTGAAAACTGACAAGTCACATGAATAATTTCCTGAAGTGTCTCGATATATACTATAATTTGTAAAAAAAAAGGTCTACCCTTTGTCATTAAATTGCAGTGCTTATACTCCATTGAAGTGTTTTTGACTAGAATGAGATAATGTAATTAGTTTGCTGCAGACAGGACGGCATTTCCTCAATCTCCTCAAGTAATCAAACTGCAACATTGTTACCTCAACAAGATGAGAAATTATCATTGGTGCACATTACTTTTTAGTGAGATCCTTAGATGAGTACCAGGAGATGGTGTTTGGTACTCACCCCATATGTATGTGGTCTTCCTTACTGTCCTCTGCGTCAGCCTCCTGCTTGGTAGACTCTGGTGCAGATGGACCTGCCTGTTCCTGATTGAGCCTCCGATTTGCTGTCTCCATCCACAGGTCACCCGCTGGCTTTGGGTCAAATGTAACTCTCATAGTACACAGTACATTGGAACCCCCGATCTCATACCTCAGTAGTACAACCCTGAAATTTTCTGGCTTAGTAATTAACCCCTGAGACTACCAGTAGTCAACTTTTCATAGTTATATTCCAGCTGTCACACAGTGCTTTTCTCTTGTCAGATTTAACCCTTACATATGCCTACTCTGACTTTCATCCCCCAGATCTCCCAGATCTCCCAGATCCCTTAGAAGTCCAATCTTTGTTTTGGAATATTTATTAAATTTATTAAATTCCCAATTTGACACCCCTAACTGCAACCTTTCATGGTTATATATGTTTCCCTGCAGTTATCCAAGGGACATAAATTGTATACATTTAACATTTAGCTGCCGCTGCCCAGACACGGAGTGCCTCCAAGTTGTTAGAGCTGTGTAACAATAATGCAGGTACGCATAGCTATTTTTTGGCCCCTTATGAGTACCAGAGGTACCATTTATGTGCACCCCTGGAAATTATTACATATTATTCAGTATTCACATTCTTTTATGATATATAAGGTAACTAAAGAATCTAGAAAATAGATGTGAGCTATGGATGATTGTCTTAACTCTTAACACAGATGCTTCTCTCTTTCCAGAGAGAAAACTAACCAAAGCCATTCAAAAGAGGAGTTCTGAGAGTTAAGGAAATTTGTATGACTTGGCATACATTCAACTAACATACAGTCAGGTCCATAAATATTGGGACGCTGTTCACCTGATTTGGATGTAAATACCCTCAAATTAAAGCTGACAGTCTGCAGTTAAAGCACATTGTGTTTGTTTCATTCCAAATCCATTGTGGTGGTGTATAGAGCCACATATTTTAGAATTGTGTTGATGTCCCAATATTTATAGACCTTACTGTATATAGTATACCTGCTGATTCTTTTTAGATATTGTCCTCTCTCTCTGTCAAAAAGTTGGAAGAATTGAGTATGTACCATTCATGGATCGATTTTGTGATTTGTGTTACTTGGTTGTTCTTTGGTAAACAGACACTTTTCTAAACGTTTATAATCAGTTAGGAACATGAAAATATGTATTTTATATAATTTGACTTTTATAGACAAAAAACCCTGACATTGGGATGACTATGCCTGCATGGAATAACTTCACACAGATGACACAGATAGATGACCTAGATCTGCCTGTCTTTCTGTTATACTTACATCTTCCTTCATAGTAGCGAACACATGGGTAAAGGACAGCATGCCTTTCATCAAGCATGAAAAGAGCAAAGTGCACATTGAGGCACATTTACGCAGCAGATGACTTCTCTTCCATGCTATAGCAAAGCTTCTCTTGTTGCAATCTGTCTCCTTCTTCTCTGCATCTCATGTTAGCAGGCCATCTGTTGCTAATCTTCTTCCACCATGTGTGTTTAGTCAAGTCCTGGTTCTGCCTGTTGAACTAGATTATAATTAGAGGCCTGGGAGTTTTATATTCTGCAAAGGGATATCCTGCACAGGATTAAAGTTTAGGATTGTTCTTTTCAGGACTGATGTTCACATATGTTGTTATGTCTTGTGTGAACTGCATTACAAATGCAGGTTAGTAAAACCATGTTTTTTTTTTTTTTAACAAATTACTGTCACAGATCTCCGCAGGGCTCCTAATACCTTCTTTACCTCAGAGGGTTAAGTGTGCAGCAAAAGAGCTCCCTCTGCTCATGGTGTTCCCTACCCTGTCAGGTGCTCCTCCCTCCAGCCCTATTTAAGGAAGTCTCAGGCAACAGGAAGTTGCCTGGGCAAGAAGGCCTTTCATGCCCTTGCCTCCAGTTTCCTTGTTTATGATTTACGCTTTGACTTCATGGTTTCCGACTTTTGGCTCATCCTTTTGAAAAAATTCACATAACAGTATCAGTACTTGTACTTACAGTATCAGTAATTGTACTCATACTGTTATGTGAATTTTTTCAAAAATTGTATACTGTGTTGATTAACACATTAAAATTTACTTTTATATATATAAATACAAGTCTGATACTGCCTTTAAAATCCCGAAGTCCCTCATCCGCATGGTGACGGGGAGGGAAACATATTCAAATTTTTTCGTACACTGATTTAGTTGGGATGTTGGCAAATCAGCACAATTGGGCCCAATTTCCCTTTTCTCCCTTAAATTAAAGAGTGTCAATCCCATGAACTCCTAAAAGCATATACCATCCTTTCTCTACCCAATAAATTATATTTTCTATATTTGCTGTTACAAATACCTAAAAGCAGTGTTAAATATTTTTAAAAGCCAAAGCAATTAGCAGCATGTTAATGATTTAAAATATTGTTAGGCCAAAGTCCACACCTATTCATTGCACACATTTTTGATCGGCCGCCATGTGTGTTCCCACAATCGACCATGCTTCACTGTATGGATGGTCCAAAGAATTTTGGTTTTGATGGTCCTTTTGGCAGACTCCAGATGGGCTCACATGTGCCTTTTATTAACCTCCCTAGCGGTTGTGACGAGCCCAGCTCGTCCAGAGTTTGTGTGAAGAACAAACTCTGGATGAGCTGGGCTCCCCGTGCATGCCGCATATCCGCGGCGTCACCGATCGCGTCACGGTGACGCGGAAGGGGGTGGGGGGTGGACGGTACCATAGCCCTCCATGTTAATGGAGGAGCTCCGGCTTTCCAGCCCACACAGCTGACATAATTAATGATGCCGGCTGTGTGGAGAGAGGCGGGGGGAGGGGGGGAATTGCAGGCAGTGTACTGTGTACACTGCCGCGATTGCCCGTACCGTGCTGTTAAAAACAGCACGGTATGGGCAGTGCGCTAGGGAGGTTAAGGAGTGGTTTCTGGTCTAGCCACTCTAACATACATGCATGATTGGTGGATTGTTGCAAATAGGGTTGTCTTTCTGGAAGGTTCTCCTTTTTCCAGAGAGGACTTCTGGAGCTTTTACAGAGTGACCATTGGGTTCTTAAGGCCCTTTTCCCCCAAACAGCTCAGTTTAGATGACCGGCCAGCTCTATATGAATTGTCAACTGTGGGTCATTATATAAGCAATTTACCACAGGTGGACTCCAATAAAGCTGCAGAAACATCTTAAGGATGATCAGGGATAACAGAATGCACATGAGCTCAATTTAAAGCTTCATGGCAAAAGGCTTGTAATATTTATGTACATGTGCTTTTTCTGTTTTTTAACTTTTAATAAATGTACCAAAATATCTAATAGACATTTTTTCACATTGTCATTATGGGGTGTTGTGTGGATATGGATATGGATTTTTTAATGCTACATTTTTATCCTATTATATTTTCTATAGTGGTTAAAAATAGCAGATCCAAGAACTTAGACGTTAGGTAAAAAATTGAGGTTGGGTTTTTATGGAATTTCAAGTAGCTTGGCTGGCTTCAGCACACCAGGATGCACCACCATAGCACTTTGCCACTAATCACCCCTACTTCCCTCATTTATTTCTTAATGCAGTGGTTCCCAAACTGGGGAGCACTGAGGTATTACAATGAGGGTTGGCGCAGCTGGGGGGTTAGGAGAGGGACAAGCAGGAAGCCAACCATCGAGGAACTAGCTGCAGACAGTAAGTAGAGTGGATATAATTTGTGTGTCTCTATGTCTGTGCAGTGCAGTGTGCATCTCTATGTGAATGATGAATGTTTCTGTATGAGTGTAGTGTGTGTGTCTCCAAGTGAATGATGAATGTTTATGTAAAACTGGTGTGTATATATGATGCATCTCTCTGTTATATTTCAAATAAAGTTTCACACTAGTACATGATACTGCAACGCCAACACGGCTAGTGTGAAACAGCAGTTTGAATGGGGGGGGGGCTCAATAATGTTTCTATCTAGAGAAGGGGGCCCTGCAGAGTAATTGAGATGCCACTTGCAATGTCTTTTCCATAGAAAATGTTTCTTCGTCATCTCCAACACACAGTCGAGATGCTGCAAAATGCATCGCGGACACAGCAGCCAACATTCAAACAGTACATCTTATAGAAGTATCCATATCAGTGGTGGACAAGTGCGGCCCTCTGCATCACTAAAGGGCCGCACATAACATTTTCAATTTATACTGATTTGTATAAGCATTTTTAATGAAAAAATTACAACATGCATAGAAGATTTAAAATAACAAAACTTTTTATAAATTATACTTTAACCTCCCTAGCGCACTGCTGAGGTACAGATTTCTGTACCAAAAGCGCACCATAGACTTTAACCAATTTTTTTTATTTTTATGTTGTAGGCCTGTAACTAACCAAAATCTGTCCGTACAAGGGTATAATAGACATCCTGACTATAATAATGTGTGAAACGAACAATTATGTAATAAAAAAATAATAATAAAAGGTATCAATTGGTGATGAAATCTCTAAAATACTTCTTTAGTATGAGAGATTTCAAAACAGTATGTATTTATATTTGTTTATAATAAAAGTTTAATTCAATTGACAGTGTTTTGTGTGTTTTTTTCTACTTTTAATTGTATTGGATACAGTATCAGTTGTACTGTATCCAGTACAAGTCTCTTTTGAATTTGGCTCCTCCACCCCCAGTGTAATGTCATCAGGACCATCACACTGGGGGTGAGGGAGTTAAATGACAGAGGGGTGGGGGGCTTGGGGGGGGACTTTATTTCAGTGTGCATTACATTGTTATTCAAACTAAATAGAGCTTTCTAAGCAGATCCCTACAACCCTCCGGTGTGACACGATGACGTCACATCGGTGGGCGGCGGGAAATTTAAAAGTGAGATAAGTTCAATAAAGGATTCGGTCCCACTGATGCCCCCCTGTTGTCCCCCCCCCCCTTTGCATTTAACTCCCTCACCCCTGGTGCGATGGACCTCTCATCACACGGGGGGGGGGCACCAAATTTAAAGGGGAATTGTACTGGGCACAGTGATTACTGTACCAAGTACAATTTAAAGTAAACACAGCACACATTTACATTTAAATATTTTTTTATTATATACAACAAACAAAATTCAAATTATACTTTAAATAACTTTTTTTTATGTAAATTATTTTTTTTTTACAAAAAAAAAAAAAATCCATTAAAGTCTATGGTGCGCTTTTGGTACAGAAATCTGTACCTATGCAGTGCGCAAGGGAGGTTAAGCAAACCCTCATGTGAGACATGAACATAAACCTAAAAACAAGTATCCTTTTTCTTCTTGTTGTAGATTCTTGTTTAATGCAATCATCATCTAACCTACACAAAGAACCTAACCTCTTCCTGTGCATAGTAAATAGATTATGCTGATTGGAGCAACATCCCAGACTATTTATACGTGCAGTAAAAAAACATGTGCGGTAATAAAATACATACAGTGTGAAATGACCCTTAAACTCCAAACTCTCTTTATTCATTTAGAATAGAGAAAGCCAATCAAATGACTAGCAAAATCCCTTGAAGAAAACTTCAGCATGCCCAGTTGGTTTGATTTGCTACTGTAGATAGCTGTGTTATTGCTATTGGCATATGGGATAATAGTTGTAATTTTTGACCTTGCCCTTAGTTCTACTTTGAAAGTCGTTGACTAGGGGCATCCTGGGCACTGGTATTCCTGTAGGTCTTGTGTATATTATGTGCAAATATCTGCCTGTAGCTCCTCAACTGTATCATGTTTATTGTTACTTTAAAGCATATAAGGTGCAGCTTTAAAACGATTGCATTTAGAATTTTAATCCTTCTTTTATCCATTTTCCATTTATTGCTTTTTTTTAAAAAACCCTGAAAACCACAGCCGCTCTCCCCTGATATTTTGGCATTCATTTAAATTATAAATCTGTCCTGCAGAGACGGCTCCCGAAAGGATGAGGCAGAACTTCTAAATTATTTCTAAACATCTAGACACCATGTACAGAGGAGCACGATAATAGGGAAAATACTTAGCAACAAATATAAAGCCAAGGCTGCACAAGAAATCACAAGAATCTCCGAGGAGTAATAAATAACAAATAGACTGTACAGAGAACGACGGTAAGAAGAAAGGGAACAGCATCAGTAAAATGAAGAGGAGCTCTTTATTTTATCTACAGACAAGGACAACACATTCTCAAACTAACATGATTTTACCTTAGGACAGTCCTGGAAGCATCAATCTCATTTGTGACAAATTATCAGCACAAGAAGAAGCCTTATAACCCAGCTAACAAAACACTACGAGATCATAAAACTTTAAAGGGCACATAAAGCACTAGATAATATTTGAACATGGATTTTGTTTTCTGCTTATAGCATATTAGCCACAACCAAAACTTGAACAGAGAGTGCTCAACAGGTACACTATGTGGCCAAATGTGTGTGGATATCTAACCATTTCACCTATTACCGTATTTTTTGGACCATAAGACGCACTTTTTCACCCCCAAAATTGGGGTCAAAACATGCCTGCGTCTTATGGTCCGAATGCCCGCCTGCACGGTCACTCGGCCGCCAGTGGTCGCACCTTGGCTTCCCGCCAGCTCTACAGGCATGGAGATTGAGCTGTCAGATGTGAGATGCCGGCCAATGTCCGGCTCTCCCATCTGAACTGTGTAATTGCCTATGCCAGCCCTGAACTGGCATAGGCAATGAAGAGAGAAGTATAGATGAACTTTCATCTATCCCTCTCTCCTGTCCATGGGAACAGCAATCAATCTGCAGCCCCCACAGACATATAAACAGTAACATCGGGAGAGGAGAGCATTAGACAGCCCAGTCCCCCCCCCCCTCCCTTTCTCCTGCAGATTAGTGTGAAGTATGACGTGTTCAGCTTAGAGTGTGCTGCTGCTAGTGACACCTACTGGCTGAATTGAATATTGCATCCATTAAATTCATTGCATTAACCCACTTGATGTGAAAACCTATTAAATCTTTTTTTTCTGGTTTTCTTGCCCTAAAAACTGGGTGCGTCTTATGGTCTGGTGAATCTTATAGTTCGAAAAATACGGTATATGGCTAAAGGTATTTAAACATATTTTTTTGTCATTGGCTGTTTCCTATTAGGGTAGTTTAAAAGCGGACCTACCACCTCACTGGGCACTAAACACTATCAGCAGCAGCACTGCTGATAATAAGGGCAATCACTGCTCAAAATGTTCCTTACATCAGGAGAGGCGATTTTCGGGCCCTCCCACTGTATGATGTACCAGCCGCGGCCAGGTTGTAAACTCACAGCGGTGGCATCTGGCATAAAGTCTGTAGTCTAGTGTGAATTGGAATGCAGCTTTACATCTGCAGAATCTAACGTGATGTAATCAAAGCTCCATCTAGTGGCCGTTTTATAGAATAACAGCTCCATAGACAGAATGAAGTATCATGTGTGGGGGGAACTGCTTCTCTCTGCCCTTAATAAATATGATTTCTCTGGGAATGAGAAAGTGAGGACGGTAAAAGTGTAAGTACGTTTTTTTTATTCTGTAGCAGTTTTTACAGATGTAAACTGCTGCCAAGTGAGTATTATGTCAATGTAATGTATGTGTTTTTTTTTTTTATTTAAAGTATAGAACCATTTTAATACAGGGACTTGTAGACAGGGCAACATATTGGGGAACATCCTTTTTTTAATTTGGAATGCTGGCTTTGAATACAGTCTTCTTGTGTAACATTAGAACTGGCATTACAAATGCTATTTTGGCAGAGCACAGGTTCCCCACAAACACACTCCAAAATCTCCACAGAACAGCACATTTATTTTGGCTGAAAAGGTGGGCAAACGATATGTTTCATGGCTATGATTATGGAGTGGAATATTAAACAAGGTCATATAGGTAATATTGACAGGCAACATAGACCTTAAACATATTGTCAGGATCCTAACCCAGGGACACTCCGGTGTCTGGCTGCAGCTCTATCCTCTGAACCACCGGAATCATTGCTTCAGTACCTTGTCGGATACCTTGCACTTAGACACTTGTTACCTAGTTCTCGTGAACCCTTGGCCCCTCCCATGGACTTCCTATAAAAGCCAGGTCCCAACTGGGATTCAATGCCAGATTATTGTGCTTCCAGCCAGTGTCTTGCTTCCTGTTTATCCCTGCTCGTGCTTTCATCATCTTTGTTTTTCCATCCCTTGCTTTGACATCCCTTCTTGCTCCTCTGTGAATCGACTCCACCGGCTTTAGACCTACGCTTGTTTTGACCATGCTTCTGCTTGCGGCCTTTCGCTACCTGTTGATCCTGCCATTACTGTTTCAGCTACTGGACTCCGAGCCTGACCACAGATCGTTACACATATGATCAATTTAAATCTGATGGAAGCAACATGCCTCAGACAATAGGATGGCTACATACACATTTTTAATTAATATTGTACTTCAACAAAGGACTGCAAATGACTTTTGGATTTCAGCATCTTTGATGTGATATTTATTGTCAATAAAGATTCAGAAGGTCCACAGAGATTTCTGTATGCATGATACTGTAAAAAACAATATGGATTGACCTCTAGACCCTCTGGGAGCACTGAATTAAATACAGATATGTTTCTGCAGTGGGAACCACTGTAACAGGCAAGAGGACAACATTAAGAAACTTTTAAAACTGGATCAGTTGTGGTGCATTGAACCCATATAGGTGGATATACAATGCAACAAAACTGCATCAGTACAATCAATTATGGTTTTTTTTTTAGTTAAATATATCTTCACTACATTTTCAGACATTTTTACAGAAAAAAAAAGATCTATATGTATAGGAGTAGTGGTAGGAAGAGAAAGAAAAGAGGAGAGGGAGAAGGAGGGGAAACGAGAGAGTATAGGAGGGAAAGATAGATAGTAAGGCAAAGAAAAAGGAGATATAATGATATAATAAGAGGAAAAGAATAAATAAGAAGGTAAAAGTAGAAAGAGGAAGAGAAATTTTGGTCTGGTTAGTCGATCTGAGGTAAACAAGGGGGTTTTGGAGGGATAGGGGATTCAGTGTCTAACAAAGCGTGGAAATCTGTGCGTGGAAGAGGGACTATCTAGTCCACATGTGTGATAAGGTGTCATAACTTTAGGGATATTTAGGTTATAGGTCCTCTCTCTCAGAATTGTATAGTTGACAAAAAGTGTGGAATAAGTTCTTCCCCCAGGCACAAATGTATGAAATAGGTCAGTTGTCTACCCCTATAGCCTGAGTTTACTAAGGAGTTTGTAATTTGTGGTATTGAAGCCAGTCCAATCTCTTGAGATGAAGGCTTTAAATGTTCAAATAATTTGCAGGGGTATGGGGACGTAACCATATGGTGAAGTCTGGGGTTATTGACAGAGTGGAATTGACAACATTCTGTAGGATACCTTGACTAGAGGGTTCAAGAACAATCGGTGTTGTAGGGGTGTCACATTCAAATGAGGACCGCATATTGGTGTCTCTAGAGTGGAACCAGGCTATGATTGAGCACTGACACTTTATGGTACAATGTCAGGGAGTCCTAATCCCCCAAAATGGTTTAAATTCCCAGATAATTTTTAGGATGGAAGAGGGGAGTTTTGGTGAAGATTGTTTCAAAAGTGGTGTGGGAATAGTCTGAAATTTGTACAGTAACTGCGGTAAGATCTTGATCTTTTTTAAACGTCCCAGCAAAGGAATGGGAAGTGAGTGCCATTTGGGGAGGTCCACTAGAATAAGGTCTGTGGGGTCCATAAAATTCCCATGGAAAGAGAAAGAGGATTTAAGGAGCAAGCACAGGGTAGGATTTTGTGGCATTCATTTTAAAATTACTAAGAGCACCAAAACGAGACAACTCCTGGAGGATGTTTGGGAGGAAGGCCATTTGGAGAGCGTGCATGGATGGGTTCTGTTCTATTGAAAGAATATATAACAGGGAACAGAGAGGACAGCCCTGTCTCGTGCCGTTATGTATTGGGAAGGAAGGCAAAAGAACTCTAACTTTGGCTCTCAGGTAGTGATATAAAGATATAACCCTGTTAATAAAGTTAGGGCCTAAGTTCAGCTGCGTCAGAGTGGCCTTCAGGAATAACCAATGAACCCCATTAAATTCCTTTAATGGGATGGATTCCCATAATGGGATGGATTTATGTTGGGCATAGGAAATTATACCAATGATAGTATTGTCTTGTGCCTTCCTCTCAATAGCAAACCCAGATTGATCGGGGTGAACCAAAAAAGGCCTTCTCTACCAACAAAGATCTAGGTTGGTCATCATGTTGGCCCTTGATGTGGTATAGGGAGGCGTGGTAAGAACGGTAAGATACAATCTCTTATGGAGAGTAATGCTAGGCATACACTTACCGACACACGCCGATATCTTCCTCCAATATCTTCCGGGATGCTAAACGTGATGACGTCATCACGTTTAGCCTCCCATTGCATTCTGGGGCCCCTTCAATCGGCCGGGCACCCTTTGTGTGCCGGCCATAAGCTGCCATGAAGACGTCGCTTCATTGCAGCTTATGGCAGCGGCTTTCATCGGCTCCCATCGGCCAGAGAAGAACGGACATGTCCGTTCTCTGGCCGGCCGAGAAGTGGGGCGACAGGGATCTGTCACCCCATGTGGGCACATGCCGATTAGCGGCCGATTTTTAACCTGACCAACGGCGTGAGCGCGCACGCCCGTCGGTCAGATTAAAAATCGGCCGCTTATCGGCATGTGTATGGCAGCCATTAGTCAGCAACATCCAAAGGTGTTTTAATCTTTTGAATGTATGTGGAAGGCTTAATGGGTTGAGTAAGCAGGCCAGCAATCTGCCACACTTGTTACCAGATTTATATTGAAGTTTATGGAAAAAGGGAAGGATTTGAAGCACTTGGATTATAATTTGTGGACTAAAGAGTGGATGTGGCCAGATCTGTGTTTCTTAAGACAGGAGTCATGTTTACCGGCAATGCCCCTTAGAACACCTTTCAGGGTTTCCCACTGTATTGATAGGGGAGTGAGGGAATGGTCCAAAAAAATTAGGTATTGGTGGAAGTGAGTTCTCATAGTCATGCAGTATCTTAAAATATCCTAATATCCAACCTCTAAGAGGACCCATTTTTGAAGTGATCAGACAATAGGATATGGTGAGTAAATCTAAAGTGGAGTGCTGATCAATTTGACTGTATGTCTTATATACCATAGAAAAACAGCTATATCATCAGTGCATGGCCGATACCTGTGAAATTGAGGCATTCGTCTACAGTAAGGTTCAGATCGCCCCCACTATGATCAATCCTGTTGTAAATGAAGGTTTTGGAGGACCTTCAAGCAATAAGAAGAGGGATGTTTATTAGGTGTATACAAGTTAGCTATAGTAAACATGTATGAAAAATGTATGAATGAAAACATCCCCTCTGGGTCTAATTAAGAGTCAAGCTCCTCCTATTTATGTATAGGTACCTCTAGACTTCTTCTCAGAATTAGTGCTATGGTTGTTACGCCTGGGCTTGGGGGACGAGACAGGCTAAGCCCATTTGCCGGAGGTAGGG
>CM070037.1:51900567-51917928 GCA_036250615.1 Ptychadena robeensis | reverse complement strand
CCTCTGCTGAGCAACCCAGAACTGAGTTCTGGGTTCGAATCCCAGCAGGAACCTAACAATGGTGAAGTATTTATTAAGTAAGGATGGTAGTTTGTTGGTTTGAAAGAACCCGGCATTGTATGTAGCTATTTTAAGACAGACCATGTGGGCGTAAAATCGAGAGGGAAAGAGAAAGTAGAGTAAAAGAAAAGAGAGTGGTGGAGAAATGGTGGAGAGGGGGGTGTGGCTAGCCAATGGCTAGTTAATACATCTCCCTGCAGCTTATTTTGATCATGCACAATCATGGCCTACATCTACCCCGGCCTCTTGTAAGCCTGATGATACAGCCCTCTCAACCCAATTTCACCCCACCTCATCTCAGCACCCAGATCCTGAACTTCAGAGGGACTGGAAATCTTATTTCCGTGCCCTGCCCACCCACCAATACTTGGAAGAGTCCTATTACAAACAGGACCTGACCCTAAAGTAGGTGACAGAGTGGTTGCTCTTGAGGACTCACTGAACTCCACTAAAGAAGCATCAAGCTCTGAATTAACATACAATGCAGATTCAAGACCTTGCATTGAAATGAGATGGTATTGAAAACAGGTCCCACAGAAATAATATCAGGGAAATAGGGATCCCTGAACACACCATGGATACTATTCCTACACTCATATGGCTGTTCTTTTGCCTACTTAGCAAACCACCTGACACAAATTCACTATTTGACAAGGCCCATAGAGCCCTGGGGCTGAAAAGCAATTTGCCGCCTCCACTATTTCTATTGGACAAGGACAATGCTCTTATTGTTGGGGTGCCATGTTGGTACCAGCAGGAGCCGTTGCTGTTTGTGCTTTTGGTTTTCATTACCCCCTGTATATCAAGTGATCTACCTCCCTCCGCCTATAGTTGTTCTTTCGCCTATAGTTGTTCTTTCGGTCAGATGGACAGGTGTGTGATTAGGATTCGCTGTTTTTTTTGCTAGTTTAATGTTAAGTATTGAATTGGTCTGTTTTTAATCAAGTATGGTTTGACCAGGAAACTACCGGAGTTGTGACGCCACTACTGGGAAATTTCCCCTTATTTTAAATTGCAAAACTTGATATAGCAAAACACGACCTAGCAGAAATATGTCTTAGGCCTTTCTAGAAAGATGATTTGCCGTCCTTAGTATACCAGTTTATTTTAATCAATTGTGTTTTTTCCCCTTTTTTCATAACATTAAATAACATGATGGATGAATTGAAAGCTTTGTAATGACAAACATGTTTTGACATATAACTGGGACAAGAATTGTTGGTGAGGAAAAAAATGAACATCTGTTTGGTGGTATTTAGTTATGTGTTGTTATAAAATTATTTACTTTCTGTTGAAAGTGAATTATGCCTGCAGATGTACCAGAAGTAGTGCATAAAAACCACCAGCCTGGCAGGAAAACGGATATAAATGACTTGTGATATCAAAAAAACAGCTTGCAGAGGAATGTTTGGCTCATTTGTGATCACTCTGGCAATTGGTTTCTATCATGGATCTTGTTAGAGGGTCAGGTCTGGTCCCTATTAGAAAAAGACCCAAAATTTTACATGGATGCACTCCCTTTTGTCAGTATGAAGTGAAATTCAAAGAAATTGTCCTGTTTCTTGTGGAGAGGAAAATGGGGGCAAGCAGGAGAAAGTTTTTGATGGAACTGGCGAGAAAGAGAGGTTTCCAGATTGAAAGTGAACTAAGGTAGGAATGTATAGATGTATCAGACCTTTACCTGTCTCATTGTTTCTTTAGGCCGGCTTAAAGTGTAACTATTCTGAAATATTAACTTCAAGAGATTTTTTCACAATTCCCATTCCTCAGCTTTTATGAGAATAATACCTGGTGATCCTTGTCCACACAATACCTAGCAACATATTTGGTGCATCTGTGTTGTGTCACACATGCCCCTCATTGAAACTATGAGCAGCTTTCTTGCAATACATTGCACAAGTTTGGACCAGTGCCGTCTTTATCCATAAATTGGTCAATTACAAGGACCCTGTGGTAAATAAATGTAGGCTGGATATGGCTGAAGTTTTTAAAAAATGCAATTTTTCTGACACATTGTGCTTTTATGAGATATTTATGCCTTAATTATTTTCAAGTCAAATAGTCATGTAGTTATTTTTAGCTGTGACCTTTGATGCATCCATTCTTTCCAGTAGAACTAGACTATTTTGTATAGTTGTTTGGATGAACTATGGTTCACCTTTACCAAGCATATGTATGCATGTAAACAAAAGTAAAACTGACAAGTACAACGTATGTTTTATTAATTTCGCATAAAGTGAGGTTAATCTGTTTGCCAAGTTTTTTTCTTCCTTTTGGAATTTAAATTTATATTTGAAAGAACAAAAAATCCATTGAAAATCTTCTTCTGAACATGGACTAAAGTGGATAAACCAGCACATTTCACAACATTCCCCATTTGTCAGGACTTTTGTTGTAAGGGAAAAAGGTGTATGGAAAATTGGACCCAAATATAGACCGCAAAAGGACTTCTGCCCCAGCTGCTGATCAGCCATTTATTTGTTAAGATGTAATTTTTACCTCCCAGGGTGTTAGCCAATGCATTTCTTACTTCTCTAAACTGCATTTAGAAAATGAACTTTGATTGCCTTCGGGTGTTGGGTTTTCAGGATTTGGCTTCTTTCTTTGAGGAATGCTGTGCTTAAAAGACCTTTCTGAGTTTTGAATGACCACGGTGGTTTCACAACTTTTACACTTTCCATGCTGTTTCAGACAATCAGCATATGCCTTGATAGATTCTATGGTGACAGAATTAAATAGATTTAAATTAATAACTATACACTCCTGGGCAATCATTAGAAGTGATTGGGGTGGCCCTACCCCAACAGAAAGGGGATTTGACTTTAAAACCTACGTGTTGGTCATCCTTTTGGTTGTTTATTCGAGCACTAGTCGTCATATCGACATCCCCTTTCTGTTGGGGTAGGGCCATCCCAATCACTTCTAATGAAGTGACCCTTTATCAGACAAACTGTAGACCTCTTTGTTAATCAATTTAAATTAATATTTGTGGTACCTGTGTGAATATAAATACTGGGATATTCCTTTTCTTTTGAGCTCCAGAAGTGGGCAGACAACTAGTTCAATGTGATTAACTACTACCAGCTATACCATGACCTTGAAAAATAGCAACCATTACTGGCAAGGAATGCTTTTCCATCCAGTTCAGTATTTAATTGAACAACAAAATGTTACAGAATTGTAGTGACTTGTCTTGAAGTTTCAGACTCATACATTTGATAGGGTAGCAGCATCTGTTCATATGTAAAAATTTTGTAGGCTATAAACTACAGCTTCAATGTTCTAGTTTGGGTAGTTAAAATCAAAACATAACAAGGAACCTATTTCTGTTTTATGTGAGATAGACTACTACAAACGCCAATGGTGATTGAGTGCCTTTACCAGGGTACAGTCACTTCACAGAGCATATATAGTCATATCACTAAAGCCCCCCATACACGTTCCGATTATTCTCCCGACCGATTTTTCATCTGATCCTGTCACCCGATTTTCATCTAAAATGTTATGGTCGGTCGGTCGGCTGGCACGAAAAATCGGAATTCGAATTATCACCGATCCATCAGCCCGACCCTATTTATTAACAGCAGATCGACCAAAAATTTACGGACAGGTCCGAAGCGTTCCCGATCGATTTTTCGGACGATTTTGAGAAATCAGGATCGGTCGGGTACATAATTCTAAATCCGATTAATCTCCCGATCGATTAATCTCCCGACCCGATCGGTTGGTCGAGCAAAATTCGTACGAAAAATCGGAACGTGTATGGGGGGCTTTAGGCTTAGTCTACATTGTAACACCCCAGAAAACACGGAGGGCGTTATGGACACCTGGGCACGGTTTCAGGGCGTATAGGGTGCGGTTTTTGCAGTACAATGGCAATACCGCATTATATACTTACTACACGGCTGGAAACACATCAGGTGCAGTTTGCGTGCATCACACACCGCGCTGATTGTTTGCCAATGGGCGTGGTAAGTGTTTCTGGTGTGTCCACGGGAAGCCCCTGGATTTCCAACGCCCAGTCGGGCATTCTGAATCCGCTCTCGTGCCGTCCCCAAACTTGGTAATTTTTATCATTCCAACATGGCACGTAATTTCCCATAGTGAAGACGCAGCCTAGCTGTGATCTCTACCATACCATAGTCATGTAACTGTAACTAAAATAGGACAATCTTTTTGGGTTGGAAGCCAATTAACCTATCAGCATGTCTTTGGAGTGTGGGAGGAAACTCAAGCAGACAGAGAGAACATTCAAACTCCTAGCAGATAGTGCCCAGGCCAGGATATCACCCTGGGACCCTAGTGCTGCATGGCCAGACTGCTATTCACCGTGCTGCCCAATGCTCTAAATGTTAAAGGTCAAGGTTGCTCAAGACATCAATCATACCTGGTAAAAAGCACAACTGACAAGTTATTAGATGGTTTCAAATGATATAATCACTAATTTATATATTATATTGTCATTGTTCACCTTTTTAGAAGTGTAACCAATAAAGCTACAAGATTACAAATATTTGCTAAAATAAAAAACAAACAAATGGCTCCTTGTTCATAGCTCTTACATACCATATCTGGAACCACCATTGTCCATAAATATGTGTGAATCTCTGTGATAAGGGGAGGGTGGACTAACCATGTGAATTCTATATTCCTGGTTGTTAATTTGAACTTCTGTGCCCTGACTAACCTTCTATATATTTAACCTCTAATTATTTCTCCCTGATAACTGTGACTGTGGCAATGCTATCACATGGAAATATACTGTGAATCTTATTTTAGCAGTTGTCATCATTTACGTAACTTTAAATAACTGCTGGTCATTAATAAATCAAGTCAGCTGCCTTTGTAGCTAGCTGTGAAATACAGGTCAAAATGCAGCTTGTTGTATAGCATCATGGAGCATCTGTTATTTTGCAGTTGCCTATTTTTCTAAGTATAGCGCAAAATGCCCTGTGTTCATTTCTGTGTGTGCCAAGAAATGGGCACAGCTGTACAGGTATCGAGGGAGCAGTGCCATCAGCAACCCTTCTGCTTCCACCACAGCTCTGGGTATAGCGCTTAATAACATTCTCAGCTTTGCTGCATGAGCAACAATTATTGCGAGTTTTGTATATAAAATAGATAAACCACAGGAAGCAACCGTTCCTTCGCCAACTGATATTTCTTTGCACAGGAAAAATCAGACAGGGGTCTGTGGTATTTCCACAGAATGTAATAAACTGCATATTTGTTGCTGCAGATAAACAGGAAATTGAAGTATTCGCTATGGATTGAAGTATACTAATCGGTTTTGTATGATTATATAGTCAGTGTGAACTCCAGGCAGAAAGAAAAACAACATTTAATCCAGGTATTCATATATTGTATGTAAAAAAAATGTACATTTATTATTTGCATAGAGCTAGTCTTAATAAATAAATATTTCTTGGTATCAGCTCCTTCAAAGCAGGCAGTTATAGAATATATCCTTTTAACCCAGTCATATAGTAATTTACAGAATTCTGCAATGCAAATGTCACATTATTCAGAATTCTGTGGGACAACAGTGTCAGGTGTGGTTAAGCGCACTGCCAGAAAAAGTGGTGGAGGTGGAATAAGTCAAGTGTACCACATTGCACACATATTAACGAACCCTAAAGGTAGAGCAGTCTGTCTTTATATCAGTATCCTGCAGTTGTATGCATAGTCAAATTCTGCCTGAGGAAGTGGCAAGACCCTGTAATAGTACAGGTAACTCAATACAGGTTAACTAATAACTAGGGATCAGAACTTGCAAACTAAAACTAATGATAGTCTGAGAATGGTCTTAGGCCATACAGTCACACTTGTCCTCACTGCACCCTCAGCCAGATGACTTTTACCAAACAGAACCAGCCGTTCTCAGAGAAGGTGTCTTAACCGAAAATGCAGACGATCTTGTCAAGAAGCCACCAGCACACTTTCTAACTTGGTGTGGCACCTTGGTGGGAAGGGAGTCTCTAGACCCTGCTTACTCAAACCTTCATCCACCACGGCAACACTGAGAACCAAACAATTGCGAACCAACACTTTGGAATGTCCTAAGCCAGAGCGCCCCCTGGTGGAACCTGGTGACAAGTGCAACATGAGTATGCTATAACCACTCTTCCTGTAAACAGATGGAGCTGCAGTCCACCAGGTGTCTCTCATAGCAAACTAAGAAAGGTAATACATAGTTGCTCACAACTGTCAGTGATGGTTACACAGTTACAGTTCCCAGGGCAAAGATCAGTTTGATAATGGGTCAGTATTAAAAGATAATATACTCACATTAAAGAGGTAGTTTTCAGGCTTAACAAGGATTGATCTCTAAGAGCCGTGTGCTAACCAAGATGATGCCACTTCCTGGTTACAGATGCTGGAGGGCTCAGCAGGATCTATGGGAGGCCTTTCGAGTGGCAGCTCTGAAACAGCCTATGCCCCTACGGTTGAAAATGGAAGTTTCAAAATGTGTCCTATTGATCCTGCTGATCCCGCTGAGCCCTCCAGCCTCTGTAACTAGGAAGTGGTCCCATCTGTAACTAGGAAGTGACATCATCCTGGTAAGCACACGCACTACTTGTTAAGCCTGCAAACTACCTGCTTAATGTGAGTATCTTATATTTTGTTTTATCATTTACAGTACTTTACTTTGTTGCAGTTGGTTGTGCGCCTCGTGTCCACGTTCCTATCTCCCTCATAGCAACACCATTAGGCTTTACCACTTTGCATATGGAGGTAGCTCAATTTGTGTTTCTTGCTCTTCAGGTCATATATTTTTTTAGATCAGATCTTAAAAAGTCACAAAAATATATCTAAATATTGCCACTAGCTGTCAATTGAAATTTGTTTTCAATATATTAGATTCCGTAGTCCTTTAACCACCATCTAAACGCACAGAGGTTATACATTTTATTTAACAACTTCCATTATCAGTCTTATGACCAATATCTATTGTGCATGTTCAAATGTTAACTGTGCATTCCAACAAATTAGAGCCAATGCTTTTAATTTTTAGCACCCAATGTTGCTGCCAGATACCCCCTCCTCCTCTGCAATATAAGTCTAGATGAGCACAAGTGATGAGTGTGTGACTGATACTCAGCTATGCCAGCAGAGAACATTGGAATAGGAAAGCAGCTTTTCATTTCAGGAAAATTATTTACATTTTGAAGTACAAATGAAGCACAAGTTATAGATATACATACTATAGAAGAGGACTATAAGGTAGGCCTATGGGTCAAGTTGACTCATTACATATTTTTCTTTCTCTGAGCAGAAATTCTTAAGAATATAATTTATCTAGTTCTGGCCTCTGAAAATGTGTTAAATACCATTAGCAGGTATGAAGCAGTTGTCATGGTCGTTCAACACCGATACATCTGAATATTTTCACGATATTTAATGAATCACACATCTGTGATGGCCTTTTTTGTATTAGTTACTTTTCTACTCTTGACTCTGGGCAAGCTCAGCTTTCCTGCCATGAAACACCAAATTAACATACATAAGTATGTACAACAAGGTACAAGTGTTAAGCACATGGGACTTTTTTTTATTTCTTAAGCTGGGCATAGACAGGCCGATTCCTGCCCGATTCAACAGCCGATCGGCCACCGTACGTGTTCCCGCAATCGATTGGTGGTCATGTTGGCAGGGAATCGGGTGCGCCAACTGGTCATATTGACCAAGAATCTGCCGCATGTCGGATGGCACAGTGATCTGACATGACAGTTAATTCAGATCCGATCCCATTAGTTCGGATGGGGACGGCACACAAATGGTGCCGACCGATTCTAGCGGGCATGCGAGATGATGTCATCACACCCGCTAGGATGGCTCGGCAGTCGACAGGAAAATGACCCGTTTATGCCCAGCTTTAACTACTTTGGAGGTAAAATGTTCATGTACATGTGATACTAGGAAAATTTGTCTTTTTTGTACTTTAACACAAATGGCAATGATCTATTTTTTCTCCACTTTTATCCAAAACAACCAGTGTTTGTGGATTTGTTCACTTGGTAAGGATGGTAAACTGCTGCACAAAGAATATGCTTTTATCTAAAGAGAGGGGAGAGGACAAACAGGAGAACTCCCTCACACACACACTTTAGGACTATTAAAGCCCTCATTAGTTGAATGGTACAGGTGTATTTTATTGTTTAGCAATACACTACTCACCAGGGATGATCATAAAGCATCATCACAGTGAATGAAGGGATCTTTGTATAGGTTAAGTGGCATCTTACAATCATACCATACAATTACTGTTCAACCAACTTTTGTTCTACAAAAACCATATAATATGAGGACCTTTCTTATCTTTACAATCACTATGTATTCTATCAGGGAGGACCCGGAACTACATAGTTGTTGGAAGATCTAAAGGAAATTGTATAATTGACTAATCTAATGGTGTATGGGGGGGCTCTAGGAGTCCAAAAATGTTGGGAACTACATAAAAAAATCACTCTTGACAAACCTTTACAGTTAAATATTTAATTGTTGAAGGTTTTTGCACTGTTGGGTCTAATGACGTTTAATAAAATAATACATATATGGGACAATGGTTGATACCTTTATTTTATAGCTATTATTTATTTATTATTGAACTATATATTGCTGTTTCACCAATGTAAATGTAAGGTAAAATATTTCGGATGTATAAATTTGCAGAACCTTCATGATCAGCAAGAATCAAACATCACTAGGCAAAGCAGTTTTTATAAACTAACAGTAGGTGGCAGGATGATGTTTCTCTTTTTTATGTATTGTGTTCCTGGTTGAACTGTGACTTTATCAGTAGAAGAAATGTGGTGGAAGGTAATTAATGTAAAAGTTCTAATGTTCACAATTGTAAGTAAATTGAGGTTACAAATACTTGTATTATTAGAAAGAAATTACCATAAAATCTAAAAAAAATTACTCTAAAATCTAAAATTATTATGGAAAAAAGCAGTAGGATAATTTAAACTAAAGGCCCCCATACATGTGTCGGATTCCCACCGGATTCCGGCACGATCGATTCCGGGCGCGTGCACGCCAAACGATCGTGCCGGAATCGCATGCAGCCCATCTTGTCCAATCGATCAGGTCCGATCGTTCAGGGGCCCAGAATCGGATCCGACAGAGAACCAACATGTTGGTTCCATCAGATTGATTCTGCCCAGATCAGGGGGAGTTGCCATTTGTGAGGTGGACAATCGGACACGGAATCGTCCCGGAATCCGTTGGACAAGGTGGTATGCAGCGATGGATACTCTTAATTGGCCGATTGATCACACCTGCGATTCCCGGCAGAATCGCCGGAATCGATCGGGTGAGTAATCAATTGGCCATGGAATCCGACACGTGTATGGCTAGCTTAATGGTCAGAACCCTTGCAACATATTTTTATACATTGATCAATTCTCTACTGACTGGTGAAAGACTGATTATCTTGTTACAATGGCATCAGGCAAAGGATGGTGCATAAACAGGTACCAAGTGAAGTATTGTTGGGCATTTCTGTTAGGGATCAGGACAGGGGGTTGACCAGGACAGGCAGCACACACTGAGACCAGTCAGGAATATGGCATAAACAAGTTTAATAGTGACTTACTGGAGCAAGACTCAGGATACAAAACAGGGCACAGGTGTTCAGGATCAGGAACAGGAACAGGATCAGCGAACAGAGTTCAGATTATGGAGCATTCAGCATACAGAGTGAGTCCAGAACTGTCCACAAACAGATAGACACAGAAGATCCAAGTACAGGAGACCAGAGTTCAGATTAATGCTCAGGCAAGTGTGGGAGGGTGAGGCACACCTATATAGGCCTCAGGCTACAGGGACAAGGTGTACCCAACCCAGCCCACACTTGCAGGAAGCCACCTGCTGGTGACCAAGCAAACCAGCCAGAGTAAGCTGAAGCACAGTGCCACCAGCAGGTGGTACCTGGGATAACACAGGTTCTCACAGTTCCCTTGTTCTTCCCATGTTCTTCTTGAAAGTACAAGGAGAATTGTGAACCAACGACAAGTCAAGAACCCCCAGGGCATGTTAAGGAAGAAAGCCCATCAAATATGATCTCACAACAGCTACTGTAGCTGTGATGGGTTTGCAGGTTTCTGTAGTATTAATTGTAAAGCTTAAATGAAAATTTTGTCCGTTTGAAAAAAGTATTGTAATCATCTGATTAATGGAGACCAACTCACATGGTCAGTTTCAGGGGGGAAACGCAACATGTTCATTGTTCCTGGGCAGTTACCCAGGAATGGGGCCTCAGCAAAACAGGCAAAACTAAAAACAGAGTAGTATCATAATTTATCATTATCATGTATCATCATAGGTCTTCACAATAATATGCAGAATGGTTTCTTTCTGTATACATCATATAGTTCTCTTTAAACCTCTGTCGTTTTTTTATTGGAATCACATCTCAGACTATTTATTCTGTTATTCTTTTATAAAGAGCATGGCAGTTGATGGGATCACAACACCATTAGCTGACTTGCTTCTCTAGACTCCCAACTGCTGCAAATTGTTAGTTGAGAAATGCAAAAGGGAATGCAGTGAGACTACCAAAGACTGTATTTGTTTCAGGCCATGACTCATGTGAAAATGAAAGTATTTGACTAATTACTATGGGTTACTGTTGCCGTGAGGCAGTTAATAAATTTAACTCATAACTGTGCCTTGTGGTTTGCGCAGGAGACGCATGACACTCTCGACTCAGTTAATAAGAACCTTTCCTACAGGAATACAATATTTCCAACAGCAATTGCTAGAAAGGAGCGACATTTGTGAGAAAAGCATTTTAAAACCCTTACCTAGGATTGAAAGTGCTGCCTAGGAGGAATAAATATGTCTTAAAATATTCATATTTTCATGACTTTTTATGAACTCATTAAGAATAAGAGGAATGTGTGCAATTTGTTCCTGTTGGCAAGTCAGATTTACTCTCTGTAAATGGAAGAGGAAAAATTGAAGTTACTTTCTGTAATAAAAATCGGCACAAAAGCAAGATTTTACACCAGAAACCCGCAGCAGTGATGCTTCTTTTTGATGTGGAAGATTCATACATTAACAAGAGCTCCCGTTGTCCAAAATCTGTCCTATTAATTATTCATTATTTACTAAGACGTGCTCTTGTTCATAAAATAGAAGCATCGCCTCATTTGTGATATGAAATCTGCTGTTTTAAGTGAAGCCTTGGAAAAAAGCTTTACTAGCTACAGACAGTGAACTGCTTAAGGATGTTTAGAACCTTTCACCTCAAATTCTAAATAGTACTCCATTATACTTCTCACTGTGTGAAAATAATAGTTAAGACTGCCTGCTTGAAGCTGAATTTTGGGCAAAAAGCTAAACTTACCAAAGATATACACATACAGGAATGTCAAATACTATTTCAGGTCATTCAGTCCTGAGTAGAGATTGTCAATGAGAAGTCATAAATGATAAATGTGTATAACGTGTATGCTGTCTGCAATTGAGCCAATCACTTGACTCAGTTTCAGTCTGCATACAATGTACATACATTTACATGCTAATATCAAAATATCTGCACCTCATTGCCCATCTATAGTCCTTGCCGAAAAGGAATTCGCTCAAAGGAATGGGTACAGTACCATTTACCTACTCCCTCATATTGCTCGTTGCTTTTGCAAAATATGCAAAAAAGGACAGTTTTTAAACAGTTTTCTTTGTGCTAAGGTATGAGACTTTTGGTAGAGCAGCAAAGCAAATTTTTGAACTTTGGCATAAATTAACCATATATATTAAAGTTGGGCTCATGTTTCATTTACTGAAGTTTATAGAGGAATAAGCCTCTTTCTCCCAATAAAGTGCCACAGGATTTTCAAGGCCACAATGTTTTATTAATTAACAGTTTAACCAATTTATTTAATAAATATACAAAAATACAAAAGTGTACAATTAAAATCACATCATTTGTACCCATACATGGGGTTAGAACTAGTGTTGAGCTTGAATATTCGATTTTCGAATATTTAGCTCGAATATCGCTATTTCGCCATTTCGCGAATATTCGCGAATATATCATCGGATATCCAACGCGATCGCGATTTATCGCGATTTATTGTGCTTTTATAATCGCAATCCATTGCAATGAATGGGATCGCGATTATACAATCGCAATGCGATTTTTAAAAACGGAAATGACGGATATTCTCCCATATTCTCGAATATCCGACCTCCATTGACTTGCATGCATTGCGCATATGGGATCGCAATTGCGCTTTCTCGGATAATCGCAATTTCGGATTCCGCCATTCTCTATTGACTTCAATGTATTGCGCATATTTGGTCGCATTGCGCTTTCTCGGATAATCGCAATTTCGGATTCCGCCATTCTCCATTGACTTCAATGTATTGCGCATATGTGGTCGCATTGCGATTTCTCGGATAATCGCGATTTCGGATTCCGCCATTCTCCATTGACTTGCATGCATTGCGCATATCGGATCGCAATTGCGATGTTTAGATCGCAATTCATGTCGTAAGTGCGGATATTCGAGATTACAAATATGGAATCGAATATTATGGCGGATATTCGCGAAATTACGCGAATTCGAATATTGCCTAGTCGCTCATCACTAGTTAGAACATGTTGTTACACCTGATTCGTACAGTACATAAAGATTACAACAAACACATTAGCATTGATCCATGATATTATCGATTACACCAACTGTAATACCATTGTCCCACCACGTTTCATGAAATAGCTTCATCAGGGGATACTATAAGTGTAACCAAATCTTGCTATAAACAAAAAAAAAGATGTTATCCAATAAATATATTGTTTAATATATTGTGAAATTAATAAACAATATAAAATAGATAAGACCAAACTTCAAATAGTACTCACAAACTTTTTGACTTATGGTTTACTGACATATTGTAACATGCATGTTGTTGCAGACATAGAACCATGAGGAACGGAGTTCAAACCAGATCTATAGTACTTGAGTTTTGAGTAATTTTCAATAAGCAGTAGTAATTTTATACATTATTTATTGTTAAAAGCTACAATCAACTATGCTTGGAATCATCAATCAGTCAGAGCCTGTTAGTCCTAACTGAAGAAAGTTTCTATTAGTGGAGGAAGTTGTTGACTATCTATATAGTCCATTAATTACAATTAGTTATTTGAATATGCTCATAAATCATTTCTAATGCTTTTTAATGTCAGGTATCTGTAGTGGCAATAATTGTTATAAGGAATTAAGGATTAAGGCCCGGAAAAGGTAAAATGTATTCATTTAACTATGGCACTGTAACCCCCACCCTCTCAGGTACCTGGGAACCAGGTAGTACTGACAAGAAAATAGAAATTTTTGTAGTGTAATGAACAACCAGCGAGATGTAGGCACTGTCATCCCCTTTGCGTTTCTGCCCTGATAATCCAGTATATAAACCAGGCTCAGCCTACTGCAAGCCAGCTCAGAACGCACTGACCTGATGACACATGGTAACTAAGCTAGCTACCTGTTGCTTTTAGTTTGAAGTATTTGTTAATATTTATACCAACATTTTCTTTCAGAGATTGTGTCACGCATATTGTGGCTGAGAACAATTCTGGGGCTGAAGTTGTGGAATGGCTGCAGTCTAAGAAGTTGAAAAACACTGTTAAATGTCAGATTGTGGACATCTCCTGGTTCACAGAGTGTATGGGAGCGGGATGTCCAATCGAGATAGAAAGCAGACACCAACTTACAGTAAGCCTTCTCATTTTGCCACTATCTTAATGTTTGTATATTTTAAAGCAACATTTACCATATATACTCAAGTATAAGCCGACCCGAATATAAGCAGAGGTACCCAATTTTAGAAAAAAAATCTGGAAAAACTGAATGACTTATGACTGAAACTGAAACTAAATGAGTATAAGCCTAGGGAGGGAAATGCTGCAACTAAGGCACAGAAACACACAGCAAATGTACTTTTGTTTTGAGGTGCAATTATTTAATTCAGCAGATTTGTAAGTTAATTACACAGCCCCTGAACATGATATCATCACTAGAAGTGCTGGAGATGTAGAGAAGGGATAAGGGAAGAAAAAAGTATTGTACTAGCTTATGGAGTTTTTGCACAAAATAAGTTCAAATTTTACTTGAATTTGAACCTAATTTATGCAAAAACTACATATGCTAAAGCAATAAAAAAAATTCAAATGTTCCCACAACCCTTTTCTACATCTTCAGCAACTTTGCTGATGAAATCATGTTTGGGGGCTTTGCAATTCACTCATAAAGTCCACCATCAAAATGTATTATATTCAAATATATACGGTACTTGTATTTCATTCAATCACAATCCTAACCTCCCTGGGGGTCTGCCCGTTGATCATTTGAAGAAAAAAGGTTATGGGAAATCTAAATGAGTCTATGCCTGTATTTGCATACCTTGATAGGAGGGTACATTCTCCTCAGCTGTCTTCCCGGACAACACAGGAGGACCTAAACCTAATTTCCTAAAAGCTCTATCTTTATTTTATTTTCTCGCTCCAGGCTTACTGTATTTTTCGCCATATAAGACGCACAGGCATATAAGACACACCCAGTTTTTAGGGCAGGAGAACCAGAAAAAAAAAGATTTAATACGTTTTCACATCAATTGGGATAATGCAATATTTTCAGTGAATGCAATATTCAATTCAGCCAGCAGGTGTCACTAGCAGCAGTAAACTCTCAGCTACATGACGTCATTTCTACACTGTACACAGGAGGAGGGGGTGCCAGGCTGTCACATCTCTTCTCACTGTGCTTCTGTCTGTGGGGAGTGATTGCTGTTCCCACGGACAGAAGAGAAAAGGTAGATGCAAGTTCATCTATACTTTTCTCTTAATTTCCTAAAAGTATAGATGAACTTGCATCTACCTCAAATCTGAGAGCTTCTCCAGCTCCCCCAGCTGATTTCCGTGCCGGGGGAGCTGGCGGGCAGCCAAGGGGTTGCGCATTCGGCGTATAAGATGCAGGAACTTTTAGCCCCCAATTTTGGGGGTGAAAAAGTGCATCTTATATGCTGAAAAATACACTATCTTTTTACTGAAAGGCTGCAGATTTGAAAAATATTGAAAATGGCTTTTGAAATAAAAAAATAAATTTTACATACACGTTAAGTATTTTTATTAATGTGAATATTGCAACCTCTATTTGAATTCAAGCCCACAAAAGTAGAATCAACACAGCAGATGGAGCTTTGCTGTCAGGCTTAAAACAATTGCAAGCCAGAAAATGTGTTTTCTTTCTCAGCAACTAAAAGCTGTTTGCCACTCTCACGTAAGACCTGCTGCTGAAGACAGAGTGTAAATATGTGCACTTGTAAATAAGGGATACAACTAAAATGACTATTGTCATTGAATGCTTCACTCCAATGGGCATCTGCTGAGTGGGAAAGCTGGAACCTAGCTTGCCTGACAATCACTGACACTTATTATTACTGCTTACAACATGGGCTCGCTGCAGTTTAATGGACGTCATGTATTTTCCTTTTCAAGCTATTCTTTTTTAAAGTTAGCAAAACTTAAAAAAACACAACTCACAGTGTAGTGCAAAATCTGCGATGCAAATGAGTCATTGGTCCTTATTTCCCCACAACAGCCGGTCTTATTAAAATGGTAATAAGGTCAGCAGTCTCATGCAGGGTTGCTATGCGCCTAATTATGTTATTTTTTGCTTAAGAACCCGCGGTACTTTGATTAAACTTTCAATGCATTAAAAACGTGTGGAGAAGAATAGATAAAATAAATTATTTGCTTACTTGCAGAAGGCAAAAACAACTTTTTCAAAGAGCCACTCTGTAAAAGGAATGTATAGTGGTTTTGAACACATTTTGTTCCATTTTAATAGTGGAAACTAAGAAAAACACACTTAAAATAATAAATAAAGCAAGTACATCACCCCTCCAAGCGTCTTGAATTATTACTTCTACTGGATAGCCAATATAAAAGGGACATTTCGTTTTTTTTATTATGGTTTTTATTAGTATTTTCATGCCAACAATAGTTTGAATGTGGTTGGGTGACTTTATCCTAGTCAACTGGTTGTTCTAAAGTCTGCACGATTTTTGTACATCCAGTTGACTGCTGGTAATCAAAACAATGACAACAATTACTATTTTGAAATCACTGGGTTAAAGCTGAATATTGCCGTAAATGCTGCCTTTTTACTTTAGCTTTTAATGGTCTATTTAATTGTATCTTGTTGTATTAGGCAGGGTTTTTGCTTTAATGAGTGGAGAGATGTACAGTGGCAAAATAGATTCCGTTTAAATGGAGCTGTCCAAGGTATAGCAATAATAAGCAAGAGCATTAATCTGGAAAACTAACTGTATTAAGCTCCCCATACACCTTAAGATCGATCCATACAATCTCCATTAGATCTACCAACAACTGTGTAGTATAGTGGCCTCCCTGATAGAATACATAAGGATTGGAAGGAGAAAGCTCCTCATATGACATGGTTTTGGTAGAACAAAATTTTATTGTACAGAAATTGTATGGAAAGATTGTAAGGTATATATGGGGGCCTTTACATATATGTACCTTTTTTGGACTATAAGACACACTTTTGCAGATCAATTAGAAAATGTCACTGCGTCTTATTGTCCAAATGTATATTAGTGGTGTAGTGGGGGGTACCCAGATAGGGACAGCGTCCCCTTTTAGAAGCCGGAAAGCACAATAGCACACGCTGCTGAACCGCACCACGGTATAGAGCCGGGGTACTTAATAGGTGGACCCCGGTCCGGATCCAGACCCAAATAGGGTCACATGTGGACCGGCAGCTGCAGCTCAGTCCTCCCCTCCTTCCTAGTGACAGCCAATGCTTTGAAGCGAAGGAGAGAAGCTAGAGTCTGTGTTGTAGCAGATACGTCCTCCCAGCCAATCAAAACGCAGGCAGGACACACCCTCTCACACTGTAGCTCAGCTGTTGAAACTAGGCTAAATTAACCTGTATGACAGTGTAACTTTAAACATGCATAGCACAAAAACCATTCATAGTACTATCATGAAACTTTTAGGGTCAGTAATGCACCCCTACTACTACTTACACAGCCATATAATATCGCTTCCCCATGAGCATAAAGCACTACTCTGGTGCATACATGCAGGGAGTGTCAGGGAGTAAGCATATGAAAAGCCCTAGATGTCCACTTAAATCCCTGTGTTGAACACAGAGATTTTGTTGCAATGCTCAATGGCGATGAGATCTGGGCGTTCAAACATTACTGGGGGTTACATTTGACCCAAAGTCAGCTGGTGACCTGTGAATGGAGACAGCTAATCGGAGGCTC
>CM070037.1:51890192-51900467 GCA_036250615.1 Ptychadena robeensis | reverse complement strand
ACTGAATGGAAATTTGGTAAGTGGACCTTTCAAATTTACATTTGAGTAGCCCTGGTATAGAGACTCTCTATAGTGTGCCGTGATTCCGGTGGGGTTATAATTGGATAACTGTATCCAATACAATTCAAAGTAAAAAAAAACACAAAACACATTTCCAATTGTACTAAAAAATGTTATTATAAACAAAACATAAATATGAATACATACTGTTTTGAAATCTTTCATACCAAATAAGTATTTAAGAGATGTTATCATTCAGATGATACCTTTTATTGGTGCGCTTTTGGTACAGAAATCTGGACCTTGCAAGAGCGCTAGGGAGGTTAACTCAGAGCACCCACTTTTGATGGTAACTGGTAGGACATAATTTTATACAGTTTATACAGTCATTTAGTTTTTTCAAAAAATTTAGGTAAATGCCTGAAAAAGGACTACATGTGTGTATGTGTAGAGTTTTCTGCGGTTGAGAAGCCAAATGAACTGAAAACGCAACATTAGGCTTTCAATAAAGCACTAGAAAGCACAGCGCTTTAAAATTTTTCAGCAAGCTTGTGTTATCTATTGCTGTGGTCCTCTCACACTCTCCACAGACAAAGTGTGGACTCCTAAGGAATTTCATTACTAATACCTATTCAGAGCTCTCCCATTATTTCCAATGGGTACTTGCCACTCTTCCACTGTGGCTCTGATTATAACATTTAGCTAGCCTGTGACAACATGATATAAAAACGAATATCTTATCATTCCTTTTTTAATTTTTATTAGTAAATTATATGCTAATTATGAATATAATGCAATAGAGAGATTTGGGAATCATTGGAGCCCACATCATTTTCTATGTCCTGTTAAGGAGAATTGTAGTCTCTAAGACAGATAGACAATAATCATCAAAACAAAAAGGGTGAACATATTGAGTGGGGAGTGACCTCAATAAACACCTGATAATATTGGTAAAAGTGTCCCTACTTCATCCAATACTAAAGGGTAACATAAAATATTGCAGTACTTTAACTGCATTAAGTTTTGCCATGAGACTTTCAGTTATAATTGAATCCTGTTAATAAATAGGCTCAAAAACAGGCTTAATATGCAATGTCACAAACTAAAGAAAAGGCTAAATACTTACCAGCTTCTGCTGCCTGTAATACATTTTCTAGGTGATTTCTGGAAGGAATACCTATTTCCATTCTTAAAAGCATTTCAATATACAGTATAACAAGGTCTTTTTAAATAGAGTCTGGAATATGGTGCCGCATTTTTCAAATTTTGGGTCAACAATTAATCCATTATAATAAATATTTTTTTTGTATTTGCTTTTAGTTTTAGAGATTTTGTGTGCCTGAACATCAAGTTTAAATTGAAATTGACTGTAGTAGTATATGAATCCTATTGCCAAACGACCTTTTCCTATGATTGAGTCAGTTTGTATGTGATTTGCTATTGGCATTTTAATAGGGAAAGATTTTCTTAACAGACTATAAATTCGTGTGCAATGATAATAAATCCTGGCAGTCAGAATATGTCATCAGTAGTATAATTATCCCTCTGTATTTTACTCTGGTATATGATAGATGTGCATCTCTCTGGAATTAACATATGAAGTGTGTACGCTATGCCAACCACTGGAAAGGGCATTCGTGAATTTTGCTTTCGACATTCAGCCCTCAGCCAGGGACTCCTGTCTATAAATTCCTGGCTGATTTTTAATCTTGAGAGGTCATAGCTCCAGAGCACATTATGGAAAAGGTTCGGTGGTTCTATTTCATTTCTATGATCTGTTCATCAAAGCAATGTTTTCCAATCCTCCCGCAGTCTTTTCTGATTTGTTCAACATTTTCTGAAGCTAGAGAGATTTCTTTACTTTTTAATTCTAAATTTGTTCTTAAAGATGGTAAATTTGGGTTTGTCGTAGCCAAGTACAAGGAGATCTATGCAAATGTATAGCTAGTGCCTATTTCTAGGGGAGTTAAGGTAAAAGTCAAAGTGAAACTTTAGGTTGGAGCATTGTCTATTTACTCCACAGCTTCTTAATCTTGAACCAACACTCATTTTTTTTTTACTAGGCAAGGGCTACAGAACACTGCTTTAAAGTTTAGAGTGTTGTTCAATTTAGAAGTTTAGGAACAATAGTAACTTATAATAGGAGTGGGGGCCAGCATCTACCCCACAGGAACGGCAGTACGGGTCTGCTGTGTGCACGTCTGAAAGCGCTGTGGCTGGAGGTAACTGGGGCTTACAGGAACAATGCGTGCTATGCTGCTCTCTGGCTGCATGCACACCAGAACAAAGGGGTGTGGGGGGCAGGCCTTGGAGTGAAGAGCTTGCCCAGTTACCCCATCCCCATCAGGACCTTCCCCACTAAGCACCAGCTCGAGAGTGGAACCTCCCCTTAAGTAACCCGGGGACCCAGGAAAATCATGATACGGAGTCTTAAAGGGGACACTACCTGGATTGTCTGCAGTGTTAATATTCTATTCACAAATTTTGATTGTGAATATCAGCATTTTGAGAATTCGTGAATATTTTGAATAAAGTGCTATATATTTGGAATCGCGAATATTCAAGTTTCTTTACATCAGTACCCAGACCTACCATGCATTGTGTTCGCAATATGAACATGTACAAATGTCGATGAAGATAATAATGAGTGGAAATCACAAATTCTCGAATTTATAGCGAATATTAGGTGAAAGAATCACAATATTTTGCAAATTTGAATATTGCCTATGCTGCTCATCACTAATGACAAATGGGACAGAGTCAGTGGCATGTAAATACAGTATAAATACAGTGACTAAAAGTAGTCTTACATGGGCCGATTCCCAATTTTTTGGCCGATTGACCACCGTTTGCGTTCCAGCCAAACGCCCGCTGGGACAGATGGACCAGGATCCTCCCACATGTTGCAAGGTGATCCCACATGTCTGTATATCCCCGACCGATCCCACAAAGGGTGCCACCAATCCTCTGAGGAGCCTCATCTATCAAGGGAGACTATGGACACCTTTAGAAATAAGATAGTGCTCTCCAGGCAATTTTTTCATCGTATACAACCTATCGTTGCAAATGCCTCTCAATTTGAATACTCAATTTTTCTCAAATGGATTTAGCGCAATTTCCAAAATTTGCCATGACCTCAACCTTGTGTAATTCCCTGTATAACAACACTAGAGAGGGAGGTGCTATACAGGAAGCCAATAGGGGAGCTGTAGAGCACATGTGCTGGAAGAGCCATCCTAATGGGAGGGCAAACCAGAGAGAATTTAAAGAGTCATCTGTTCTGCTGCTGTGTCTTCATTGTCCAATCCTTGGCTGGGGCAGTCATATGGTCTAGCTGTGGTACTTAATTTTTATAGGAAAAAGTCACCATCTTGGCTGTAAATCTCAGAAAATTTAAATACAATCTGATGACAAAATAGCTCTCACACTATAATATACACATATCTTAGCATGGCAACCTGTTGGCTGCTAGATAATAGATTTCCATTGAGATCCTCGTTCACAGACTTCACATGTAATGCTTTATAGCAGCTGTGGTTTCTCAGGTTAAAATAGTGTTGATTTGGAAGGATGGCATTAAAGGTATTTTCAAGTCAGGTTAAGGTGTGTCAATTCTGTGTGTGTGTCAATTCTGTCAAAACTACGGGCACTGAGAAGTTGTTACATTTCATTCTGCATGCCCATATATGCCATCTACCATATGACACCTGTGTCACAAATCTACTCTTCTGCTCTTCTTTTACTGCTGCCTATGCAACTAATGATTGGAATTACAATGATTAAAATAACATGTTACAATATGAAATACATTCAAAGTTGTCAGTGTATAATTTTCAATCAACATTTGTGTCATAGATACAATTCATGACCCACGTCTTTTATCTCTACTCTCTATAAAAATGTATGTATTTCTAGCCTATATTTTACATTTACCACCATGGTTTAAAAAAAAAAAATAAAAAAAAAAAACATTTTCTACATACACAAAAGCCCCATAACTCTCAAATATTGTTCACAAATATGTCTAAACCTGTGTTAAGCTGGGCATAGATGGGTCCTTTTCTTGTCGACTGCTCAGCCAACCGACTCGCCATTATGACTTCATCACGCACGGCCGCTAGTGGCGAGAATCGGTGGGGCACCCTTTGTGGGATAGGCCAGGAATTTACCGGCATGTCGGATCACCGTGCAATCCGACATGCGGCAGATTCCTGGGCAATTCGACTATGTGGGCGCACTTGATTTTCTGCAGATTTTTTACAGCTCGAAAAATGTCTGAAAACACCATTGAAGTCAATGATTGAATACCAATACAAATGCAACTCAACCACAGCACTTGATAAATGACAGGACAAAATGCTCTTGTACATCTCTTGCTGTTTTCCAAGCTGTTATACTCACAAAAAATAACACCTGAATAACCACACATGTGGATACATGTTCCTCCTATAGTGTGTTATAGTTAGGCTGGGGCTCCATATGCACTAAATCTCTGCGTTGAATGCAGGGATTTTACCGCAATGCACAAGCCGCCCATTGATGGAAAGTTGGCTTTGACAGGGCTATCTGCACAGCCTGTCAAGGCTCTCGATCCATTGGTCTGAACCTCTGTCATGTTGCAGCAATCCACAGGCTTGCATGGACACCAGCGGATCCCAGCAAATAGTGGAGCCCTAGCCTTACTCTGAATTACTGAACAAATCCAGAGCTCCATCTTGTGTCCAATGTTAAAATCAATATTAATAATAAAATACAGTACCGTATATACTTGAGTATAAGCCGACCCCAGTATCGACTCGAGTATAAGCCGAGGTACCTAATTTTATCTACAAAAACTGGAAAAACGTATTGACTCGGGTATAAGCCGAGGGTGGGAAATGCAAAGTCAGATAGTGAAGTTTTCTAAATGAGAATGAGAAAGCACCATTGCCCCTAGAAATTAATCAAACAGGATTAATCTTAGTGCCACATCATCAATAAATTTTAGAGAACACAGGATAATTATTATTACAGGATGGGTTTTGCAAGGCAATTCTTATTTTTTAATCATAGGCTATGGAGTGTTGTGTAGTAACTGGCCACTAGGTGGCAGTGTGGAGTTTGTTGATATCTATCAGCTGGCTGTCGGGCAGCCATGGAGCTCACAGGAACTCAGAGAGATCACAGAAGATCTACTGAAGAGGCAAGCTGCCTGTCTGAAGCATTCAGCATGGAAATTCAGGCGAAGTGAGTGGACCCCCCTCAGCTGACTCGAGTATAAGCCGAGGGGAGCACTTTCTGCCCATTTTTTTGGGCTGAAAAACTCAGCTTATACTCGAATATATACGATAATTTAAAACAAAAAAAGTACATTTCATTTTATTTTCAAAGCAGCACATATTAAACCAAAAGACCCAACAAGCCATATTTGTTCCCTCCTGGTTGGAAAGCACTGGCTTTAACAAAGCAGGGGAGCTCTACAAAGAGATCACTGCTTTCAGTTCCTCTTTCACAGGATATTGTTTTCTGAAGATACTTTTTGTTGTGGACCAAATTAAGTGTAATGTTTTAAACTGTTATTCTTTTAAACCACCTAAATGTGTTTAACTGATATAAACGGATTCAGTTGGGCTTTTAGCTACATTTTATTGTCTTCTTTCGGACATTTGGCAGCCGGTTACCATGGCAGCACAATAGCTCAGTGTCATGGTTGTAAAGGCCTTGCAGTATGGTATCCCACATCATTCTCAGCCTCCTCTTCTACAACTGATTTTTTTTTATTACAACATTCTTTTACAATCCCTAGAGCAAGGAGTAAGCACATTTTTTTTGTCTTTAATATCTGTATATGTGGAACATATCCAAAGGGATTTCGTACAGCTAGTTAGGGTGATCTGTCAGAATCCTAAAAAGGGATTTTATGGAACAATTTCTTGATTTTAGTTAAATATCAGAGCCATAAGCTACTTTTCTTAAAGCGGTTTTAGATCCTAAATTCCCTAGGAAGTAATGAAGTATTTTGCCTGTGGGATATGAAAATGTGTTCGTTCTCAAGTTATTCACCGAACACCAGTGCCTTTTTGTTATAAGCATTTTATTTTTTTCTTAAATATGTATGACCAGAATAACAAATGATGTGTTGTGCGTGGCCTAGCAGAGGACCTTTGTTATATTATGTGTAATGTTTTTTCTGTGGTGCAAGCTGTGGGGCAAGAATATAAAATCTATCAGCATCTTGTGTTAAACTGGGAACAGTACATTGCTTTGAAATTATGCTAATATGGAAACCTCCTGTGTTCTCTCCTCCACCACCCCCCACTCTGCTCATTTCCATACACTTTCATTCTTTTCACACTTAAATACCCAACGCCGTGAATTATAGTGTTTAAGAAGTACAGAATTTGAAAGGTTCGTATACATTTATACTTTTCGCTAGATATTTTTAGCAACATTTAAATTTCCTATGAAGTAAGGCCCTCACCCAACTAATAAAAAAGAACGCCAGTCTTACTTTTTTTGCCAGAAAGCTGCCTGTTAGCAGACAAGACATTGTGTAGTATTAAGTTTGGCATACACGCCTCGATTCTCCCTCGATAGATGAGAGACAGACTGCAGCGTGATGACGTCAACCCGCTGCACCCTTTGTGTGCTGGACATTACTTTAGATGGGGACTGCTGTCCCCATTAAAAGTAATTGGATAGGCCGGGAATTTACCAACATGTCAGATCACTGTGTGATCCGACATGCGGGAGATTCCTGGTCGATCTCGCCAGGTTGGGACACCCGATTTTTGTGCCAAGCGTCCGCAGGCTGATTGGCAGGAACGCGCGCGGCGGTCAAAAAATCGGGCAAGAATTGTGTATGGCTACCTTAAGGGTAAATTTACACTGTCAGTTGCTGCTTTCAGCTCGGGAACCCACAGTGTGCTCCCACAGCCGTGGGAGAAAGGACCCCATGCGAGTGGCTACTTTGTCTACTTTAGCTTACCGATCAGTAATTGCCATTTAGCCTCCTGAGCAGTAACCCTGCATGTAGTTTACAAATATTACGCACCCTTGGCTTAACTCTGGCTTTGCCTCCCTGTCTGAAAGGAGCCCAAGACGTCCCTCCATGTTGGCGTCCTCCTGGACGTGGAGGAGGTGGGGCCCCTAACATTGACCATAAGCATTCTGTGTCCTTACATGTGAAAAGAGGATGAGTGAGTAATTTTAACAGCTTACGATGTAATCTGTTTTAATTACACTAACCACTATTTTAAAAAGAATGATAAACACCCAGCGGGTTAATGAATAATGAATGTTTTTATGGAAGTAGAAACCTTGTTTCCATATCAGAGAATATTTTGTTCAATATGAATAAAAACAGAATCTCATATCTCATACCAGTCAACATTTCATTAACCCTTGCTGTTGGTATCCCATCCCACTACAAGGGTTAATGAATTGTTTAGGTCTGGGAGTCATACTCACCTAATTGCTAAAGGTCCCCATACACGCTGTGATCCGCCCACATGGGTGCCCACATGTTGACAAAAAAACTCAATCATCCAGAGAACAGACATGTCTGGATTTCTCTTACCGATCCCATTACTTTAGATGGGGATGGCAGTCCCCATTAAAAGTAATGGGCAGCACACAAAGGGTTCCCTGCTGATCCTCTGAGAGGCCGACTGCAGCGTGATGGCATCACGTCGGTCCCTCATCTATCCAGGTAAAATATGCCTATGTATGAGCTAGTTTAAGCTAGCCATACACCTTTAGATCTCTGTGTCAGATATCCTTTAGATCTACCAACAACTATGTAGTATAGAGTGCTCTGTGATTGAACACAGGTAGACTTGTTTGTTTAGTAAGTCACTCATATAACATGGTTTTGGTAAAACAAAAGGAGATCTAAAGGTACATATATAACAAGCCGTGCTGATTTTGACACTGACCGCTGTGCGTGCATGCTTATGGCCCCGCATGGGGCGAAAGGGAACCAAAGCTTGGTCGGCCAGAGAACGGACATGCTCGCCAATACTCTGAGTGATGGAGAGCAGCGTGATGACGACATCACATTGCTCTCCACAGCTCGTTGTGTGTGGGGATCCTTACTCTTCCAGATGGTAGAGATTGAGATCCTAGCTTACTGCAATCTACCATATTCATACCAACTGTATGTAGGTCACTTATTTATTTAAATCTTACCTTTCCGTGTTTGCCCATTTGAGCTCTAATAACTTCTATAGGACTAATCTACCTTCTAAGGGCATTAACGACTTAAGATTTTGTTAAGTCATCTGTCACCTGTCAAGTCATAGTGAAGCCACTGTTTGTTTTATGATGCACTGATGCAATGGAGGAACCCAAGTGTCCAACAATTAACAACTTGTATTCTAAGTTCTCTTTAACCTTATCATTTAACAGAAAGAGGGAACAGCCTAAACCACGGCAGCCAAGACACATGGAATAAGTCAACACTATACACTGTGGTTCATAAATGATTACATTATCATATAAAATAAAAAAAACTGTAAAGCTATTCAATGTGACTGGACTTGACCATTTCAGGTGGCTGTGCATATAGGTAGTACTTGTATTTGCAGATACATTGGACACCATGTAGTTTGTGTGGTCTAGAGTAAAGTATTTCCATACTTGTGGTGTGTGTCTCTCACCTTCTGCCTCTGCTGCCATGTCTTTCACCTTGTGTTTAAATTCCAACCCTTTTAGTGAAGCAACTAATAATAATAATTGATCAAGTCAAGGAACATTTGTCAGCATAACCCAATGACAGAGGCAGTGACTGCATTGTGTATACAAGTGCACATACAGAGAGAGGAAAAAAACACACAACTTCACGTTGACTTTCCGGAGTCATCGACTAGTCGACTTTTCCGTTAATGATCTACTACCTTCTACTCTGGGATTGTAATTAAGCAATTTGAAAACTTTTGTTACTAATAGGCACTCAACACCATCTTTCTGAGGGCTTTACACAGCTTTGTTTATCTTGATTATAGGATTGTACGAGGGTACATATATGTACATGGGTCATGGGATCATGTACAATACAGTTTGAAATAAAATTTAAATAGGTTCCAAGCATGAATATGAAGTGGTGGTAAATGCAAGAGATGAATTACTTTTCCCATGTGACTAGTCTGCATTTTTCTTATTTAGGCAGAGAGATGCATTGAAGAGGTTTTTGTTAATATATGCTCTAATATTTGAAATATTTTGTAGATGATACTGTTGTACATTTCAGTTTTGAAATGAAGGCCAGAGACATCTTGCTATGTGCTGCTTCTATATTACCTCATCACCTAGAGCTTAAGACATAGAGGGTGATAATGAAACAGAATGGGAACAGCTTAAATACAGCTGAACCCAAACCTGAACTTCACAAAAAAGTCTACCTGCTGAATTTTTTTTCAAATATGCCTTTTGTCTTGTCAAAGAGATTGTGATGGATAAAATGAGAAAACCCTGACTTTTTGCCATGTGAATTTAATTGAAGTTTGATGGACATCCCACAGAGATTCAGTGCTTTGAAGCAGTACATAATCTGGGGAATACATACTTGAGATTTTAGTAAATGTTCAGAAATCACAACTTGTTTGGAGATACATTCATAGTCACATACAGTTCTTAAGCTTAAGCCCCCCATAGATGTGTCGATTTCTGGCCCTTACCTAAAACTTTTTAACAGCGTGCATGCTCGCGTGAGTCGCCCGCTGACAGGTCGTGTGTTAATTGTATGCTAGAAAACTACAACTTATATATATATATTTTTTTTTTTTTGTAAACAGAAAAATAAATGTTCATAGATAATAACATGGAAGGAATAATAGGTCAAATTAACCCCTTACTTCTTACTTCCAAAACCATTATCCCCTGTGTGGCAATAAGCGCTAAGCCCATAAACACTCACTTTCATAATACAGTAAAAACTTGACTTTTAAAAACACATACACACACTTTAAATTATACCTAAACACCTCAAAGGTTTTATATTTAATAATTTCATCAATTATTAGATATAAAACCGCAATCCCTTCACCCCCTTTCCTCCAATCCCATCCTCCTGTACCTCTTCCCTCACCTCACTTTCCCCTGTTAGTCTGGAGGAAGTTACCTTTTTGCTTCGCTTCTCTCCTTCCACCACCTGACCACTCGTCCCTATATCCGCTTATCTACTCTAGACCCATTCTACCACCCTTGCCCCTGCACTGACTAAACAATAAACCTCTCCTCTGGTATCTTCCCACCATCCTTAACCTCCCTAGCGCTCTTGCAAGGTCCAGATTTCTG
>CM070037.1:51879535-51890092 GCA_036250615.1 Ptychadena robeensis | reverse complement strand
CACTAAAGTTGCCAATGACCTGCTCACTGCCAAGGTCCAAGGCAACTTTACTGCAACTGATCAAACTCATCTATAACCATGAAGAAATCATCTCTGATGAAGATAGAGTTTTTGCACTTTCTATAAACCTGCTATAAAATATAACATTGGCAACCAGTAGAAGTCTTTCTGAAGGCTTTTTCATCTACTTCATGGACATATTTTTTCAATTTTATCTTTCACTCCAAGCTACTATTTTAGTATAACAAGCTTTTACAACTATGACTGAAGCTACGATTATGACTTTCCGCAATACATATGTACTCTTTGAATTGAGTCTTTTCTGTTTTAAAGGTCACCTTTATTTACTGGCACATGACTGGTCATTAGTGTTCAGCACTGTGTTATTTCTGAAGGTTACATGAGTTATAATTTTAATCAGTTTTCTTGGAATAGCTTCCTATTTATACTGATTTAGTTGGCGCTTGCTAAATTTTCATTGTTAAATACGGACAGAAGCGACATGTAGTCATGAGTAATACCTATATTACTAAGATCTGAAGTGCTCCTCTAGGAGTCTTTGTTATTTTCCCGTTATTATGTGCAAAAAATTACTAATGTTCTGATTTTCAGCATGATTAAAGTGACTTGAAATTTGCAGGAAACATGATGTATCTTGAATCAGAATAACAATCACTTTAAGATCCAAATTTGTCCTCTTTCACCTCAGAAAAACTCAATTATTGACTACTGGCAAAGTCATATGATGTGAAGTTACTTTTAATTGTCTACCTGGTCACATATTCCACACAAGGCTTAAATCAGTTTGTTCTTGGCAATGCCATGTGATGTGATGACATGTGGTGTGCTGTCACTGTGTGTTTTGCATATTTTGTAACATAACTGTAAATTAATTGCCATTGCATACAGTTTTTAACACTATACTCTGCAGACAGATTTTGATTATGTTGTGGCGCTGAGCTCTTTACAGTGTCTGGCACGGGACATTCATTCTGCAGCTGTTCTCAATTTTTTTTTGTCCAGCTTTCACTTTGTGTCCATTGTATCTGGCAGTCCCCTGCATTATTGCAGCCTTAACCTATTCAAGAAACTAACACTGAATACAAAATGGCGGCTCCCACAGATGGCAGCAGCATAGGTAAATATATTTATTTTAGTTTTTTTATCAACTTTGAGCGTAAGAGTTCACTATTGTAATTTTGGTGTTTTAACCATGTGCACTTTGTCATATATGTCCTTAACAATGTGTAGTAATACCTATTGTATACTCTGTTCCCCAACCTAATACCAAATTTACTTTTATACTTATAAGACGCTTCACTGTATAGGACACACATAGTTCTGCTGGTTGGAGCTCCTTCATCTGGCAAAGCTGGAGTTAAAAGAGGGCGGAAAAGCTGTCAGTGGCTTCCAGTGCCTCCTGGTCTGCAGAGCTTTATAGGAGAGTGCTAAAGCAACTGCTCTTATACAGACATCTGCAGAGGGACGATCCATCCATGGACGGATCATGTATGTAAGCTGCTGCTTCACTCTGCTCACATAAAGCTCTGAGCAGGGAAGGATCTGCCCATTGGCAGATCGACTCTGCTTCTGTTTGTGAGCATCTAAAGCTGCAGCCTACATCTGCAGACAGATGATCTGTCCATGGATGGATCGTCCCTCTACAGGGCTGTGTATGTGAGAGGCAGCTTAAAGTCTGAAAAATACGGAAGATTGTAAGCCCAATCGGGCAGGGTCCTCAACTTCTCCTTTGTCATAACCTGTACCTATTATCTTGTGCATCTCAACTATTTTAATGTACAGTGATACACAATATGTTGGTGCTTTATAAATAAAAGTAAATAATAATAAAAATATTTTTTTCATATGAAGGGATGTATATGGCTACTGGCCCCTATAGTGCCCTTCAGTAATGTATAAGTATTTAAGTATTTATTTATTAAATCTGGATTCTAGGATCACAGTCATTTTATACCCTACCAAAGTCATCACCTTCACCCTGTTCATTTTTTTTATATTTTATATTATAAAAAAAATATTTAAAATTGTCAATCAAAAAGCTTTTATTACCTGTGCAGTCTATGAGAATCTATTTCTTGGGCAGGAGGAAGGAATCTGTTGAGGTTTAGCCTCATGTACTTTTTTTAATACTTTTAGTCAAATTTTTTTAGTAAACATTACAAATGAACTTTGATAACTTTTTCAGGGGCTTTGCAAGTAACTTCCAAATAAATAACATTTTGAGAACATCTACCCAGGAATACTGGGTGCTGCCCTGTCACCACCCCACATCTTCAAACTCTCACAGAGCCAATATCTAAATAAATACTGCCCTCTTGGGAATGGCAATTCATATGAAAATATAAAAAATGCCTTCCAATAGCTGTATTTAAGAAATCGGTCCTTTAAGGCAATTTGATGGCAAAAGAAAACACACAATTGTATATTTAAAAAATCGATCTTTTAAGGCAATTTGATGGCAAAAGAAAACACACAATTGTATGTAAACCCCCCAAAAAAGATATAATGTACACATGATTCCACGCAAGCACTTAAGAATCACAAAGAAGCAGAATAATAACTATTTACAAAAAACATGGGCAACAATGGGCATCTATAATAATATTTAAACATTTAAAACATCTTTTTTTAAAGTAAAATTTTAACTGCTAAAGAAAATGAATCTTTACCCTTCGGCATTTTTAAATTATTTTAATTACTAATCAAATGAAAGGTTTAATTGCTAGTTAGCTTTTAAAATGAAATGCTTGGTACTCCTTTGAAAGAAATGAGTTTGGCAGTATGTAGAAAATTGCAAAATATCATTACATTTATGTCACTTTTAGTGTTGTAATATCAATGTAATTAATGTTATGTTAATTGTACAATTTCCTAGTGGAATGCCTAAATATGCGAACATGTTTATATTTTGGAGGACCCACTTGGCCCTTCGACCAGAAATCTGGCTTCCAATTTGGCCCGTTCTCTTCTCTTCAAAACCTTTTAAGGCGATGAGAGGTTGTTGATTTCCTTTTCATTGCATATATGATGATGCTCAAAAAGTAACCTGTCATCTGCCAGTTTAGAATAAGATTTAGGAAATAGAAATTTAAGAATAGAAAAATACCATATTTAAGCGAGACAGAAACAAGTGCACTGTAGAGTGGAGTAAGTCACAGATGGCTAGCCATACTCAATTTGTTTACCTCTGATTCATCATCTTTAACGGTTATTAAAAGAGTTGTGAGTGGGATAAAAACAGAAACAGACAAGAACTAGACTAATGCAAAAGTTAACAAATTTAGCTATGAAAGAACATGGGCAGCACAGATGGGTGGGAATGGATGCTGTTAGTACATCAGATAGCAAATTGGGTGGGCTGAAATGGGACCATTTGGTTTTAAGTCAGAATAGAACTGTCTTAAAATGTGGGGACAAAGTGGAAGACAGTTCAACATTAAATATTAATTATTGTCAAAAATTAAGAGAACAACAGTTAATCACTATTGTAGTGCACATTGGTGCTTGTGGATAGAACCCAGTGTAGTTTAAATTCATTTAAGGTTCCCTGCACTACAGTTTGGAAGTAACGCGTCACAAAAGTAAGGCTATGTTTCCCTAATACGTCGGGACCCCTCAACTAAGCGTATTGCTTGGCAAGAGGTCTCGACGTAGCACATAGACTTACCTGCTTGGCGGATGCTTGGTCTTCACTGCGCCACATGTTGAGCCTCTGCATCGGCGGATGTCTAAGCAGAGTGTCCGCCGGCAGGCAATGTCTATGTGGTATGTCGGGATCCCCGCCAAGCAATACGCTTAGAGGAAGGGGTCCCGACGTAAATGCAAACAAGCCCTAACTTATTATAATTCCAACTCTTTGGCAGTAAAGCACATCTAAATTTTTGAACAAACTATATTATTTATATTTAATAATTATTTATTCAATTGTGCACCATAGTAACTGCTCTAATGTGGAGCTTGCTATAGCATTGTGCAACATGTTAGTTTTTACCCCAAATGGAGTGCCACGATTGTTACATTTCTTTTGTTGCAAGAAATCGATAAACTGCCAGCTGAGGTCCTAGAAAATGTCAATGTGATACTAAGGGCTCTATAAATAAATGACAGAGCACCTCTGCCAGTGTGTGGATAACTATAGACACCGTGTCAGCAGTTTTCTTATGGCAACTAACAATCTCAACTGATTAAACTGAATCTACTTAACAGGGAACACTGGTGATATGTGAATTGCTATTTTTGTGTTTGTTTTACTGATTTCTCTGTTCTGCCTCACAATTAAACTTAATTTTCAAGGTAGCACACAAGATAGAGATCTTTATTTTCACAAAATGTGACAGTTATTTTTAGCTGAATCAAATGATATATTGAAACAACGTTGCTTGGCTAAATACAGCTACAATAAAGATTCTTTTTTCTGCTGTTAACACTTTTTTTGTGATTTGAGTGAATGGCTTATTTTAAAAGCCTGTGCATTACAATGTGCCTAGTTAACTGTTTACTACTGTATGATTTGTTTACTAAGTATTTAATGTTTACTTTGCAAAGATTGCCCAATCCTACTCAAGGATACGGAAAATAAGATTTAGTTTTTTGCATGATTGAAGTCAGAATATCTTTTTATTTACTTATTAAGCCGGAAACAGACAGTACATAAGCATAACATATCTAAAGCAAATGTTTTTCTTTGTTTTGTTTTTTTTGTATTTTAGATGCAGCAGTAAGGTTATAAAGACCTTATCATTTTTTTTCATCTGTGGCTGTTAAGATTTACAGTTTTTTTTGGACTATAAGACACACTTTACCCCTAAAAAAATACATGGATGAATTGTCCCTCTGCTCACATACAGATCTGCAGAACGGGACCAGGAAGCGGGAAAAGACACTAAGGGCTTCCCCTCCTCTTTTAACTCCAGCCCCAACCGGCAGAACTGCAGTTCCCCAGTATTTTTACCAGGATGAGATGCTACACTGTATAGGGTGCGTTCTATACAGAGGAGCATCTTATAAGCCAAAAAATATTGTACTCTCTTTATGTCTAGATTCACAGTGTCACACGCAACATGGCATACATACAGTAAATTAGTAATTTTACTTACCGTATATGCCAGCGTATAAGACGACTTTTCAGCACCTTAAAATTCTGCCCAAAGTCGGGGGTCGTCTTATACGCCGGGTACACTTTACATGCCCTTGCTTTTCATGCCTACCGTACCTCCTTCGGTGCTTCGTTAACCTGGCGGGACATCAGCGGGGCCGTGGCGGGACATCAATGCGACAAGGGTGCCAGCTCCTTCATCCTGCACAGCGCCGCTCTGGCCCACCCATTTTCTCTCTCTCTGTTCTCTCAAGTGCGCATGTGCGAGAGACGTAATGTGCGAGATGAGCTCTTACGTCTCTCGCACATGCGCACTTGATTTTTTTTAAAAAAAAAACAGCGTGACAGCCCTGAGAGTGAGTCATTACCGTAATGTCCAGCAGTCAAATGTCCAGCAGTCAAAGTTTTATTTGTTGTGCGGAAGGTGTGCGGAAGAGGGGGTAGTCTTATACGGCGAGTATATAACAAACTCTATATTTTTACTGGAAAAGTTGGGGGGTCGTCTTATACGCCCAGTCGTCTTATACGCCGGCATATACGATATATTAATCTATTCTGGTTTATCTTACAAAGCTGTGGCCATTAACATTCCGATCCTTGTATGTGAGAATATAAATCCCATTCTAAGTTCTAGAGGTCTAAGGTCTACTTAAACCTCCCTAGCGATCGAAGAAGAGTACAATGTTCTCTGTCCACACACCGGCGTTGTGGGCTGGGTAAACTGACGCCCCTCTATTTTAATGGAGGTCTATTAAACGCCCCCCACCCCTTCGGCGTCACCGATGACACCAAAGGGGTGGTTCCGGAACCTCTAGAAATGCTGCGGCTGTATAGAGAAGCGCTGCAGCTTTCCAGGGATATATCAGGTTTTAACTATCCTGGTTCTAGTAGCAGTTGAGGCAAACCCAAACTCCGGACGAACTGGGTTCTTCGCAAGTGCAAGGGAGGTTAAATAGACACTTCCAATTTTGTCTAAATTGTTTACACCCTTATACTGTTATGTTTATTAATAAATTCCCTCTTGTACTTACTTTCCTACATTCCCTAATATGTACAAGAAGGAGTTCTATCATGGTTAGACTACCAGAAGAACATATCAATGTTAGATTACTCAATTAACTTGCCCACAAGTTAACCTAGGAACATTTGTTCCATAAAATGGCTGCAGTACTTTCATCTAAAGCATTACCCTACTGAACTGCTGGCTGGGATAGATATTGATAGTCACCCGGAAGAGGACCACAATCGGTGTGGACGAAATGCGTAGGTGACCCTTTTGCTACACCGGCATGTGTGGACATGCACAAAAAAAGCCAGTTTCTAGCATTAATTGATTCAAGACACAGCACAAGGGGACTAAAACAAACTATAAGCAGGAACTTTGGAAGAATATGGAGTCATAACTGGTATAGTATAAGCCGGTAATCCAATGTGCTTAAACACCCAATATAGTGAGCTTGAATTGGTGCTCACTGGGATCAGCCTGCAGTCTTAATTTACAGCTGAAGTTTGCTTTGAGACTGCAGTGAAGCTGTTATGAGTTTTTTAAGGTGTTTCTAACAAGATTGTGAAATGTTTCCTCAAACGGCTTTACTTTACTCCTGGTTTGAGATATAACTACATGTTCATTTAATGTCCACCCAATTATTATGTTTTACATTCTTTTATAGCAATTGGGGAACAGGCGTCTCTATTAAAGTGCAATTGTCTGTAAGGAAATTAGAACAATATTACCAGCGGTGAGAGTCAAGATTACCAGTTGTTTAAATATTGCCACTGTGCTAATAAAGGTTGTTTTGTACATATACCCTGTAGCCACATTTGCACCATTTCTTTTCTGTGATTTTTGCGAATTTTTAGGGGGGGGGGCGGGGTTTAGCGCTCAGCATAAAGGGTTGACTTATTGGGACTCAGTCCCTATGATTTCTTTTATAATAGTATACTTAGATATTGATAGACCAACTTTTTTACATACATTCTTCCTTCAGGTGTATTTGTTATGTTGGTGCTGCAAAAAATCCCCATAAAGGATTTTGCGTATTTCAATGTCCTCTAATAACTACATTTTGGAATGCTGACATATAATTCTATACTCAAGTGCTACATATCCCCCTACCAATGGCAGTAATAGCTCTGGTTATTATGCCCCCAACAGGGAATATCTGCTAGCCAAGTTTTTCCTATCAGTGGCATGAGCAAGCATTCCTCAAACTGGAGGTTAAACCAACCCCTGTTTTCAGGAATGGTTATCCAAGCCTAATCACCTAATGCAGATAAAAAACAATAAAGCACAAGACCAAGATTTGCTGGCAGTGAGCGTCATGGCATGTTGTCCTTGACACACAGGAATTCACAAATTTCGCATTTTATGACCCCCATATCTACCTTGATGAAGTATTGATCATAGCCCCCATGCAACTTCTATTACCGTTACTATCCTTCTCCTATGTATATGACATCCTTGTTCCCTACTTTCCCTATATGAATACCAGAATATGGTAAATTCTTATGAACCTAGTTATTTACTTTTGTAAGTATCTATTTCTGAGCTTAGCTCCTGAGAGGTTCTCACTAGGTTAATTTGAGGATTACATGCATGTGTGCATTATATTATTTTTCTGGTAATTCTTAAGTATTTGACCATCTTTTATATTGAATATCAGGGTTTGACCTTTGCATTTGTTTAGAAAACCAGATAAGATTGGAGGGTAGATCTTTGCATTTGTTTGTACACTCACAAGTTCTCTGTTGCAACCTTGGAATAGACCATTGTGTATGTGGCTTTGTAATAGTTGAACAACTTTTATGACAAATAATTAAAAGTTATGTATATATTGAAATATTTGATTTCTATTTGGGGACTTGCATTGTCATTAAAGATTTGTTTAAAAAAAATCCCTGTAAAAAAATGCCTGGATAAATTAGGTGTCCCAGTGTTCGAAGGCTTGGAAAGGCTTGTAGCTAAGTCATTTATGCTTGCTACACAAAGCTGATACACGCTCTGTGTAGTGGGGTATTGAGGTCACAGCAATGCATGACTTCCTCCGCAAATAAAAACAGATTTATGGGGACAAGTTCAATTTTCAGACTTTCTAGTACTTTGTGCACATGCACCTTAAGCGGTTTCGTTTTAGCATTTGTTTGTACAGTCACAAGTTTTTTATTGGAACCTTGGAATAGACCATTGTGTATGTGGCTTTGTAATAGTTTAACAGCTTTTTAAAAAAAGTTAAAGTTATGTATATATTGAAATTTAGAAATATTAGATTTCTATTTTGGGACTTGCATGGTCATTAAAGATTTATTTTAAAAAAAATCCCTGTAAAAAAATGCCTGGATAAATTCATAAGACTTCTCATCCACCATGTCATGTCATGTTGCTGTGTTCAGTAATTCTGACATAAGTATATTTAAGGGCAATCATAGCTGATTGTTCTATTTACAAGGAAAGTTAATTGCATAAAATTGCAATCCTCCTCGGATCGCAAGGTTCAAAATAAAGAGTTTTTTTTATTATTCATTCTGCACTCAATGAAAAACAAACCTCTGTAAACTTCTCTTAAAACAATGGTAAATGTGTGTTGTTGGGGGGTTGTTAGAAATATTTGATTTATATAACATTGCTGTTGTCCTTGTATGTATTTTTCACTTCAGGTGCAAGAAGATTGTCCTGCCAGTTTCAATACGCCGGTCTCTTCATCATGTGTCTGCGTGTCTCCATACGCGTGTCAGAGACGGACGCCGCTTCAGGACATCAACCGAATATTCACGGTAATAACTACTGGCTACATAGGCATCAAACCACTTGCTAAAATAATGATACACCATGCAGTAGCGTGGAAGAAAAGTGAACTCTGGGGTCAGTTTTATGGCAGTGAAAAGGGAATTTCATTGCGATTTTTCAAATGTCGTCTCAGCTGCAAACAAGGTTGGCAATGACAAAAATAGTCACGTTAATTGCATAGGGCTTAGACTGGATTTTTCCAAACAATCAGGAATCAATAGCGAAAATCATTTTTCCACTACAGGCAATTTCTCATGTTGAATGCAACATATATTTTGAAAGGATTATTTCACAATTACAGAAATTTGAAAGTTGACTTGATCCTCAGTTTGCTTTAATCTGGGAATGCTTGCTTTCAACACGTCAACTTTCCAAACGACATTTAAATTCAAACCACAGAGAGATAATATCCCCATTTTTCTTCCCCCTGGCATCTTCACCATATTCAGATGTGCTTCTGATCCATAGGTGATGTTACACTCAGGAAACAGCAAATGCATTTTCTTGTCAAACATATACTTATTGCAGCTATCCAACTCATTTTACCGTTATTGAGTTCTCGAAGCAGGAGATGGTTCAGCTGTGGATAATCTCTAAGATTACTTCTTTAAGGTGTCCCAGTGTTCGAAGGCTTGGCAAGGCTTGTAGCTAAGTCGTTTATGCTTGCTATGCAAAGCTGAGACACACTCTGTGTAGTGGGATATTGAGGTCACAGCATGCATGACTTCCTCCGCAAATAAAAACAGATTTATGGGGACAAGTGCAATTTTCAGATTTTCTAGTACTTTGTGTACATGCACCTAAAGCGGTTTAGTTTATTAGCCAATTGCACATTAAATGCTTGGTGTTGTTGTATGACAGACAATATCTGAAAGGTGCTATACTGTGTTGTTGAAGATAGAATGTGCTGTCAATAAAAATGCCATCAGCCAACCTCTGAAGAAAACTGTTCTACAAAATTGCATTTAATAAAAACTAGAGGAATCTAATACATGAGACTAACAATATATTTGTAACTAAACCTTAGAAATCGAATAAACATGGCATATTTAATGTTTATACTTATCATATATTATAATTATTATTCATAATTTTAATGGTAAAATTGTCGAAAAAGAAACCTGCTTTGAGGGTGTGTTTGCTGACCATCTGTGTTTTTTGTTCTGTCTTTGTCAGTGTCTTTAAACCTGAATGCCATAACTGTCAACCCTCCCGTTTTGGCTGGGAAAGTCATGTTTTTTAATGTGACTTTCCTCACAAAATCACGTCACTCTCCCTCCTAAGTTCCCACCCTATTTGTGCAGCGTGGTGGGACATTACTATGGAGAGTAACACACTCTCCCTCCTAAGTTAGGTAGGAACTGGATAGGAGGGAGTGGACTTTAATCTCACCGATACCGGAAGTGGCGTCACTGACATCTCTGTGACTCTGCTTTCTCAACCTATTTGCATACATATTGACACTCCTCTCAACTGATTGGCTTTTTGTTCTGCTTTTGCCTCCCATGCTCCAATTCTACTGTACAGGAATTTAACCTCCTGGGTGTTTGCCCCGAGTTAACTCAGGCTGAGTTTCATGCATCATCAATCATGGCAGAGCATGTCGTGCTCCTCCGCGATTGCCCGTGGTGCAGGTATAAAAAAACCGCACCACTTG
>CM070037.1:51863514-51874732 GCA_036250615.1 Ptychadena robeensis | reverse complement strand
GGGATTGAACTGGCATGGGAATGATTAGAAATGAGAAGATGGGTAGGCCAGACTGAAAGATGGGTTTTTAGGGCTTTTCTGAAGTACTAAAAACTATAAGCAAGTCTAATGGAAAGGGGGAGAGAGTTTCAGAGAGTAGGATCGGTCCTAGAGAAGTTTTGAAGCATGTAATGATGTTTGGTGTTGATGTGTGTTTGTCCTTCTCCTGTATTGGAATTCTGAATATGAATTAATTTAAAAAAGCCTCTGTTGTCCAACGTAGACAATGACAAGATGGTGAGGGTTACAGCATATGGTACAATTGATGTTGCGTGAACAGCATCATTGGGGAAAAAATTACTAAACATCCCTGCTCTATACAAAACTAATAAGTTGAGCAGAGGTGACAATGTCTTCTAAAGGAGTATATAAGAGTATATGAGTAAAAATCCCAAATAATTATTTTGCTAAAACAAAGAGCAGCTGCCATGTTTTTATTTAGAATCTTGTGCTTATGTTGACATTTTGAAGGAGAATAGCAGAAATCTGCTCAAAGTCTAGGCTTAAGTCATCACTGGGTCTTTCAACATAAGATAGAGTACTGGTAGGTTATTTTGTTTACCTTTATGATTTGTTTTGTCTGCTCAGTATACATAGATGTATCGGGTATTTACCCTATTTCTAGTTGATTGAGGGTTTTTTTTTTTTTTTTTAAAGACCAGCTATGACTTTGTTGTTTATTCTAGACTGTCCATTAATGGACATGTGGTCTGCATCCAGCCTGAATTTATTGAAAACTGAGCAGGGTTTAGCACGGTTATATGTCTTTTACAGGAGGGTGTTCCTGATTGCCTAGATGTACAATAGGGCTTCTACTACTAAGGAGGCCAACTGTTTTTTGTGAACTACTCTGGGAGGAGATAAGATAATTTAACAAGGTAATCAAGTTTAATTTAGAGTATATTCTTCTGAATGCTCTTAATATATTTACTTATTTTAGTAAAAGCATAACTGGGATGGTCCAAGTCGCTCAATGGATAACAAAAAACTTAATTATCTGGCTATAAACTGTTAGTTCTTCAGTGTAGGTAGACTACTAAGTGATCATGTCTCACATATTGTTACCTAGTGGCTTCATAACCTAGAGTCTCATTACCTTTCTTTTAAATATTCAGATTCTTCAAGATTGGGGGATTTCTCCACCTTCTCCTGCCTGCCCGTCACACAAAAGTTCTTGGAATTATACTGTAAGAATGTCCCAATGAAGCCTGTGATGTTAAAGGGCGAAACGCATTGTTTACCATTCTACAGTTTAAATAACCCTCTTTTTGTACACAATTTGTGTCAAATGATTGTATATGTAATTTTATGAAAATTTTTAATTATGCTATTTGTCCTAATTTTATGGATAATGTATAATAAAACTATGATTTCAAAGACTATATGTTGAGGTAAAGTTATCTATTCCAGAGCTCCATTAAACATCCCAGGGGTGGAGGGTACCCCCTTATTCCCATTGGAGTGTTGAGAAACCTCAAAGGGAAAAACCTTTATTTGTATGCTACCGTAAGGATATAGTTGTCCCATCATAACAGCAAATGCATCTTTTAATGAATGCTGCAGATTAAGATTTAAGTGACAGGGGTTAGAAATCATTGAGTCCTTGACTGATCTCATAATATCATGAACATCCAGATATAATGTACGACTAAAGATTATATAACATATTTCTCTTCCCTGTTCTTCTCTAGGATGCTTTGGATGTGTTGGCAGAAAATTACGAATTTTCAGAAAATAAAAGACCTCGTGTGGCCTTTCAGAGAGCCTCGGCTGTGCTCAAATCACTTTCAATTCCCATAGTAGCAATGAAAGATTTGGAAGGCTTACCTCACCTGGGAGAGGAGATGAAATACATCATTGAAGTAAGGACATGGTTGATTTGGGAAATAATGTTTTGTTATGAAAAAGCTACCAGCTATAGCTATCTTGTCCTGTAATGTTTCATGATATTGCTAGTACATACTAAGAGCTGCATTTGGTAAAACAATGCAGGCAGTAATGTCCTATGAAATCAACCAATTAGAAGACAGCTATAATTTGTCCATCTACACTTAAATACTCTTGTATAGCTTTTTGCTTGTGTTTGGTTTAGTTTGTGATACCATAGAGAAGAGTTATGGCTTTTGGCACATGAAAAATATCTGTAATAACCTACTGCTATGGATTTTCTTGGGGTTTCCCTTTTCCTTTACTGTCATTGTTTACCTGTACATGTTTCCTTGCAATTTTTTGTTTGCCAACACTAAACATAGCCAGACCACCCATGCCTTTGTTATTTGTTATGTCTTTTCTTACTGTCTTTGCGGATTGTATCTCCACTTTTTGTTTGAAACTATGTTTATTTTTGTTTGAATCTTTTTAAAAATTAATTCCAGCATTATGAACAAAGCCAACTTATGTGAAATAGGTACATGACAAAAAACTTTGAAAATTTAGCATAATGGATGATGAACTTGTTCAATATCCTTACCATTTGTTAAAGGTTTTGGGGAATACATAGTATTTGCAGATTACAGTTCAACAGATACGATTTTCACCTGTACTGTATAGCCTTTCCCTTCCCTATGGGAAGTGCATGAAACCCAAAATGTTTTATCAGTATAATACATTGCACCAGGTCATGTATTCACCCCTAATGTAGGCTTTGCCTTCCCTTAGGATTATGGGAAATTCATAGTATTTGCAAATAACCCCGCAAAAGATAAGGTCTTCACCTGTATTATAGCCTTTCCCTTGCCTATAGATGATGCATAGTATCTCCATATTACACTGCAAAATCTTCACTTGTGCTAATGGCTTACCCTTCCCTATGGCTCATGACAGATGAGTATTATTTATTGTATCAGATAAGGTCTTCATCAGTAATATAGGCTTTCCCCTCCCTTAGGCTTTTACGGAAAATGCATAGTATTTGCATATTACGCTGTGAAAGATAAAATCTTAACCTGTACTATAGCTATACCTTTAACTAGGGATCTGGGAGATGCATAGTGTTTGCATAGTTCTTTAACTGAACTATACCATTACTCTTCCCTAAGAATTATGGGAGTATTTGCATATGATATCCATATAATACTTTGCGACAGAGACATGCTCACTTGTACTATCTTATCCTTCCCTATGGATTATGAGAGATTACCCTTCACTAAGGACTATGGGAGATGCATAAAATTTATTTACCAACAAATAAGGACTTTGTCTATACTATAGCCTTTCCCTACCCTAAGATTTATGGGAGATGCAATGTGTTTGCATATTACTGCATATAGCATTTTCATGTGTACTATAGCCTTAGCTAAAATCAGCTGTCCTGACGGATGGCACAGTTATCCGACAGCACAGTAAATTTTAACTCGATCCCATTAGTAAGTAATGAGCCGCACATAAGAGTGCCATCCGATTCTCGGCACTAGCATACATTAAACAGACACAATACTCACCTGTCAGCAGTTCAGATGCTGGGAAACTGCTACACAAAAAACCCCACACTAAACTGTCTTCACTTGCTTGCAGAAGGCATGCTAGCATCTTGGCTCCTGGCATCTGCACACTTCCGCCCACACTGACCCCCCCTCTCCTCCCTTCTCCTCTCTACCTCCTGTGTCTTCTGATCGGAGCTGCAGGGACTCGTAGGGGGGGGGGGGGTTTGTGAAGAGGGGAAATCGTCTGCTGACGATTTCCTGCCTGGCAGAGATCTCCCAGACACCACTTCGGCTGCCTAGGCGAGATGTAAGGCAGTGGGAGGGGGAGCACTCCTGACAAGCTTCTCTCCAGCTGTCAGAAGAACATTTGTTTACTACAATCAAGGATCTTAGTATTTTATTATCGGCTTAGCTGCAGCTAATATTGCTGAGTGACCTCCTAGGTGGTAGGTCCACTTTAAGGATTATGGGAGATATATAGGTATTATACCTTTACCTTCCCTAAGGGTTATGGAGAGTGCACGTATTATAGCCCTACCATTCCCTAAGGATTATAGGTGATGCCGAGTATTTGCATATTATCCTGCAACAGATAAGCTCTTCACCTTTACTTTCCATTGATTGCATTGCAAAAGCATTTGCAAACAAAAACATGTTTTTTTTCAGGAGGATTGGTGGACTTTCCATAGGACTTGCTAAATATAGTTCGGAGTACAGATTCACTCTTTGTTCCATGTTTTTGTGTAAAACTATACAGTGAGGCAAAAGTTACTGGACGAGTGAGTATGTTTGGGGTGACCAACCTACTTTAGATTAATCAACTTTTTCTACTTTATTGATCACATTTCTAGGAGATTCTTGAAGGTGGGAAAAGCTCCAGAGTCGAGGAAGTGATTTGTTCTGAGAAATATAAATCATTTAAGGTAATTTTATGTTTTTTTATGCTGTACTGTAAAACATGAGCTATCGACTCACCATTTCTCATTGTGCCAGCACTGATTTGGTGCTCAAAATCTTCATACCATAGCCATAGCTAAGACATGTAATGCCTATTCATATCAGGTCAATATTTTATTAATTGAAAAGTAAGAATAAAATAAAATAGTCCAGACAGTGAAGCCATTCATTGCTTTGCAGGTTACTTGCATGATATTTCACCCTGTTTGCAAGTTAATAGTTTTAATGCTTTAAGTGCACCTACGACCAGAAATCTATATTTTCATGAATGGCACTAGAAGTGCAAATAATGAGGATTGCAATAAAAAAACAACTAAATTTACACACACCATATTTTGCGGACCATTGGATACTCTGCTGTTAGTGATGGCCGAACTTCGGCCGTGTCCGTCCGCGAACGGGCAGAGCGGACTTTTAAAAAAGTCCGCTGTCTGCCCGTTCGCAGACAGATTCAAATTCCCCGCCTCTAGACGGGGAATTTGAATCGTAAAACCCGGATGTGACGTCATTGACGTCACATCCGGCACCTGGAATGCATAGTTCCTGGTTGTTCTAACCGGATGTGACGTCACTGATGTCACATCTGGGTTTACAAGCCGGATTTTCACTGATAGACCGGGTTCTCTACCCGGTCTTCAGTGAAATATTCTTCCTGCGGCTGGATCTCGGTGCTAATGATCCCACCGCAGGAAGAATAGAGGGATCCTTCTCGCTGGCGAACACGGCGGGTCGAACACCCGTACTGTCCGCCAGCGAAAGGGATGGCGAACATGTTTGTTCGCGGCCGAACTGTCCGCCTTGCGGGCAGTTCGGCCATTACTATCTGCTGTATAGGACTCACATGTGGAGCATTTAAATACTGGGGAACTGCCACTAAGCTGGTCAGACCTCCATGCTCCAACCGGCAGAGTTGGAGTAACGGTAGGCAGGGAAGCTGCAGAGGCTTCCTCTGACAACCTCTGGTCCCACTTTGCAGAGCTGTGTCTGTGAGTGGGCAGCTTCAGCCTGGCTCACATACATAGGCAGAGGGACGATCTGCCAGCAGAAGGGAAGATATGTACACGACCAGCCTCCCTCTGACAGCCTCAACTAAGCTCAGTGCATTGATGCGGGGTGGAGGGGATGCAAAGGCGTGACCACCGGCGGACTTTTCAGACCATGGATGGTTGCACATTTGCAAAATAAGCCATACGCATTACCTCACTATCCCTCTTTTAGGGGGGGGGGGAGTGCATCTTACAGTACAGTGTTTAATGCAGTATTTATAAATATATATTCTAATTATGATTTTTGTGCTCTAGGTTTTACTTACCCTTTAATTTTTAAATAATTGTCCATTGAGCATTGAGAAGCTAGCCCATGGACTTCTAGACACAATGTTTCTTATACCATCGATAGTTCAGTTTGTCGTATTATTATACTAAAACATTTTGAGGACAGAAAAAGGCAGACTGTGTCCTCTTTCAGAGAAGCGTTAGAATTGTAAAAAAATCATTCGTTTTAGTATTTCTATACTTCTGTGGAAAAAAGAAAAATGATATTAATTTACAAGTAAATCTTTTAAATGAAGAATAACATGATATTAATTTCACATTACATCATGGCTTTGTCCTTTTATAGGGCCATATTCATGTCCTGTATGATAAAATTAGTTTCAATATAATTTCATCTCCGCGTTCGCTACTGTTAATGAAACTCTGCAGCGTCTTCTGATGAAGCCTAAAAAAATAATAAATGGAAAATAATTAAAAATAGCAGATATAAATCTTGTTTAATGAGAAATACAATAATGTGTCTGGAGGAAATGTACCAAGTCTTTTTTTTCAGTAAGATTGGGCAGTATTCGAGTTAAATTACTTTGGAACATTGTCATTTTTTTTTATTACTCTTTACTACTAAGAAAATATTAGTTTCTAGACATGATGGAAAATATTGCATTCATAAAGAAGAGATTTATTGACTCTGACTTTAGAAACAATCAGAAACATATTGCGCACTAAATTTGCATCTGGTCGCTGCGGGACAAGGAAGATACACTTTCAAATAAAATCTGATAGTACTAAATGAATGATCAAATCATTATTGTTGTGCTGCTTGGGTATTGTAATAGCTGGGTAAATAAAGCTTTATAGAGGAAATACAGATGGAATTTTTATTGACTTGAAATGGATGTATGCCACCTCCCTCCCTTTCTCATTAAATAAGCCATCCATTTGCTTTTTAGATTATAATATAATTGGCATGAAACAGGATTGGATGGGATGGTCATGTGACGGTCCACGAAAACGATACCATGTAATGAAAAACTATCTAAAAGTAAATAGGAGGTTTTGGAGAGGGTTAAAGGTGGGTAACTAAACTTTTTAAACAGATGGAAATGAAAGGATTTTTTGAATGCTGCTTATATACCTTATTCTATTTAAGCTTTAAATAGAGTAACGTCATTTTAGAAAACCTATATATTATTACTGCTGTCTGTGTTACCTCTGAATATGGTAACGCTTCTATTTATGTTGATAAGCATTGCCATTAAGACAGTAAAGGTAAATCCAATGTTTAATTATTAATATTTTAAATTCAATATTTTAGCTGTTGCAGGAGCAAGAGGTAAGTTTAGACAATGAATGGATTTAATTTCCTTTGCTTTAGGGTGATTATTACTCATTTCCTGTTGCATCAGTACAGTCAATAAACAAATTCCAGTGAAACACATTCACAATTACCCCAAAAGTGCACTTCTTTTATCATTAGAATTGACATCAGCCTCCAGAGTGCCCCCCTCAATTCACAGTTCAGCCCTCACCACTTGTAGTGACTGATGTTCTATAGGCCATGTCTAGTGTGCTCTACAACATTGTAAACTAGCATTACCTAAAGATCAGATCACTGTCTAGAGACAAAAAAAGAAGGAATAGTAGATTTTTCACTACTTAAGTTGTATTCTATATTTGCTAATATTCTTGTATTGGAAATGGGCAAGATAAACAGACCATGCCTTATTGTTACCATTTAGTCCAGTGGTGGGCAACTGAGGTGATATGGAGGGCCACATAACATGTAGGACCGCCAAAGGGGATTAGGAAAGCCGGGTCAGCGTGTGACCACTACACATGGTGATATATGGAATGCCCCATATACATCAACAAAGGTTATGTGCCTCAAAGATATTATCAAAGTAGTCTAGTAAAAGCATAAGCACTCAGGCACTGTCTGGTCACTCATTCGTATTCACGTATGCCAATTAGCGTGCTCAGTGAGTCCCTATTCTACTTTTACTGCTCTAAGAAGTTCCCAGGCGAGGACGTGTCGATGGAGGAACGGTGAACAGGTGAGTTCATATGCAATATGCATTAACAGGTTTTGGGGGCCGCAAGTGGAGGACCAAGGGGGGCCGCCAAACAACCCCCAAAGGGCCACAGGTTGGGCACCTGGGATTTAGTCTATTCCATAAATCAGCAATTTCATTATAACACACCTTACTGTAGTTACTGTATAATTAAGTGTATGTTTTATGTGCATTGGTTGATTATAAAGATGAATATGAATATTTAGAATGTTGATTCTTCCTACAGATATTTACATCTATCTTTGGAGTGGGACTGAAGACTGCAGAGAAGTGGTACAGAAAGGGTTTCCGGACTCTAGAAGATATAAGAAGTAATAATACTTTGAAGTTCACAAGAATGCAGAAAAATGGTAATTCTTGTGTTGTAAAACCCACACTGTCTCATACTTCAAGGTTACCAGTTGTTGGGGGGTAATTATATTCCGACAGACTAAAGCTAAAATCCAGGCTAATATGTAATCACATAGATGAAAAATCAAAGACCTATTTAACTATTTTTACCTATAACTGTTCAGTCCTTTCTTAACTTAATCCAATCATTTATTAGAACAAGGATGGGGACACCCCTTTATGACAGCTAATAGACAGTTAATGAATATAGTTTATTTACTTTCCACTCTTACGCGTTGACTCTGAGTAAAGGGTGCAATAGAAGACCAGGGTGCTCAGTCTAGTCACTGTACAATTTGCATCATTTTAACATTTGCATTAAACACCGCTGATTAAATTATTGTCCTAGTTCAGTATAGATAGTACCTAGTTCTCCCTTTTAAAGAGTTACATATTGTACAGGATGCCAGGGATGGGTCCTGGATAATCCATATGTGTGATCCATTTTTGAGTTGTGTCGTCATTAAGGAAACCCTTTCCAGGCTGGTTGGAAACAGACCAAGGTTTAAGAGGCAGTCTGGAACTCGGTTTAAAAGGCAGACTGAAGGGCCTCGTCTGTGGAATAGGTAGGGAGGATGGGAGGGCCTCCTATTCCATCCACCCAGTACTTGAACTGGGGGTTGAGTCTGCCTTCTACACAGCAGGTGAATAAAAAGAGGTCAGCTGACCTGATGAGGAGGAGAAGTTATGGTCTTGTATGAATAGACATGTTTTGGCTGTAGTAAGCTGAACTACTTTGGGAAACCTTTTAAAAAAGTAATGTAGAAAAATATCCTTCAGAAAGGATGTCTGAAACTGTATGACACCCTTTTGTTTATTATCATTTTCAAGAAAGACTTTATTGTGGAGTGGCTGCTGCTGAGCCCTGTTATGTTGCTTTGATTTAATAAAAAGCTATTTCTGGAAGTGAACTTGGACTGAAGTGTGGTGATGGTGACCCCCTCAGACCACTCTAGTTCACACAATTTTGTGGAGGATGAGCCTCAAAGGAGTGCTCTCATTAACATCAATCCACATTATTCATATCTCTTTAGGGCTCCTGTATTTATTTGCACCACACAGTCCACCCTTATAGCAACAAAACAAAAATCAACACATCAATCAGCAAAGGCTTTTCCTTTTAGCTTCCAGAAAGCATATCGAGCCTGAGTCCTAATAGTCACAGTACTGGGCCCCACACTCCCTTGTGTGCCTTCAGTATCTGTTGTTCCAGCAGCACAGTCTCAGCTCCCTTTGTGAAGACACACTATTCTGGACTCCCTTCAGGATACATCCCCTGACATATTCACTGCTGGATATAGTCCATTTACATAGGGACAGACACTTGGTCAGTCACAGTATACAGGATAGCATTGGTAATGTTTATTTTCTGCTGGCTTTAACTATGAAATAATTAGTCTATAAAAACATATGCAGACTGCAGAAGACGAAGCTATTTTATGGGCTGATTTGGGCAATTTCTTCATTATGTTATTATCAATTAAGCAGATAGAAGGCCTTGAGTTAATATGTGGGGGTGCTTGTATGTGGAAGAGAACATACAATATGCATTTAAGGAGCTTCTTATGCAGGTTATACAAGCCATCCTCAAGTTACAGAACAGAAAAAACCCATCCAAGAAATTGCTACTATCTGTGGCAAAATCTACAGCATGGCACATCCTGAAAAAGAAAGATATAAGAAAAAATCGAAAGTGTAAAGTAAACCACTCTTTCCAGGAGGTCGGCGTATCGATATCCAAGTCTACCAAAAAGAGATCACTGCATGAAAGTAAATACAGAGGATAAACTACAGGATGCAACCACTCATTCAAGAATAGAAAGGCTAGATTGGAATTGCTGAAATGCTTAAAATGGTCTTAAAAAGTCAGCACAGTTCTGGAAAAATATCGTTTGGACAGATGAAACCAAGACATCAATCAAAATATTGGCAAGAGAAGGTCTGGAACAGCTCATGATGGAAAGTATAGCTTTCTCCGAGACGTCACTTCCGGTATCTGGAACGCAGACGGCATGGCGTCATGACGTCATGTCCCTAATTTCCAGCTGGCTAATTTTACAGCTATGGAGAGCACCCATCTGGCCCTAGACCAGACAACTAGGTTGTCTTGTGAGAAATCTGGCTCTGCACCAGTCAAATAGATTTTTACTTTCATTTATGGAAGTATGATCTACATAAAAAAAAATTGTTTCTGGACTGTGAATTTCCTTTTTTCCGATTATATATACAAAATAAAAACATACTGGTAGATGGTGGTCAGGAATGTATAATGATCCAGAAAAGGTTTACAGAAACAGTTCTTCCTGTATCTCACAGATCACTGACACTGTTTCTAACCTTACCTCCTTTTATCCACATCTAGAAAAAGGTTTTGGCTAAAGAGACACTTTACCAGAGACAGTGGTTTATCTTCCTCCAGTCTAATGGCTCATAAAAATAAAAGAATGGGATTTACACCGCAAAGGTTAACAGCTTGTGTGCTGTTATTTTCAGGTTGTAATCTGGTATCCTGGTGTACTTTATTGTCGGCTGCCATTTCTGCAGCTGAGAAACATAAAGAATCAAAGAACATGAAAAATCATTTGATCTCTTATTATCTGCCAAAATCCCAAAAGAACAAAAACCCAATTTTAAAACATTACATTTTATTCCTGGAATTTACCTAAATTGTCTAACACTTACATTCAGTATACTCTTTCATTTACACTTACTCTACATTCATGCTGGATTGTTCTGTTATTATTTATGCGTAATTTCTATTTGATAATTTATTTATTATATTCTAGTTTTTTTCTGCTCTTCAGATTTTTCTGATAATGATGCCATCTGGGATTGCTCAGTTGTAATTTATTTCCCATATACATTATTAGCACTTAATTGTGCAGTCTCCATTGGCATAATTAGGTATCCAAAGCTGCAGATGGCGATTGTTTCATCTGGTCACAACATTTGATATATCATAAGTTCTTTAAAGTTCCTGAAAAACGTTTCTTTGAAACTGTTGACCACTTCCCTTAAGGCCCCCATACACGGGTCGGATTCCGGCCGGATTCCGGGCCGATCG
>CM070037.1:51838786-51863414 GCA_036250615.1 Ptychadena robeensis | reverse complement strand
GTATCACTTTTGGTACAGAAATCTGCACCTCAGTGAACCGCCAGGGAGGTTAATGTAAATTAAATACATCAAATACCATTTGATATGATAATCATTGAAATATTTGATAATCATTGAATCATTGTAAAGATTTTGAAACTGTGTTCTTAATGTTTTAGCCCTAATGAATGGGTATCATTAAACTACTGAACTGTACCTGCTGATTTACGGTATTTTATGAATAATATTTATTATAGACTTTACACCCCTTGCATTTGTCCCCATCCTTACCTGAACCATTCGCTTTAGAATAAAACACATGTGAAAGGTGGAATGAAATCTCATCTTAAAACCTGCATTAAAACTGTATTCTGTAAAAAAAGTGTTACAGAATCATTCAGAAAGGATGTAACCATGCAGCATCAACCAAAAATTTTAGTTACAGTTTTCAGCAGCACTTTTTGTGTTAAAGAAATATGTTTTTCAAAGTTGGATTCATGTTGGGGAAGTTTGAACTTCTGTTTTACAGAGTAATTGTTTTAATCTCCTTGGTGTATCATAGCCGAGCAGATGTAAACCAGAGAACTCCCATGATGCAATGCATATATTTAGTGGATTGCTATGCTGTCAGCATGATGTAGTGGTAGATGAGTACACAGATATAACATTTTCAGAGGTAATTGGGCACTGGGCAGCAAATTATCTATCCTTCTTCAATGAAACAAAAGTAGAGAAGCTTTGCTTAGGTTACTTGGTGTGAGTTCACCATTTTCTCTTAATAAAACAATATTTTTCATACCCTAGAGCTTTACATGTGTTTCGCAGTCGAATGCATATAGAAGGTACAGAAGTTTTTTTTTACTGTAGCAGTGGTTCTCAAACTATTGCTGGATGATCTTTGCTGGTCTATGCAGTCAAATTGTATTCCTTTAGGCTATGTTTCGACGGTGCTATTGGCTCCGTTGGGTCCCCCTGCGCCAAGCACATTTCTTTTGGCAGGGACCCGACAGAGCCACCGGTCGGAGGTTGACATACTGCACTACAGACCCGATAGCACCATGGAAACATAGCCTTTATTGTCTGAGACCTATAATGTTATGCCACTTATAGTGTTGAGCTCAAATATATAATCGGATATCCAACGCGATTGCGATTTTTCGTGATTTACTGCGATTATCGCGATCCCATTCATTGCAATGGATCGCTATTATATAATAGTGATGCGATTTTTTAAAACGGAGATGACGGATATTCTCCCAGTCGAATATCTGTGCTCCATTGACTTGCATGCATTGCGCATATTTAATCACAATTGCGACTTTTAGATCACAATTTATGTCCACAAGTGCGGATATTCGCGATTACAAATATGGAATCGAATATTATGGCGGATATTCACGAAATTACGCAAATTCGCATATTGCCTAGTCGCTTATCACTAGCCAATTATAACCTTCTCCTGTTGTCTAATGTGATGGACAGTTAGCCTGTTGTTTACTGGTACACCTAGTAATGCTCTTTCTTTCCTAACATCTTGGTGGATAGACCAAAAGTGAGTGAACAATTAATACAGTGTTCTTCTTCCAACATGAATACACAGGCTGCATTAAAACTAATGGATTACTTGATTGCCCTTAAGAGCCAATGTCCACAATGACATCAAAATGATGTGTTTATTGTGAGGGCCATCACTGGTTATGCCGGCCATACACATGCCAATAAACGGCCGGATTTTAATCTGGCCGACGGGCGTGCGCGCTCTCGCCGTCGGTCAGGTTAAAATCCGGCCGTTTATCGGCATGTCCCCACATGGGGCGACAGATCCCTGTCGCCCCACTTCTCGGCCGGCCAGAGATCCGACATGTTGGAAAATCTCTGGCCGGCCGAAGCCGATGGAAGCCGATGGCCATAAGCAGCAATGAAGACGAGCGTCTCCATCGCTGCTTATGGCCGGCACACAAAGGGTGCCTGGCCGATTGTGGGGCCCCAGAATGCAATGCGAGGCTAACGTGATGACGTCATCACGTTAGCCTCCCGGAGCGATATCGGAGGACGATATCGCTCCGGCTCTGGCTGTGTATGGCTAGCATTAGCCTAGAACACTAGAGCCTATATAGCCGATGCATACATCTGCCAGGTGGTTATGTAGGCTGTTCAAGTGTCTGAATTAAAAAGGTTGACAAGGACATACATTGCCCATAGCATTGGTCCCCACTTTCCATCTTCTTTGTGCTTTTACTGGAAACTAACCAACTTGCAGTTAGTACTCACATTTTGAGACAGATAGAGAGAAATGAAAGGGAGTACTTGAGCTGATTTAAAGTAAGTAGAAATATTAAATGCAAAAAAGCAGGGAGCAAATAGAAAAAAACAGCAGGGAGACAATCGTGTAGCAGTTAAAACTGAAAAGAAAGATGGAAAAATGATCAAAATGCGAAAGCCAACATGAGGCATAAGATGTCCAGCGTAGATCTAGATATCTCCTCAGTGATTTCCTTAACAAAACAGCTTAATGCCTCACATTATCTTATTAAATATAAGCAAATACTACTGTTATGAATTAAAAAATATCAGAACTTGTTAACTTTGTTTAACAGTGCCAAAAACATTGAGACATCTGCCTTTACACACACACAAACTGTATAGACACCGTTATCTTAATCTATAGCTTTAGATTTGTAATCTATTCTGGGAAAGCTTTTGTTTCAAAATTTTGTAGCGTGCCTATAGGAATTTTTGTTTCTTCTTCATTTGTTTGGTCAGGCACTGAAGTAAGAGGAGACTGCATGGCTCTCACTGTCCTGGTCATCTCGTGGGTCAGGGCTCTGTGAAGTTCTTCCTCACCAAACCATTCATCTAGGTTTTAACGTCTTGAGTGTTTGCCTCTAATAAGTTCAACACAAACATGAACTATTATAAGCATAACTCACCCGAGATACAAGCTGGAGCTGTAAAGAGAGGGGGGGAGGGGGGGTGGCTAATTTAAACAGATTCATCTGTAATCTGTTTTGCATACCTGCACCACTCTTTTTAAAAGTAAATGGGCAGTTTGCCCAGGTTAATAGAACTTGTGTTGTGCACTGTTCTCCTGTAATCCACCCAGCACAGACATGTTCAAAGGATTGGCGTACAGAGAAGCAAGAATGTATAGTGCTTCTATAGTGGTATAGTGCTATAGTGGGTTCCAGGAATCCTCATTTGGGAATGTTTGGGGGTAACTCCTGGATCCAGCTTGGTTGGGGAAGAAGCATGGTTGAGTGTCTCCCACGTGTTCGACCCTTCCATGAGGGGTAATTGGTTGGTGGTGTTGGGAAGCCATGTCCTCCCCGGTTTTTGAGGAATTATCATGTAAGAAATTTTGTGGAATATTTATAGCTGGCCGCTAGGCCTGTCCCATGCTTTCAAGCATGGAGCCCTTATTTATCTGTTTATGTAGTATGTCCTCCCAAAACCCTCCCCCCTGCACATTTGTTTTGTTCACCGGTACGGCTGTTAGTCCTCTAGGACTTAAACCCTGAAAAGTGGAAGGGAGAGACTGTTGATGGCTCCGACCCTGTTCGGGGGGGACACCCACCCCGGTCCCTAGTACACAGGAGACTTGGTTCCGGTCAAGGTCACCTGGGCAGCGGGACACTTAAGGGTCAGGTGGCTTTGGCTGTCTTTTTGGGGAACGAGTCCTTAGCCCCTTTAGGGGTGGGACAACGAAAACAACCGTGCAGTTTTTGTGTGGTTTTACTATGTGTGCATTTCACATTTTTTGCACTGGGTATATGGTTCATGATTGTGTGAGTGGGCACACGCCAAGGTTCAATAAAAACTGTGTGCTTTCTATCCCTGCATCTGACACTTTGCGTTAAACTTGTTTATGCAAGGGTTGAATGTAGCTGCTATGAAATCCCATTTCATTAGGCTCTTCATTTACTATTCTTGAGCCAATCTAAAGGCCATATGAAGTTAAGTGACCTGTATCTATGGTCACTGTAAAAAGTTGCCAACTTCTGCTCCAGTTCCCTTTTGTTCCCAGTTACTTCCACTTAATGGGTTTGATTGCTGGCTGTTCATATATCAATTTTACTGTATTTTAAGGGTTGCTTATTGTATAGGCTTCAAAGAACTTTTCCTAACTCTGTGGAAAAATCTAAAACACATAGAGTTTGCAACTCTAGAGCTAAAATCTGTATTTGGATTTGAATTTAGAAATCTACAAAGTTAGGTTTCTAAAAGAGTTATGTTTGGAAAATACATTTATCTATTCATTTCATTTGCAAGAGCATTTGAAAAAATTGGAACTATCTGCATTAAATTATGCTAAAATCCACATTTTGTAAACATAATATTTCCTTTTTAAGAGAACTTGTTAACAGAAAAGAACCAGCTGTCTTTTAGAGCCTGGATTAATGTTTCCATGTAATATAAAATTCATTGTGGGTGCAGTCATTGCGAGAATATATCTGCAGGCTCTAGGCACGTGTCAAGCTCTGATTCTATCTAGCTTTGTGTGAAAGAGATTTAGATAGAAGATGCCAACAACTCTGATTTTCCCCTGCCCCTGCCCTGCCCTGCCACGGCAGCATGAATAGAACAAAGTAAAAAGGGATTTCTGCATTGTTTCCATCTGTTGTACTTCTCTGTGATATTGCGTGATATGAAGCAGACTTGCTTTAGGTAGACTGATGCTATTTCATTTTACTGCTAACACGCTGTATTGACTTACAGGGCTACTTTACTATGAAGACATCTCTGGTTATGTAACAAAGACAGAAGCAGATGCGGCTGAGCACCTTATCAAGACCATTATTTGGAGATATGTATCAGATGCCATTGTGACGGTCACCGGTGGCTTCAGAAGGTATTGTGTCACTGGCAGAATTATTCAGCCCATCCACAGCAAACATCCTTGTAGATTTTGGCAGAGATATTTGAATATGTTTCTCATACAGATGGACAGATGTTTCATAAAAAAATATTATTAACATTTGCAGAGGATAATTCAAGAGTACATAAACATGTCTGGGCTATTTGCTAGTCCTCAATACATTGCTCATTTCTCTTTCAAATGACATTTAGGACACCCATACATATATAAATGCTCTGATGACCTGCTGGATGTATGCATAAAAAAAAGTAATATCCCTGAGTATGACAACATTTACATGCTAATGTATGTTAAATTCCTACACAACCACACCTAACTCTGCATTATGAGGTACTGATTAGGTGATCACCTAAAACAAATCTAAATAAGTGTAGAAATATATAAACACTACTGTAATACAGACTTTCCTCTTGTAATTTGACTAGATGGTAAACACTGCCAATTTACAAATAACTACTGTACTTTTTGAAAATGTGAATAGACCCCTTAAAACTCTTTCTAACTACTGTACATGTCAAAACTTAAAAAAAAATGGTTTTGAGTGACAAATAAAAGACACAAGCCTGGCTTAAGTGGCACAAGGATATAGTTGGACGTTGGGGTGCTACTAGTCAATCAACAGGCACTGAGGACAAAAAAAGCTACAACTGGGCAGAGGGTGAAAACAAATCAGCACTAATAACAATGACCCTAAACTCCTTCGAATGTCACTAGAGCAAGAACAGTAGGCTAACATCAAGTGACCTTCAAACACACAGGCAAACTGTGATTGGAGTGAAGTGCAAGACCAGTTCAAAACAGGTTCCTACAGGCAGGACTGAAGTGAGAGGTAAAGAAAAGTCTGGCTGAGAAATGAGACTATAGATAATTGAAGAAAGGTCATCCCCTCCCCAACAGTTGGTCATCTTGATTTGCCAGACCTAGAGAAGCCTACAATCCACAGTGTCTCACACAAACTGTAAAATATAGAAAAGGATTAATAATGACCTTGGGGTGCCTTAGAATGGCTTAAAGGTAAGGTTCCACTACGGAGGACAGAAAAACACATGCGGAAAGCATGTGTTTTTCTGTCCGGTTTCCCTGCAGTGTACTTGTGGTTTCCCCACGGGTTTTTCACAATGTTTTTTAGCCCATTGAGAGTCTATTACCTTTCAATGGGCTAAAACCCACAGCAAAACCACGTCTGATCCACATCCATTGAAATCTGGTGTGGGTACTCATTTGAGCCATGGATTGCAATGGTGCATTGCTGACATGGAAAAACATATTTTTTTCCATGTCCACACTGCACCACAGCCAATTCACGGCAATGTAGTCCAGCTCATTGGGGGCAATGTGTGCGGTTCAGCCACAGCTAAAAAACCACAGCACATCTGCTCCTAAACTGTGGGCCTTACTCTCAATGTGTACATTTTTATTTGACTGATGAATCAAACCACATACAAGGTCCCCTTAGAAAAGCACTTTTGCTAAGACATTTATTCTTCTCAGATTATAATTATTTTCATCACAACAGTGCTGTATGCCAAGAGAGACAGGGGAATCTAGGTCTGTAGGTATCTAGGTATAGGTGTTAATGTAGGCATACAGGCCTCGATTCTTCCTCAATAGATGAGGGACAGACTGCAGCTTGATAACGTCATCATCAGCCGGCCACTCTGTTAGTTAAGCCAATGGCTACCTTTAGTCAGGCCAATCTCCAGATTGGAAACCTACTAATGACATCAAGATAAAGATGGATGGTCAGAAACCATCAAGCAATGTTGACCTATTTTCTTGCAAATGTTATTTAAGTTATGCATAATTTCTCTTGATGAATTGTCTTTTCCTTTAATATTATGCTCTAGAGAAAAATATTTAATAAAATTTGGAACCTGGCTATGGCATGGTGGGTCTCAACTTCCACTATAGCCAAATTTAAAACAAAAATGACTTGGTACCTACTGAAGTAGAATATGGTGGGGGACATGAATAACTTAATAAATTTTGACCAACTCCAAACTATCTGTACCCAAAAAAATGTATTATTATCTACCCTCTGATTCAGATCACACTATATTAAAGTTTATGGACATCTTTTTCTACACTGAAGAACCCTCTGGACCATTTGGTTTCCCTTTAATGGGTCAGTGGTAGATACCAACTTAACTGACATATCCTGACATGACCTCCTCTTTCTCCCCTTTCTCTATATTCCTTATTTATATAATAAAGCGGATTTTCATTGTTATCCAGCACAATCAAGCCTTCTTAAAACAGAAGGTATTTACACGGCCCAATCCAGCACAAATCCCAAAACTTTAGGTGGAAGCCCTGCACTGCACTGATGATGGCCAAGTAGCCTGAAATGGCTCTGTACCAAAAAGGCTATATTTGCACTGTACACCAGCGATTTCTGGATGTGCATCTGGCTGATGGGGCGAAAAGGAACAATTTGCATGGCTCCGCCCACTGTCCCGACACGAGGGCTTCCACCTAAAATTTTGGGATTTGTGCTGAATTGGGCCGTGTAAATACCTTCTGTTTTAAGAAGGCTTGATTGTGCTATGCACTGCTCGAGTTGAGGGCTTTTTGATTCCTTCCATCCCTTCTCACCATAACCTTCATTGTTATCCAGGAAACTGTAAACCCTTTATGCATGAACCCTTTATTTAAGAACCATGTAAACATATAAATAGTTCTCAAATGCTTATCTGAAATATACTAACCACATGTGCCAAGCCTTCATATTGGCCAAATAGGGGGTCAATTAAATAGGATAGTCTGTTAAACTGGGAAATATCACTAGTTTATATACCACATACTGATCCTTGTATCAAAAGTTTCACATAGGCATTTATGTGCTAATCATAAATAAAAAGAATTTTGTGATGCGGTTAAACTGGTGTATGCCAAATTTAAATTAGGTTTGTTCATGGAGGTGTCATTAAAGGGTTCAATAATTTTATACCAGTAAAGGCCTTCATTTGAGAAAGTATATTTACTTTAATATCTAACAGAATATCCTTTATAGATAGTAAATGAAAAGATAACTTTTATAGCTTGTTTAAGTTCATCCAACAGCATTTCAGTGGGATTGGAAATGCCCATTTCAATGTATTCATCCTTTAGTCATTGCAATCATTAACAGCTTCCTATGCCTTTTCTTCACCATAAAGCAATTCTTGGTGTGCCAGCACAAAGTATCAGCTGTAAAGTGAGATTGGTGAATCTTTTAATTGGTTGAAATGTTGTCTTTCTCTGCAATGTGGAAGAGACATGTGCCAAAGAAGAATGAGTATGGGCTAAGAGCACGTTCACTTTAAGAAGGTGACATTTAAAAAATGTTACCTTTTTAATAGTTAAAGAATTGACGTGCTGTACACTATATTCTACATAGTTGTGTGTAATGGGTCAGTCATAATTTATATTAAATATTTTGATGTGTGCAAGTATAATACATTGTTTGGAGTGGTAAATATTTATAAAACATGTAAAAATAATGACCCATGATTACCATTCTTCAATAACAATAACATTCATTTATTTATTAGAAGAGAGACTGTGCCTTTCCCTGCTAACAGATGTATCTAAATTATTTAGCAGCTCATCATCCCTGTTATCTTGTTCAAGAGGATCTAAAGCAAGCATTGTTGGCTATGGATTTTTATTTATTACCGTCAGCTGACAAATACTTCAATACACTTATATCTCAGTACATAACAACTTATTTATTCTAAATTGTTCGGAGAATATAGATATGTAATTAATGTGTAAGATATCAACTGATATAATTTAGAGGTAGCTTCCATGTATATTTAGAGAATTAATTGCAAATCAAGTATGTCAAGTTTACCACTAGCATTCATGGATGAGACTCTAAGTTGAAAATGATTTGCTAAATGACACATCACTTTCAATGCTGTTAAATAAAGACTTTGTCCTTATACTTAAATTGTACTTTGTGAACAAAGCTCATTCTTGCATTTTTAGTACATTTGAGTGCATGCAATCTTCAATCCATACTAAATAACCATATATACTCCAGTAAAGGCCCCAAGGATGTCAGTGGGAGTTACGGACAAAAGACCACTGATTCCAACCACAAAGTAAAAGAAGTCAACTTGATCCCAGAGATGACTCTGGTTGATGTCCTGTGTCTGTCTCTTTCGACACGTTTCCCCCGTAACAATCTGGGGCTTCCTCAGGAAAAGACACTTAAGACGACATGATCTTATGAGAAACAAAATTCACAATTATTACATGGTCACAATCAGAACCTATACAGTACAACAATAAATATTCCTATGTTCGCGAGTTTTAGATATATACGCCGAGTAGGTTCCCCATGTATACATATTCGTTTAAAGACAATACCATCTCTAGGGGCGATACTCAAGTATGCCAACCATGATCTCCCCTTTTCTCCTTGACCATCCTTAATACCTGTGTTTTTTTATACATTGCTCACTGTGATTTACCACTTATTAACATCACTCGGTATGCCTGTAGTACTTACCAGGAAGATGCATTACTAAAGGTCTCTGTAGTAGGGGTTTAAATATGCACTCGTGGGTAATCCAGATTTGCCAATAATTGCCGCCCGGGCCTTGATGTTAGTATTCTCAGGCTGTGATACTAGTGGGTCGTTATTAGTAATCCTTAACAGTACAAACTTACCTCCGGCATCGACCGGGTCTCATTATCCATAAGAACACAGACCGGTAGACCAAATCCCTAAGGCCAAAACAACCAAAAAGAAAATTTGTTAAATGAATAAGTGAATAAAACAATTATTGAATCACACCACCCACTAATCTTCCACCTACATCTACAGTGATATTCCCTCAAAGGGGAGGGGGGCGTGGCTACACCACCAGGACAGCTGCTTCACCATTGAAAATCATTCCATCCCACACTCCAAACATCAAAACAACTCTAGTCATTCATAGTCCACTCATATATACCCCTTTCATCATTCAACCATGGACCTGACATCCCCACCCCCTCTCCCCTCCAGACATCCGGATCATTGACATCAATTGAACATACACCCACATCACCCCCATTCCCCGGCTCGACCCCACTTCTGCCCCACCAATGTTCTCCCTGTTTTTTCATTAACTATTCCTAAATCTGATCACTATCTCCACTAACTAATCCTTGACTCTCACCTTAATCAGTCAAGTGTGCCAAGAGAAAACATTTGTTTTTGTTACAATATGTACAACCTTGTAACTTTTTGTATAAAGTTGAGCTTCTAAAACCAGAATTGTATTGAAGGATCTGCGACATCCAGATAGCTTGCTTCTCTAATGACTTGAGTTAGCCAATAAACGGTATCACTTGAACTCCAAACTCTCTGTGAAGAGCAACTATATAACAACAAATTCATTTAAAAACAAATCTGGCAAAATGTAATTTTTCATTCAAAACAGATACTTTTCATTTAAACCTCTTTCATTTCTCTTCTTTTTTTTTGCCCAATGAACAGTAATGTAAAAGAAGATTATTTTTGCTATGACACGAATTTCAAGGAATTAAAATAAAAATAGAAACACTTAAACGTCTTGTGACAGTCTTGCAGAATAACTGGCATGGTGCAGGAATATATTCTTTCAAGTGAGAAAGAAATTAATTAATAGAGAGGACTAAGAGAGCTCAGCAAGAAGTTGCAGGCTTGCCAAACTTTGCTAGAAGCAGAAAAATTATACCAAGCATGGATGGGGAGCAGCAGGGTGCACACTGCTTATAAAATGATAATGTAGTGCTGTATAACAAGAAAAAGGGTCACACATAGAATAGTTCAAGCACAACTTCATGATTTAAATGAATACATTCATCATTAGTCATAAAATAAAAAAGCAACTCTTCTTTCAGGTTGAATTGCAGGACACCCCCCCCCCCCCCCCCAGGAGGAGTTCCATGTCACATGGGCCTGGGCTATCAAAGCAAAGCTAGTCAACTGTGATTCATAATTTATTTCAATCCTGCCCTTAATTCCCCCACCTAGAGAACAGAATTTAGCCTTCAAAACTGTGTTTTTCACAGTAAAGAGTCTTGGCTACTTTCTTATATATTCATATGACTTTGTTGTAGTTGGAATTTACTCCCTATATATCATGTCTTCTCTTCAGTTCTTCACTGTTTCTCTAAAGTTCATTGTTACCCCAGTGCTCTTAATTTCCATATCCATGCTTTTGTTGCACTCTTTTTCTGTTTCTTATAGATGTCTCTTACATTCTGTGAATAAGTTTAATATTTGATGCCAATAGGACAGTGAAAGGACAGGGGAGCTAACTTCAACACATATGCAACAAATCACATAATCAGTGGTCACTCAATGGTCAAAATATCAGGCAAGATAAAGTATACAATAATGACAGAGTAGCAGAGACAGAGAGGGTAGGACCTGCAAGGTTGGGAGGTAAGTTGGCACATTGTGGCACAAACTACTACAGCCCCTGAGAATTTAGTTCTACCCAACAAACAAGATAGGTTTGGAGATTTGGAGGTTTGGCTCCATAATAACTCAAGCATGTACAGCCTCTGAGAATGAACCCTCTATCTGTTGTACGTTATTATGGCGTTATTATAATTATGGCAGATTATAATCCACAGAGATTCTTCAATCCCCCCCCTCCCCCCTTCACATCCCTGGTGTTATTGATGATGATGTGCTGAAATAAAACAGCGCTGCCTCTCTAAAATGGAGGTCAATGGCGCCCCTGTCATTGATGATGCCAAAGAGGCGGACATGATGAGATCGGCAGGTCTGACGAAACTCTCCATTGACCTACACTAGGAGCATACTCTCAGGTTGATTGATTGTAGTGCTTTAAAGGATAAACCTTACCCGAATACAAGTAAAACACAAAAAACATTTCCCAATTGTATTAAATTTTTAATAAATAAAAAACACATATAAATGCATTGTAACAGTGTTATGTGCTCCATCAACTCCCCCTGCATAAAGCTCATTCCTTGACAGGGATGTCCACATAGCCCATCCATATTACATGCTTCTGCACTGGCTGTGTCCACGGAGTTGCGCCAGTCCGCTGGCTGGAGATTGATGTAGTAACTATGAATTTTGATTCAATAAGTATTTAAAACTTTCGCAAGTGAGAGAAAAAGCAAATGGACTATATTGAATGTTAGATATATAGAACCAACACATATAGGTAGTGATTTTTGTGTTTACTCATTAATTTTATTATGAAATGTATTTTTTTTTACATAATTGTGTGTGTTTCAAACATTCTTATATTCAAGATGTTTTCTAGGCCCTTGTACTGACATTTTTGGTGGTCTTTATGTCGCAAGCCAACTTTTCTTTTGGTCTTCCCTCACTCCCTTTTGCTTTGTTATTTATATACTATGTCTTTACCATTTTAAATTAATACGTACAAATTTTTCATATATGTACATATCTTTTTTTTTGGGGGGGGGGGGGGGGTCATAATAATTTGTTCTATAAATCTTTAAATGATTAATAGAGCATTTCCATGGTACATGATTTGCATATTTAGAATGCTTAGCTGTGGCTGCCTACTTCTGTTTGTCTCTGTCTAAATAAACCAGGGGTGGGCAAACTCATGGGTCATAATGGGGTTTTTAATTTGACAGAGGGACCAGGCCAACAGCCTGTAAGGGCTGCCCCTGGCATAGGTCCTAAGTCCTCGTAGTCCAGATGTGAAATTTTAAAGATTAATAAATTGAGGCTTTTGATAGGCAAATTAAACATTCTATTGCAACCAAACCACAGCCTCTAGGAGGAGACCCTGACAATAATCTTCACATATTGAAGGGAATGAGTGGAGGGAAGCCAGAGTGCTTTGACATCAAGAACCGGATTAAAAGACTAAACAGGACAGTTTTGGCCCATAGGCCTTAGTTTGCCCACGTCTGAAATAAACCTTTGTATGGTAAGGTGTCTTCCAAACGAAGTGCTGTTTTACTTAATGTGAGCTCTGAATAATAACGAAAAATAAAGTATTTTTTATTTTTTTTATTTTTTAAGTTATCTTTTTTATTGATTTTTTCTCTTTTACAATAATACAAAACAATACAAAATATATTCAAAGACATCAAGGAAATCCTGAAAAGATTGGGTACAGACCCATGTGAACCTCTAGATGAATACATTTGTGAAAAGGAGGGAGAAGCTTCTTCCTCCTTTTCCTTGATCTAAGGGGAGATGTTTTAACATGAAAAATTATAGTAATGGTCTAGTTATATCCCCATATATAGATTCGTCTTTCACATGGTGTCCCAAAGAGACAAATGATTAATAATTGCCCATATTACAATAGATTTACCTATCATTCATCGTATACGTTATTGCAGGCTTCATACATAAAACATAAAACATGAAAAACACATGATGAAAAAAAAAAACTATTCTAATTTGGTGGAGATCTTATGTAAATATAAAACTTTTTTAGATCATGTCAGCTGAAAAAAAAACTCTATAAGATACCCACTTCCTCTTCAGTGCTGTGCCACTCATTTATTATTTCCCCAAATAGATGTACTTAGCTTTCTAAATGAATGGCTACCCATCTCATTTAACCTAGAAGACCAAGGCTTCCTTGAGAACACATGGCATCATGGACCCACTGCCTGAGCGGTAGCTCCATGCTTATGTCATGTTAGTTTTCCTCTCTACATCATTGATACAAGTTTAAAAGAAGAAGTTCCCAGCATGTCAAATTACCCTGAAGAATAAATATGATAAAGAAGAAAAAATATGAGGTTTAGATACCATATATTGAATGTTGCCTTTTACCACCAAATTACTTCATCAGTTAATAGTGCACATTTTAACCTAAAGAAATCAAACCCTATAGATGTATTTGTAAGATATAAATATAAAACACTGGAGGAAGGGGAGACAACTCCACCCCCTCCTGTATAATGATTATCGAGCTGTATCTTTTTTATCTGCATACTGTGGTTTTGGCTGTTTTTACTGTAATAGGAAAATCCACGTCACATTTATCTTCCAGAATACTTTTTATGTCTTAGTGATCCAACAATTTTCTCTTGCTATTTAAGATAAATGATGAGCTTCAACAGCTGATACTGGCAAGAAGAGGAAAGTTCCGACTTCCGTGCCACAAAACTGCAAACTTGTTTTATGGCTTTCCTGTACCATGCGAATATTGTAATTATATCTCTACCTTCCTGGGGGCTCCTGCTGAGATGGATCCCTACTGTTTGTTTCATGTGCGCAGCATGGGCTTCAGCAAAGCTTGAATAGAATTTCCTGTGGATGGGAAATATTTCATGCAGAAAATACATTCAGCGCAGGCTTGGTCACCTTTATGTTCTGCAGATAAGACTGGATTCCTGTATTGCAAGGAATGTTCAGAGGTGCGCTTTAAGACTTTGCACTTTAACCTAGTATAAGCGATGTTGTCGAGTTCCTCTTAATGTTTTTCATGCAAGACTACCATTAGCAATTGTTACAACCTTTGTGAACAATTCAACACAATTATAGACAATACAACAAATTTTTTAAAAACATTTGGATTATGTATTAGCTTTTATACTAAATGAGTATAAATATTCGCTTTGCAAAAGAAATGTACTTTCAGAGAATAGTCAAGCTACTTTACATATCCAATGACGTACAAGAAAAATTAAGAAGCATTTTGCTTGCTCACTCATAATTGTAAGCAACTTTATCCAATTCACTAAGCTAAGCTAACTAAACTTCCACTGGCATGTCTATCTGTGCTCCGTTTTTGGAACACAGCAAATGCTGCCAGTCAAATAGGCACAGAAGTTTAGAAGAATTTACATGGACTCCAGCAATGGCTGCATGAGTTTTTTCATAGGACAGGTTCCCTGACAACAGAAAACTCGATCTGTTAATGGTACCAGCACTGGTTGAACACAGTAGTATGTGACAGGGCCCCAACAGAGGCAAAAAAATTTAAGAAGGGACACTGCCTGTAGGCAGAAGATAAATCTGAGTGCCAGTGTGATGCCAAAGAGGGGCAGTGTTCACATTTAAAAGGGGGAGGGCAGTAAGTGTGGTGGGAGGGCTGCATGTGTTGGAGTCTGTGTGTAAGGACCAAATCATAGTCACCCATTTCAGATACACAGATGATAAGCACACAGTGTGCAGAAGTTTACACTGAGAAGTGTTGTGGTGGGGCATTAGCTGTGAACAATATTGAACCCATGCTACATTCCCTTGTACACTACATTACTGAGATCTAGTTATGTTCCTTCTTCATACTAGCCTATGTATATCTAAGGAAGTCATGTTTTTATGATGACCCATAAACCCCAAAGTATATATTGTACATATTATAACTGCTTTCTTTTATGTGTTTGAATGCTCAATTGCAGGGAAGAGAGGGAAGAAAATATACCCACATATGGAGGACAGACAGCAGGACTTATTCATGCTGAGTGCAGAGGAACACTGGTGTATGCAGTGGTAGACAAAATCATTACCAAAACTTTACCCCTATTAAAACCAGATAAGGGGCTACCCTGGTCCAAATAATGTCCCTGTCATTCGTCATGGGTGGTGAGTCAGCCCACTGCACTTGCTGAGTGGACTGCGGGGGGGGGGGGGGGGGGGGGGGGGGGGGGGGGGGGGGGGGGGGGGGGGTTAAGGATAACCCAGAGACCTTACTCCAAGATAAGCTGTGGCATCCAGCCAGGAACACTACACATCTAACCTATGTCATAGACATCAGAAGAGGGTGACTGTTTATTATCCTAAATCAGTAATGCGCAGCCTAAATTTTAAGATCATTTGGGTAGAGTCCGCTTTGCCTCCTGTGTAATTTTTGTACTTGTTTGTATGCTAGTTGCTCATTCTTACGGTATTTGATTTACAGTGCTTCTTATGGATCTTTATAATTAAAAGTTAATACCGTATTTTTCTGACGCACCCAATTTTTAGAGCAAGCAAAAAAATAAAATATTAAAATGTAAAAAATCACTTGAAAAAAATCCCCTGAAGTACCCGATTTCAGCCACAAAAATGCTGTCACTAGAGAGCACACTTCCGGCATAAGGGGAGGGGGATTCTTCACTGTTCGCCTCCCTTCTTGCCATATGTGCACGGAACGGTGATCGCAGTTACAGGCAGATGCTATGTATGTCTCTCTGCTGTACTGCTTCTATCAGCAGGGCTCTGTACAGTACAGTTCAGTTGAGGGATCTGGCTGTGGCCGCACTTCTCATCTGACAGCTTGGGAGAGCTGGCAGGAAGCCAAGGCTGCGGGGGTCGCGCATTCAGACCATAAGACGCAGGTACTATTTCCCCTGATTCTGGGGGGTGAAAAAGTGCATATTATAGTCTGAAAAATAGGTAATAGGCAGACAAAGCTGTTCCTCCATATAGTACAGCAAGTGAATGCTGTCAACCTAGGACAGGGAACACTAAGAACACCAATATAAGAGAACCCAAACTAAACAAAAACCCTCTAAAAAAATTAGCAGAACGTTCCTGGTAATCTGCATTATATTATATTTTATTCTTGGTTTTATTGTAACGGTGTACACACAGTGTACATGCACACAGTGTACATGCATGTTGTCTAGTTTAATGTATCCAGCCAGTGTTAAATCTTTGCAAATCACTTTTCAGATATGTCTTCCAACAGAAACTCATAATCTCAGGAAAGAAATACATAATGTGTGTCTTTGAAAATGTACTAAAGGCGGTCTCTAGGAGCTTCTCCTGAGCGCTGGTGTGTGGGCACAGGACATTTTAATGTCAACCACTTAAATGAGCAATGTCATCCGCATGTCACTAATTGTATAATCGAGCTGCTCAACTCCTGAGATTTAGCTCCATTAAAACAATATTATGCATCAATTTGTCTGTAATATCCGTTATAAATGGCCTCTTTGAATCTGCCTTTTTTTGATCCCAAGGCAAATAGGATTGCTCCCATCATACTGAACCAGCCCGAGTTGCTAGAATAAATAGATTTTAACAAGCAATGATATTGCACATGGTAAAAATACGGATATTTGTGAAATTCCACCAGCCTGTAAAAAGAACAGATTTTGAAAGGACGTTGCCTAAGGCAGCCGTATTAAACAAAATATATTTGAAGTTTCTCTTGTAGGAAATTTAGGATGAACAGCTGTATTGCTTAATTAGGGAATAGGAGGCAACGTCTCTGGTGCTGGAGAAAATAAATTTTTTTTCCTTTTAATCTTTCTGCTTCAATAATCAATTAATTACGTTCTGTTTTTACATTTGCAGAATTCTATACTTTCATCTGTCGGCGTACTTAGAATACCATTGTGAATAGGCTTAGTGGAAGGGATCAGAGCTTCCAAGCAAAGAGTACAATATGTTCAGAGTGCTGTCTCTTCTAGAAACATAAGGTTACTGTGGAATTAGAGTACAGATATACATATGGAGACACTGTGTGCAGACTTTAGGTTTAAAGATCAATTTAAAACATCTAAAACTTCTCTTCAAAAAGTGCACTTCTGTTCAAATGCTTGAGAATTTCTCTTCAACAGTAAAAAAATTGTAAAAGTTGAACTCCAGGAGAACACATTTTTACCTGGGTAATGGGGTAAGTGGTCAATACATCTAAGGGAGATAATGGGTAGTCGCGCACAACCTTCAGCAACGATTACAGCGCTAGTGTTAGCAGTTGCCAGAAGGGCCCTCAGATGGTGTATGGGGCCTGAGCAAGGATAACAGAGTAAAATGGAGTCAGTATGAGGGATGGGTGTATAAGTTGTGTGTAGGTGTGCAGCTCTCAAAATGGAGGAGTGTGGCCCCCTGTAGCAGACAAATAAGAACAAGGACAGAGGTGCCCAACCTAGTACAACAATTGGTTAAATAATGTGGAATAGGATAAGATAAAACAAATTGAAACAAAACAACAGACAAGATACTCACATTGAGAGAGGTTTACAAGGCTGGCTCTCTCAGGGCCATGTGTTTTCTAGGAGGACCTCACTTCTTGGTGGGGGAGAAGAGATCACTTCCTGCTTATAGATACTGGGGGGCTCAATAGGAACAATGGGACACGTTTCGAGCAGATGCTCTTTTTCAACCATAGGTAGCCCTATGGTTGAAAAAGAGCATCTGCTCGAAAGTGGTCACTTCTTAACATGTTCTTAATACATCTAAGGGATGCCAATAGAAGGATACATTTACAATATTACTCATTCTACATGGTTTGGAATGAGGATTGATCCTTAGAACCCAACCTGTGTAATGCATGACTGCCGGTCCTGCACTGTAGGAAGGTTACTGATAAACATTGTGTGTAACTAGGCTCTATACCTAAGCCCTGTACAGAAATGTTGGTCATTGTGCAGCAATTATTTTTGAAACAAGGGCTGTACATAAGCTCTTTCTATTACATAGACATAGGAGGGTGGAGGAAGAGTTATTCTTGTTCTTTCCCATAGAAGTCTATGGCCATTTGGGCAGGACATTTCAGGTGTTTCCCAACAATATTCCAACCGAGTGCATAACTTGCCAAATTTCTACTAAGTAGTAGCAGTAGCAGGGCTTTGCTGAAGCCCTGATTGTTAAGCCTTCTAATTCTTCTCTAGCATAATATTGTAGCTGTGAATTTCAAGGCAACCTATAGTAAATCATGACACTACTGGGAGTGAATAATCCTTCAAAGGTCAATAGCATCAGCAAAAAATGTTGAACTCCCTGTCTATGCTGTGATCTAGGTGATAAATAAAAACAATGAAAAGGATACACCTGCTACTGTTTCCTCTGACTCATTTGTAACCATGTTCCATTTATAACAAACATGTTTCTTTTGCAGCCTTTTACTCACTTCACATTATACATCCTCCAAATGCAGCCATGTTTTAGGCTTATATTTTTAAAAAAATTGACTGTCATAAGATGAAGTTTAACACTTCATCCCCCTCTGGCATGAAGTTATCCAGGTGTTTAAGAATTTTCGTCATTAAAGTGCAATTCACTGTGAACATTCACTGCGGAAAAGTCCAGCGAATACCCGCTGCCGATGTTTGCCCATCAATATAGAGGACAGCACGCCAGCTGTCCTCCAATCAAAGACCACTCTGTTCCATTGAACTTTGTGGAGTTTATTTGTATGCACATTGTGGCCAAACTTTTTGGAATGTGATGGGTGAAAGTTGCCTAGAGCCCTCTGGTACAGCCACCCTCTCTCCTTCTAAACGGTCAAGTCATATTTTTAGAAGGGTTCTTCTTTATTTTGACCCAGTAAAACATCAAAATTTTAGACCAGGGGTGTCCAAACTTTTAGCAAAGAGGGCTAGCTTTGGTTAGGTGAAAATGTGCAGGGGCTAACCATTCAGCCTGACATTTAAACCATTAACATTCAGGACCCTTTAATATCCAGGCAGTTGAGATGACATGAAGTTTGTTTGCAATACTTACCTTTGCTCGGCGAGCTCAAGGCAATGCTGAATTGCGGCGTATCCGGTGACGCTACGAGGCGGGGGCATAGACCTCCATGTTAATGGAGGGGCGTTTGTTTCCCAGCCCATATCGCTGGTGTCATTGGTGATGCCGTCAATATGTACAGGGGAGGAAAGAAAAATAGCAAGAGCACCCTTATTTAAAATGAGGAGAAGAATTAGCTTCAAATATATTTTACAAGCCAATACCACCAAATTAAATGTAATTCATGAAGGACTCCGGCATCCGGCATGATCATCCTCTGCAGCCTCTGCCAAGCTTAATATTTCACAGCGTGAGTTGTTAAACATTCTTTTATTAATCTATGAGTCTGCAAATGCCTCAGCACCCAGCCTCACTCATCTGCATTCTTCATAATGTAACATGAATGACAAATCCTGGTAAAGGGAAACATGAAATGGCTCTGGATATATGTGAGAGGACATGAGAACATGTCATGAGTGTTTAACATGCCAACATGGAAAACCAAAGTATTTAATTGGACTCAAGTGATTATAATGCATCTTATCATTGTCTAATATACAATATGGTCTGCAGGGAAAGGGTAGATCTACTTTAAAAAAAAAAAAAGGTACCAAAATTCTCTACTCATTCTGAAAACAACTGATATTAGGCATTACCACAGAAATGGATGATGGCATAGTTTATGGGCCAAAAGTAGCAAACGTTTTTATCCTTCTTTGGTCTACATACACCTTAACTATATCAATTTATCTGTTCTTTATTACTACATACTTAGCGAAGGTTTATAACTCTCCCATGTGAACTACAGCCAATGCCTCCTTTTAGCCACTCTGTTGTCAATAGCTACTTTTCGATTAACAGCAGCTCTGGCCATTTTGATTTTCTTGTGAGAAGGGTTGTGGGAACATTTGAAAAAAAAAAGTTGGCTCTAGCACATGTCGTTTTTGCATAAATTAAGTTCAAAGTCAAAGTTGAAATTCCGATTTTCAAAATTTTGACTTGATTTTGATCTTTATTTGTGCAAAAACTATTTGTGTTCGAGAAATACATTTTTGTTTTGTACCCCGAACCCTTCTGTACATCTCCAGCAAGTTTGGTGATAATACCATGTTCAGGAGCTTTGGAATTAACTCGAAATTGTCGAAATGGCCGAACTTTTGAAACATAATTCGACCATCTCTAAATGTGATACGCATTTTGCCTCTCTTAATCAGTCAGCAGGGAAAGAATTACTGTTTTTTGGCGATTTGATCACACATGAAAACTCATGAAAAGATATTTGATTTATATTCTATTGATGGATTACTAACACTATATGCCTGAATTTTCGTATAAGGCATTGTTGACCTTTACTACTTGCTACTCACTTCTTACACCATATAGTGGTTCCCTTTATTAACCATAGCACTTGGCATACATTAAACACACTCCATGAGTAGGGTGCCATATATGAGATTCCTCCTCACATACATGCATCATGGTCTATGGGTGTCAAAACACAAGCATTGTTATGCCTGCACATCCACATATAGATATTTGCTTGCCTTTTTTTGCATTAATAATATCTGCAGTGTCCACTGATTTGTCAGTGCCAAACTCTAAGAAGTAATTAAATCTCTCACCCTACCATAGATAAATATCTAGCAGTGACAGCCTGGAAACATGCATTATTAAACATAGCTGAAATCATTCTTCCTGTTTAACCATTATTTCATTACATCTAAGTTAGGAATACTTTGTTCATTATGCCAAAAAAGCTCAATTAGTGCATCAATTTTTCTGTGGAAGAACAATCACATTTTGGTGGTTTTTATTTTATAATATATAATGTCTCCAGATCCCTTATCACTGTAAATGTTATGGTAACTTTTTTTCTTAAATTTTGATGTGCTTTTTCTTTTCAATATTTGTATAGTTTTTTGTAAGATAAAAAAGAAATATTACATATAAGTATTTTGTATGTTTAAAATCAGCTGCATAACATTTTACAGGAAAAAGAGTGTGTATAACATAGCTAAATAGTGCAATCTGAATTGAATGCATAATACAAAAATGTCAAAGCAGTGCTACCTATTGGGCTGCCAGTTCATTTAGATTAAAGGTAAATAAAAACTGGTCATAATGATGTGATTAGGTAAATGAACCCCCCTAGCGTTCCTGGCGGCCCCATCTTGTCCAGTGCTGTCCTGATGGTATTGTACTTGACGAGATGGGGCCATCCGGGAAAGATTGGAGCCCCAGCTGCCCAAATATACCATTCTGTGCTCCCCCCCCCCCCCCCCCGTGGAGTGACATCACATCAGGGTGGCGGTGAGAGATTCAAAAGTAAAACGCACGAAAACAGTTTTCTATGGAGAAAACTGTTTTCATTGTGATTCCCCAGATGTACCCCTTTGAAGTAAACCCTCTCTCCCCTAGTGTGATGTCAGGGGAGAGAGGGTGCCAAAGGGAATTGTACTGGATACAATTTTAAGTAAAAAAAAACAAATTTTCAAATAAATAAATTTTTATTATAAACAAAAATATATTAATACATATTGTTTTAAAATCTATAATACAATAGAAGTATTTAAGAAATGTTACCATTCAAATAATACCTTTTTTTTAACATAATTATTTTTTACATATTTGTTCGTTTTAAACATTATTATATTCAGGATGTCTATTAGACCCTTGTATGGATATATTTTGTGTAGTTACAGGCCTACAACATAAAAAAATTCCATTAAAGTCTAAGGCGCGCTTTTCGTATGGAAATCTGTTCTCACAAGAGCGCTAGGGAGGTTAATCACGCATGAGGGCTGTTTGCATAGGGGGCCATTAATGGCAGAAAGAAAATTCTATTATCTTCAAGATATCTTAAAGTAACATCCTGCTTTGTATTCATGTGTTATATATCTAGAAGAACAACCATGAAGGTTATGGTAAGAAGGGATTAGAGGAATCGAAAAGTGCATAGTAAAGCCTTCGTAAAACAGAAGGTATTTACATGACATGCCCCATTCTATCACAAATCCATGGTCCACAAGACAATGTCATGGTCATAGTATTCTCCCTATTTACCTATTTTATGTAGTTTATATAAATAATTTATTATTTTAGCATGTATTTAGTTCTAGTACATATCTATACTTCTCCCATGCATATTTAAACACACCTAACATTTTGTTAACTGATCTGCCACCTCTGCTTAAAGTCAGTTACAGGTATTCATTACTAAGTTACATGACATTAACATGACTTAGTTACATGACTTTGACATGACTTAGTTACATGACTTTGACATGACTTAGTTATATGACTTTGACATGACTTAGTTACATGACTTTGACAGTTTTTCTTTTTGTATATTAACCTTGCACGTAGCAGGAGCAAACTTTTAATGCAAACTGGTATGAAAGGAGAAGTAATGTTCATTAGTAGAAAGTAGATTTGTCTCTATTTCCTGTGAATTCTATTTTATTGCTGACTCCTTCTCATTGTTTTTTTGCTGGCTGTCATAATATTCACATAGCATCAAGACTTTCTGAGCTACTGTACCAGAACATGCATGTAGGTCAGAGCTTCTGACTTTACTGTATTCATGTTTAGGGTGAATTGTTTAGAAAGTATCCATTCCATATTTAGGAAACTAGTGTTTTCTCCAATGCTGTGTGGTGTCACCCATAACCTCCTCTGTCCTGTCCCACTGGTATCTTCTTGGTTGAATTATTCAAATCATGAGTCAACACACTCCCTTAGGGCTTGTCCCCACTTGGGCCATCACCTGCTATCGCCCACAATTTTAATTGCGATGCGGCGATTGCATCCATTCATTTAAATGGTCTCATCCCCACTACCGCGATCGGCGCGCCCAACATTCTAAAATGTGGCTTATCACGTTTTTGAATGCAGGCTGTGGGCGGTCGCACCCTATCATGTCCAATTGTGTCCGATTGCGCCCATACAAATAAATGGATAAGGATCTCGGGAGATCACTCAAGTGGGGACATAGCCTTAGAGTTTACAGGGGCGGACAAATGTTTTGGCTCATGGAACACAATTGGTTTCTTCATTTGACAGAGGGATTGCAACCCAGGGAAGCGACGTTCTGCATTCCCCAAAAATTATAATAATTTTTGTATTATTATTATTATGATATATTTAAAGATGTTATGATATATTTAAATTTGCAAAAAGACACGTTGGCTCTCCTTTGTGTAATAGCTAGAGGAGGCCCACCATGTGCCCAAAGCATGATCACATTACTGTTGCTTCATCGTCTCTCCATGGTGACATTAGAAGATTTTCTAGGCAGAATGGAGCCAAAGCATTTTGGCACCAAGGTGACAATGTACCAGATTAAAAGAGAAGCTTTTAGACCAGACAGAATGCATACTATTTTTTTTATTGCCTGGCATGGATGAGAGAGCACCAAGGGGTACAGGACTAGAAGATACCTAACCTACAGGTGGTATGGAATTGGGTATAATTAGGGATTTCAATAGTTTAGTGTTTTAAGACTGTGGGCATGCTTTGTACATGAGAGGTTCTGGAATTGCACAAATGGCTCTTTTATGTTGAATACGATATAATATAGAAAGCAAGACATTCACTTTTACTCAAAGAGGAGGAAAAAAAATCACAAAACTTAACTTGATTCCCATTATGCGGTATTTACTTCTGGTGTGGCTAGACCACTGAGTGCTGATAAAATGGAACACCGTTTGTTGCTTTCTTCCTTTATATCAATGTCTTGTCTATCTAAGACTGAGCACTTGGTTTCCATTAGATGAAATGCTTTATGTAAATACATATGATTCTGTCTGCCAGAAAAAATGCTACAATCAAAAACAGCACTTTATTTCCTCGCTATTTATTTTACAAAAGAATGAAGCAATCATTGGCAAAACTCTCAATATTGCCTCAATTGGCTGAACGATGGAACTTTAATTGCTTTTAGTTCTTTCAGCAGACAAACCAGACAAAATGAATACAATTTCCTCTGTGTACAGCATCAGAATTCTCAGTAAATGGGGACGAGGTGACCTGTAGGTCTCTGTTGGAGAGCTAAAAGTCTCAGCATGACTTGGACACCGCTGGCTGATATCAGAATTTCTCACTTAATGCAAATGTATTACAGAGATCCATTATACAGCAAAATGAAAAGGCCAGTCCACTCAGAAATGTCTGGAAAAATGCTTGCAGCTTAAATCACCTACTAACATGAGTATTTGATTGGGACTGTAATATCTGTGCTTTGTGCTTCATCAACATACGGTAATCCATAAATGTCTAAATCCATATACATAAAGTTGCACTAATCAAGCGTATTAGGCCAACATCCCAAGTTATATGCGAGAAATATCTATCACCCAATCAGTCACAAGTTATGTAAGAGTATAAAGCCA
>CM070037.1:51811763-51832374 GCA_036250615.1 Ptychadena robeensis | reverse complement strand
TCTCGTGATCTGATTACCTGGATAAAGCTTACCCCCTGAGGAAGTCATTGTATGAAACGCACGTTGGGGCACGCTCCTGCGTCTGGCAGGACATTTATCCTGACGTTTTGATGTATTTCTATTAATGCTTAAATCCTATATGCACCAAAATGTACTTAAAAAACCATGCTATTAATATGTGAACAACATCGACACAATACTGACCAGCATGGCAAGGTCTAATTGTGTGGTTTTTACTTGTCTTTTATGTTTTCATTAAACTGTTTTATTTGTTAACTCTGTCTATGATATGTTTATAATCTGAGACTCAGGCCGTTAAAGTCCCCTTGCCCCTGTGACATTCTCTCGGGGGGAAACCCAATCACTGGGATGATCCTTAAATGGGCCTTCCTAGTTGATTAGCCCTTAAACAAATGTCTAAATCCACTTTTCAGACATTTGATATTCCAGAAATAGTATAGAAGGAGTGAGACTTAAGTTTATTAGTCACTTAAGTTTAATTGAAATGAGCTAGTAACTTATGCAGCGCTCCAGCATTCCCCATATACTGAATGATTGCTTATTGATAGGAATGCTATTTATCCCAGTTTTTAGGTTTAGATTGAATTATGAATCTATGTCTGGTGAATCTACATTATTGTGACCCTGATGAGGAGAGTCACCACTTTGTTTGTACTGGTGACCATTGCCAACAAGACAGAATTTGTTTGCAATTTCAGATTGTCACCAGAGCCATAGTTAAGGTGAAAAGCATAATTTTGTAGTGTTGCCCGGGGCAACCACTGGAGCTCCCAGGTCCTTTTTTCAATTTTTCTATGTCCCAACTCTGTCACACAGCTTGCACACAAAGAATAAATGGAATGTCCACACAGCTGTTAGGAGGGATAATGATTTACTAGTGGGAGTATATACAAGTCTTTAGGGGCTACAATCCATGCACACTAACCAGCTGCTCAGGGGATGTGGCTGATGGTAAGTGGTTACACTCTTTGGTGGAGAAGGAGAGCTTTTTTAAGGTTTTAAACCTTGAGTTACAAGCTCTGAAGTGGGAAAAAGCCCAGACAAAAGACCTGGCCAAAACTTAGCTCATTAGCAATAACCTCTGCCCAGAGGAGGGGTTAAGTCAGTATCGAGGCAAAGAACTTTTTCAAAATAGGGGGAAGAGGAGCCATGACCTTATCCCTGGCAGCTGCTGTACAGAAATAGATACATATTATACACACATTTACAATTCATGTCATGGCCAGCTATGTACAATATGAAAATATACATTAATGAGTATATTCCACTACACTACAATTTTATTGCAATTCAGATGGAATGGTTGCTGGCACTCTTGCCATAAAGCATTAGGGTACAAGGTTCAAATGTCAGCCAGAGCACCATCTGCATGTTTGTTTATGTCTGTGTGGGTTTCCTCCCACACTCCAAACATATACAGTTAGGTTGATAGCTCCCTATGCAGCAGCCTTTGCGATCGATGGATTTTGTGGAATTGGCCATTTTTGAGATCAGCTCATGTCCAAATGAACCACAAATCGGATTCCCAAGGTGGTGTTCCAGTGATTCCAAAACGATCAATGGCAGATTCCATGATCGCTGGGAATGATTGGATCGGAGTTTAGATTGTAAGCTTCTCTGATAGTGATAAAACTTTGTACTCTATAACATATATTTAAATACAAGATAATAATAAAGCCAGTCTTTTAAGAGGTAGTTCAGTTCTTGTCAGTCATCGCTGTGCAATCTTTATAATAATTGCTTCTTTGGTTTGGGAATAAGAATGCGCTGATTGCAATTGGAGGACACTGTGCTAGGAGAAAATCAGAATATGCTGGGAGTGAAAATATAGTGATGTAAAAGCGAAGGATTGAGACTACAATGAGTTGTAAATACACAGGAGGCAAATTGAAGTAGAGCTAATATTTCCAGAATACTAGCCAACAGTAAGCACACATCAGTGTGTGACTGCCTAATGCATTAGGATAGTGATGGATGAAAAGATGTCCTAAGCAGGTAGACTGTATAGCTTGTGTTTGATTGGTAATAGACTACCTATAGCATAACATTGTAGACTCTTTATTTATATAGGTGACACAAGCAATGGGGCAGCCTGTATATAAGTAACATATATTGGCCTTAACATCAGTGAAGTTATATATCATAAAGAATGTAATAAACTCATTGAATATGATATACCGAAGGAGTATAGTATGGTCACTCTCAGGACATGTATTTTTTTAAATAACATTTCACAAAGTGATTTCGCTTATGAGGTGACAAAACATTGTAAATCTTCTTTGCAAAGAATACCTAATCATGAGAAAAAGACAAATACCATTAGAATAATTGCTAGCACATCACAACTTTGTCTATTTACCAAGTGAATGTGTTCTTTGCCAAGGGATTACAGTTGTTACTTGAACAACTGCTGAGTGTAAATCTTCCAATGGAAACACTTCTTATGATGACAAAGTGGGATTTACTCCACTTTAGGGTTTATCTAAATTTTCTTATTGTTGTGTCTCCTGGACAGAAAATTAAGGTAAATCTTTTCAAATAAATGTGGACAGCAAATAAATTCAACTTTCTGGGGTTAAGCCTCTGTTCTTTCTTATTTGAACTGAAGATTTTAATTATTTCCCTGGATTTGTGAGCCACGTAACATTCAGAGCTCAAATTAGAGAAAAAGATTCTCTAGCATTCTTTAACATCTTTCTTTAAAATTACATTCTTAATCATTTTCTATTTTACATAGAAAGTGGGAACAGTGGTGCCAATATGAACACACAGCAGGAATAGACTAGTTTTTGGCGTAGAAAAAAAGTTTAACAAATACATCAAATTCTTACAACCATTATGTGACACAATACAAGGTTTCCACTGAGGAACATCCATAAATCACAACTACCTCATTCAGCAGGTGATTTTGCCAATTGGGACACCATGGGAGTGGTTGTCAGTGATTGCCTCTCAACCACCCGCAATATGTGTACACTCACACTGCGCTCCCCTAAAACCTTGAAGTGTTGATAATAGGGGAAATTATGGTTATAAAAAAAGGTACCTAGGTGAATGTCCTCGTCTCACTGTGGTAGTCCCTGGGGGTATGGAGATCTGGGGAGGTAGGCATCAACAGTGATGTCTACCTTCCCAAATCTTCTTTCACCCGGAAGCCTGCCGCTGTGACACCGGATTGGTGGATAGAGATCCGGATTGGTGGTTGGAGTGATCTTGCATATTGGAGCCTGGAGGACAGGACCCTATGAATATGGTGGCGTGGGAGCAAGAAAGATTGAATTGTATTTATTTGTGTTTTATGGTTAGGGATTGGTTTGTCCAAATGAAGATTACATAAGGGTAAATAATGTGTATGGGTTTTTTTTGGGGGGGGGGGGGGATTTATACAGTTTATAATTAGAAGCAAATTGAGCATTACATTAAAACTGTAAACTCAGCTCACATTAACTTCTGGATAAAGCATCTTATCATGTGTCAATGTCTACCTGCCTTTTTGGCATTGGAGTACAGATCATTACTGCTGGCTTTCCATACAGTTTGGATATGGATACATTTTCTTCTATTCGTTTAGCTTTATGTGAGTTTTCTTTTATTATTGTTGAAATAGAGGTGATTAGTGCTGGTATTGCATTATTTTTTCCTATTGTACAGAGAAAATTCTACATTGACTAGACAACCTCAGTTGACCCAAACCCACATTGCCAGCTGTGCCATACTTGATTTGTCTTGTAAAGTATTATCAAGTGGTGCCAGAGTAAAACAAAGGCACAACATGGAGCTCTTGTAAAGAGCAGGAGTGTTTGTCTGTGATAAGTGCTGTGCAAGGCTGCCTTCAGCAAACACTTCAGGGATCTTGTTCCCGTCTGGTACTTGAGCTGATCACACTGTTTTTTACATTGTTAAGTTTCAAGAGACCTTAGGTGCATTTGGCAGATCGACTGGAAGAAAGGCACAGATGGACCCTGTACATGTTACTTGGTATTTTGCCTTTGGCTATTAGAGTTAACAAAGCGTCTTGATGCCAGTGCTTTGAGTAATAATCCTTAAATGTCTTCTGAAGTTTTTTCTTTCTCCCTTTCTAGGATATAATATTCATTACATATCCTACTAAAAGTTTGTGGTGAAAATGGAAACTATTTCAGACATAATCTAGGTCATACAAAATTGAAAGTAAAAAACAAAACAAAACAAATTGTCTCTAGAAAGCTTCCAGGCTTACAGTGATATTGATAAGGTACAGTAACCCAACAATCACTAATGATTTAAGAATATGAGAGCCTAATCACTAAAATCTCAAATATACTGTATATGTTAATGTAATTTCAAAAGTTACAATGAACATGAGCGGCCACCAAGCAATCAATAAATTACATTTAAGCTTAACAAACTGAGAATCTGTTTATAGATTCTCTGTTTAGCAAGATGTAAACCCTAACTGAACTTTATATTGACAAAGCAAAACTATTGGCATGTTTTATACTTAAATGTATAGATCAATAGAAAGATACATATAGTTAGGAGCAACTGTTGTTGCCATTTTTTAGTTGTTACAGGGCCACGGACTTTGGAATGGTAAGGAACCAGGTGGGGCTTCACATTTCATTTTGGAACCCATTTCTGGGTGTGGAGGATTGCAAATCTCCCTTCATTTAAGCTTCATGGCTGCACAATCCTCTTCTGGCTCTTAAGAGGAGCCTGTAAGTGAAGGAGGAATAGAAAGTGTAAGCAGCGACATGGACACTACTTCTGTGAACTAAAGTAAAAGGAGACGTTGGACTGGAACATTGTATGACCTTGGCTTCATTGCAGTAAAAGGACAATCAAAAAGGTAGGGGGGAAATCAGCTTAAATGTTTTCACACCAAACCTATATACTATTTTTTGTGTTGTGTTTGATAATAGCAAAACAGGTTTCCATTTTTTAGTTGCTACAAAAAAGATTAGTTGCAGCTCTGTAATCTCGGAGCAGCACATCAGCAGAATCTTCTTTCTTTGTGCTCCAGCTTGAAAATCTCTTTTATTACTCTTGCAATGTCAAAGGATCTCTTCTGTGCATAACAGCAAAGTTGAGTTACAAGCTAAAATGACTTTTCCAGAGTGTTTTATTTCACAGAAGGCTATATTGAAGTTAAGCTTTAATACACACCTTGTGTATTCTGTTACCGTGATGTATGTGATGTAAATAGGGATGAGCCAACTGATCCACACTTAGCAAAGGTTGCGGTGAATTGGGCTGACTCCCAAGAAAAAGATTGTGGCAGCTTTTTGTGAACTGTACCACCACTATTCTATCTATCTATCTATCTATCTATCTATCTATCTATCTATCTATCTATCTATCTATCTATCTATCTATCTATCTATCTATCTATCTATCTATCTATCTATCTATCTATCTATCTATCTATCTATCTATCTATCTATCTATCTATCTATCTATCTATCTATCTATCTATCTATCTATCTATCTATCTATCTATCTATCTATCTATCTATCTATCTATCTATCTATCTATCTATCTATCTATCTATCTATCAAGAGAGCCTAGTTTCAATGCAAGGCCACAAACTGCATGATGTTTAAATGGGGTTTCTTCTACTTTAACTAATTATTCAACCTGGTGGTACTATATCTCTGGACTACCACTCTTCCCATTAAATTCCTAAAGATATACCCAGTCATCTGCGCATGGAGGGGTTTAATACTCCCATGATGCAATGGTCAGGCCAGCCATTAGGCTCAATCGCTCTAGCAGTGTTAATTTGATTCTATATTCGCGAATATTCGCAATCGCCTCGTAATTATCTTTAAATTGAATGGTCACATGCATTTTTGCATTGCGAATATATTTTCGCAATCTATGCCCATAAGCATCCCAATGCGAATATTTGAAACTGCGAATATCCGCTGCCATATTTGCAAAATTTGCGAAATTCTCAAACAGCCGATATTCGCCGAATATATTTGAAATTCGAATATTTGAGCTCCACACTAATCCCCAGTAATATTCTCCACTATACAACTCACGATCTTGAGAGCCACCAGTGGGAGCCTGATCCATTGAAGTGTCAGTTTGTTTTAAGACACACATCTCTCTAAGTTGCTGATGATAAAAGCAGACAGTTTTTATAGTTTTATCTAGTTTGTGTTGATACAGAAGGCGGGGCAAGCTTTGTCTCATTGTGGTACTTGTTAAATAATATTAAATACTCCTATTTATTATATATATATACATATTATTAGATCATAATAAAAACTAAGAAAAATATATTTAATATAGTTGTTTGCATCTGGCTTGGGAGTTAGCTCAAAAGAACACAGCATTTTTCATTTTCCTATTAGCCTTTACTACTTATTGAGTCTCCACTTAACTTCACTTCAGTTCAGCAATGGAAGGGCCAAAGCATCACCATTGCTGAATAGTTCTTCAGGCATCAGTTAGCGTTATTCCAACCATGAGCCTTTCAACAGAATAAAAACATCTTTTTAGAGAGCATAAGTAAAACATATCAGGTCTGTTTTGGGGCCAAATATCACCTACTAGATAAACACACTGAAGCCTAATATTCTTTGACAGATGTTCACATAGCACTACTGGTTGCCAGAAGCAGAACTTAAAAAGCACCTAAACATCGGACCTCTTATCCTGCTATGTTGGACATGTTCACCATGCAATTGAATAAAGATATTTTATTAATAAAGAAACAACCTACTTCATAACACTGCCTAGAAGGTAGTTCTGGCAGTAGAGCAGAGGGGAGTAAAAGAGTAAAGGCATAAAACAAAAATAATAGTGGAGCAGGTTGTACACAAATAAAACAATTGTGTCAGGTCTAACATTTCAGTGACAATGTGTACACTAAATTCTGGCTTTATAGGAAGATTTACATGGATATATTTCTACACTGCTCAGCCGATGAATATTTTTGCCATAAAAGTCATCTGCCTCCTTGCCCGCATGATTAATTGATTCCACTTCACTAACTCATGTTTTGGCTTTTAGAAAAGCAGTGTTGTGAACGCACCCAAAGTGTTCCGACTTATAAGAAATAGCTGACTCACAGACGAAGAGAGCAGCTATAAAAGTGACTTGCACTTTACTTATAGTAAAATAGAGCTTAAATTATGGGAGGTTCTCCTGTATAGATTTAAAGTAATTAATGCAATCCCATTACATTGGGACATTGCTTGACCGAGCTTTGATTTGATCGACAATTCAATCTCAGCTCTCAGTCAACCATTGATCATTGGTACTACCACACTGTGTGATCGGCAACAAAACAATCAACTCCTTTCCTTAGTCTTTTGCACATGCTCTATAGTACCATCAGATATTTTGTCAACCCCCTAGCATTTCTGACGGCCCCATCTCATCCAGCACTGTCCTGTCAGTACTGCTCTGGACGAGATGATGCCGTCCGGCAGAGTTCGGACCCCGCCAGCGCATACTTACAGTTTCATGCTGCCCTGGGGGCTCCCATCTGAACTGGCTTCTGCACTGAAGCTGATGTATTCCTCCCCTTGGGTGGGGCACCGGTAGATTCAAAAGTAAATTGCACGGAAACCGTTTTCCATGGAGAAAACTGTTTCAGTGTAATTCCCCAGATGTGCCCTTTGAAGTAAACCTCCCTCCCCTGATGTGTTCATCACACCAGGAGAGAGAGGGTGCCAAAGGGAATTGTACTGGATACAGTGATAACTTTATCCAGTACAATTCAAAGTAAAAAAAACACAAAACACATTTCCAATTGTAATACAATCTTTATTATAAACAAAACATAAATATAAATATTCAATATTCATATGATACCTTTTATTCATTTTTTTTAATTTTTTACCTAATTTTGTGCTTCAAACATTATTGTATTCAGGATGTTTACTTGACCCTTGTATGGACATATTTTTGGAAGTTACAGGCCTACAACATACAAAAAAAATCAATTTAAGTCTATGGTGCGCTTTTGGTACATAAATCTGGACCTTGCAAGAGCGCTAGGGAGGTTAATTTATTAAATTAATAATCTATTTCTATAGAAAGGAACATGGTATCATCTCCATCTCCAGCAATTTTGGTGATGATACCATGTTCAGGGGCTTTGCAATTAACTCAACATGATACCATGTTCAGCTCACAAAGTCAGCTAGTCTTAAAATTCGACCATCTCTAGTCAAAGGCACCTTCATGCTTATTTAAGTACTTTTCCATCCAAAGTTTTGTTACAATGGGGTCATTTGCTTTAAGAGTTTATAACCCTCCATTCGTGATTGACCCCTCTCCTACCAATGCCTTTCTCAAAGTTCTGAGTAGTGTAGGAGTATTAGATGGGGAAGAGCTGTGCCATTTAAGACAAAAGAGTTCAGATACCTTGAACTTATACCACATAGACTTCTCGATTTTCTGTTCAATTTTAGTGTGATCATTTAACAAAATCGATTGCGTGATCGATCAGATACAAATTGATGCATGTCCAAAGTGTCCGATCGATTGATTTTGCCCTAAATCACATGAAAAATTGATCGTGCACGGATTCGTTCTGTTTGAAAAATTCAAGTCAAAAGCACATAAATCGAGTGCTGTTAGTTGTCTCATGCGATCGTTTTAAGCGATTCTTGTGGAAATTACCTTTGTTTGTGTGCTGTTGGTCACTGGCCAGTTCTTTAGCTAACACCACTCCAAACCCATAAATGTGTGCGTGCAAGACATATTGAGACTTTTAGGATAGAATAGTCCAGGAATTGAGGACATCATTTGTTGCAGACTGCGATCGGTTTTGCAAATAAAATCGATTCAGGAATCGGATGGTCGATCGGTTCAAAAATTGAACGCTGGAAAATTGAGACGTCTATGCCCAGCTTTACACTCCCAGTTAGCTGGCTGCTATACAGTTTTGCAGTGTATAGTCTTGCTCTTTGCACTGGCTCACTGAATTAAATCTTGATGAGATTTTTCCCACTTGAACAAAACCATACTAAACTTCACAGAGAAGTGCTGGCTGTGAGAATTGCTGGCTGTCAGCCGTTTTCTGTATTATAATGTGAAAAGCTGCTGCTTGCTTGTTTTGTATTGTAAAGTACAATTAGGTTTAGGCCTCGTTTCCAGCATACTGTCAACGTAATAAGCAGATCCCTTGCGTTCCGCAGTCTGATTTTTCTTCTTTCTTCACTGGAATCCTCACCTGTCTTCTTCTGATTTAAGAGTTGCTTTGACATACATGTTGTTTGATGTCTCTGTATTCTGCCTTGGATAACAGTAAGTGAAAAATGTGTCTTTGACGCGAAATTTCCAGCCAAGATGAGAGCCTAATGTAGAAGCAGAGAATCCTTTCTGATAACACGTCTCAGCAGGATGAGAACAGTGCAAGGGCGAGTGTTTCGTATATGATAATGGAATACAAATACTGCCGCATGGTATATTTCCTTATATATACTCACAGGGCAGAAAGGACAGGAAAGCAATTTCCAAGGGACGCCTTCACCTTGTCTCCCTCCAACACTTTTGTTTCCTCTTAGCTCAATTAAAGTCCTTCAAGCGCTTTGTCTTCCATTTAGCTTTTCCTCATTTGTGCCACTTGAGAAACTTGATATTCAATGGCAAGTGCAAAATGCTCTCAAATGAGTGTTCATCTCATCCCAGCTACTTTCCTAGACTGATGTTTCAGTGTTAATTACCATCTTGGCATTTCGTGAACTGACTGACAGTCCGCGGTACAAGGAAAAACTGCTTGCGTTCTTTGTTAACCTCCCTGATCCAAGCAGCATACAACAAGCAAATGGGAGAGATTCTTTTGCATTGCTGTAATTAGAGGCTCCATTTCTGAGCTCGACTTAAAGGTAACCAATCAGCAAGACAGAAGCTTCTGGATATGTAGCAGTTCACTTACCGAACTAAACTTTTTGTTGAGTCTGTGAGCATTTTGATTTATATTGTTGCCTGATTATATGTAGATTGGACTTCCATTTGAATAAGATCAATGACGTTTATTTTCTGTGACTGTGGTTATTAAAATATCAGTACCCCCTATATGTTATTATCTACCTGCACTTCAATAATGGCTTTAAGGGTTTTCTTAATGTTTTTCTTTTTTTTTGTGGTGAAAAAATATATATTGTATTTGGAATTGTTATTGTCTTTATGAAAGAAAACAAGGTTATTACATTGGCAAAAAAATCCTAAAAGGATAAAAAGCTTAAAAGCTTTAAGAATGAAAACATTTTTATCAAGGAAAAACCTTAATTTCAGCTCGTGGAAAAACCTATTTTTTACTGCTGTCAATGACTCTATTAGGGACGCTTATTCCTTTGGTACATTTGACCATTATCATGTAGGAAGAAAGGGGAAATCAAAAAATTTAGAATTGAGCAAAGTAAAAAGTAAAGGGAATATGCAGGCTTCAAGCAACAACATCCCAATAAATAGCAACAGGATACATTGGACTTATTGGAATAAGTTATTTTAATTATGTCAAAGAGATATCCAAGTGTTTTCAATAGAAAGCGTTGAAAGGGCATTTGCAATGGTGTTTGAAGTGTGTCTTAAGCCATTCCCCATACACCTTAGTTCACTGCATACAACTTCCATTAGATTTACCAACAACTATGTAGTGCAGGGTCCTTCCTGATAGAAAACATAGTGATTGGAAGGGTTAGAAATGTTCTCATATTACATGGTTTTGGTAGAACAAAAGTTGATTGTACAAAAATTGTATGCTAAGACTGTAAAGCTTGGCACACACGGGTAGATCTGTAAATAGATTTGAGTACAATTGAGCAACGTGACAAAGCTTGATTGTGCTCTAATGTGTTTACAGGTTTACCCGTGTGTGCCTTCCTTCGAGCAGGATGAGTAGAAACATGTTGTAAACCCTGTTCAATCTCCTTTACTTTGAATAGAGACAAGAATCTCCATGCACAAATCTCCATACAACGAGGAGCTGCTGCAGCCTGGACATTGCTGTCAGTGTCAAGAGGGCGGAGCACGTCTCTCTGAGGCTGTGTGAGGCTAGCTGTCTTACTCCCCAGCTGGCAGCCCATGTTGTGATACACTCTCTCAAAACACAAGGCTGGCTGGAGAGAACAGGTCCCCATTGAACAGGAATAGTTGTTCAATTGATCCCCGATCAATCACAGTGTGGTGATTTATCGGGGGGTTGATTGCACGGTGGAGTATAGTAACTGCAGTTATTCTTAGTCAACTATATAAAAATGTTACTTAATCTTGATTTAAGCTCTATACAGTAAAAAAGTATTTTGACAGGTTGGGCCAACCCAATGGAAATGCACAATTTTAAAGTCTGGAGACTTCTTTTCTGGAAGGGATGATCTAAGTTTTTATTAATTTCCACTTGTTGTACATCATGTACGGCCCCTAAACGTGGTTTTAAAACGTCAAATAGGGATGTGGAAACTTTACAAAAAAATGAAAATGTTTCGATTTACAAGGTTAATTTAACTTTAAACATAATTTATGAAAAAATTACATGTGCTAGAACTATACATATTTTTTGCAACCATTCTTTACTTGTCTGTTGGTGATGAGAAATGAGCTACCAATAATTTAAAGCAAACCTATCACCTACTTTCTTGGCTTCCTATTAACGGCACCAGCAGTAAAAAAAAAACTTAGCATGGGGGCGTTACCTGTATATCCCCCAAGTGCCTACAGCCTACAGGGGCTGTTTAAATACAGACTAAACACACCTATACTCACCTCATGTACTCCATGTCCCTTGCAGCCAATTGTCACATTATATGGACAATGTAATAATATAAATTATAATAAAAAAATTTCTGCCAAAGAAAATATTTTAAAAAATCTTACTTTTAATAGAAAAAATTCCAATTGTCCAATGCACTCCTCCCCTCAGATCCTGCCAGGAAGTTAGGGGCTTCATCAGGTTCCCTTCTAGAGCCCACGGGGATTTTTTTCTACAGAGATATATTTTGAAAAACCATCTAGTGACCATTTGCGTTACTGCAGTTAATTAACCCCTGCTGTCAGCTAAATAGATCTAAAGATAGGAATCCCTGAGTCTCAAAGACACAGCAAGAAGCTTTATTTTATGTATATATATATATATATATATATATATATATATATATATATATATATATAAATATTTAAATATATACATATATTTTTAAGCTGGGAATAGACGGGACAATTTGCCATCGATTCCCGACCCGATCTAGCGGGCGTGGGATCGTAGCAGGTTGGCACACCCGATTCCTTGCCGATCCGATCCCGAACGGATGCGGGAACGCTCATGGCATCCGATCGGCGATCAGGTCGTCCAGGAATCGGCACGTCTAGGCCCAGCTTTAGAATTGTGAAATGCTTCTCTACCATCATGCTAACTTAAGCCCACCATACACCTAACAACCTTACCATGCAATTTCTGTATAACTTTTGTTCCACCAAAAGCACATAATATGAGGACCTTTCTGAACCTTCCAATCACTATGTATTCTATCAGGGAGGCCACCATACTACATAGTTGTTGATAGATCTAAAGGAAAATTGTATGAAGTGATCTAAAGGTGTATGGGGGGCTTTAGAAGTATGAACAAATGGTAAGATAGGTAAACATTTAATCTAATGTTTTTGTGTATTTGGGGGGTGGGGTTCCTTTCAGTATAGGTCCATATTAACTGCAGTTGAAGCAGGTCTTTAGAACTATTTTGGTAGAAATACAAAGTTTTTATGTAACTTAAGCTAAGTATGGATTTTATTAGTGTATTTTGCTGATTGAGGATGGATTGTCCAGCTATTTACTAAATCTGCTAATAACCCAAATTAGAAGTATTGATCTAAGAAGTATGATGGGAAGTTTGCCTCAAGTTTTTGTTAAAGTTGTTTTTCTTGGTTTAGCAGTATTTTCGCTGATTGTGACTGACTTTAAAAGTGTCTCTCTCAGCAGAGCTTACTCGGTCTCTCTGGGGGTTTCTCTTTTAAGCAAATGTTCATTCAAACTTCAAGGCTAAGTGGGAAAAAATGTTACTTCATTAAATATGTTCTAAGAAATTCAGAAATGGCTGAAAAATCTTTTTTTTCTTTTTGTTGATGTCCCTTCTACAAACGTTGCTCCTGAGCAAATGTTATCAAATTCTCCTTGCCAACTTGTGCTAACACTGTGTCATTAAGCTAAGCGTATTGCTGTCAATACTCTGCAGTAACATGTCATTTAAAGGATGACATTAGCTCCATCTTTCAATGAAAGGAGATGGTAGTGTCTGCAATCTTTATTTAAGGAAAGTGTTATCCTTTTGGACTTTGGCAACAGTGCTTTCTATGTACACATAGATTTATAGTAAAGAAAAACCACAAAAAATCAACAAAATTTAATGATAAAGTCAGAGCTGCCATCTAAATATTTCCTTTATACCATTAAATTCAAAGATCTTCTATTTCCCCTTTATCTGGTGATACTATTTCTTCTGTTACACATATTTCAATGCAAAGAGAAAAAAAATGACTTTTTTTAATTAATGAAAATGACCTTGCATAATGCATTTTCTGAATGCAGAAACTTTTTTTTTCAATAAAAAAATACACCCAAAATCAAGTGCAGGAAGACATTATATAATAGCCTAATGACTTTGTGCAATGAAAATATTAAACTTGTCAAGTGTCTAGTAAACGGATAATGAGTATGTCAAGGTATCCTAAATTAGCAGTAGACAGAGCTAAATAAAACATTACAGGTTACCTAGAATAATTTTGTTGGTGCTACCCAATATGTGCTACAATATCATTTGGACTCTCAGGAGGAATAATAGAGACTGGGAACCATGCGAGGGGTGGGGGGGGGGGTGCTTTGTGTTAAGCTAGGTATGCAGGCTGGTGCCCCTCAACAAAGCAAATATGCAGTTGGTAGATAATTTTACATCTGGGTGATTTGAGGTAAGTGCCCCTAGCGTTGAAGGTATGTAGGCATTAAAATGGCCACCACACTTGCTGCTTTCTAGCCTGCATACCAGGGGTGCCGGACTTGTTTAGTTTGAGAGAACTTGACAGTTAAAAGAATAAGCTTTAACAAATTTACCATGATTGTTAAAGGCATGTTCTTAAATTTAACTGTTTAAAAAAACAATGACATTTGTGGGATTAACATTGGAAGCAATGGACATACACTAAAAACATATGATCAGCAATTATCATAAACTGAGAAATTAATCACTTTGACACTGCAGTGTCTGAAAGGGGGAACTCTTGAAAAAATAATGGAGTGTTTTCTCAGTCAGCCAAGGTAAAATAATTTTTTTTCTTTTCTTTATGCTCTATGTTGGCAACATAGAAACGGCATTAGGTACTTGTTGAGACTGCAATGCAGAAGCCTTTAGATGTACTTTAAGAAAGGCAAACCTCATGTCATGTTCTTGATAGACATTGCTATCAGGGGCTGAAGGCAAGCAGAGCTGAGGTCTAAACACAAACTTTCAGGTCAGGATCTAAATCAATAGCTGCCGAAAGCTAGCTAAACAAACTCAACAGCAAGAAGAGAGAAAAAGTGCAGCCTTAGCACAAAGAGCTAACCACTGTGCTACCCACCAGGACTGCTGGCTTCATAAAGAAACTCTACATGATACAATGATGGGAAGAAACAGCAAACAGCTGAGCATATCAGATGGTCTGCTATCACACTGGACTTCAAAATATTGCTGCCAATGAAATGTACATTCATACACAGCAAGCTGGATTTTGGGCAGCTAGTGATAGCGCTAGTGGCTAATTTATAGATGTCACTTCTATCTATGCAAATTTTGTATTCAGCTGGGCATATTCAGGGGCCATGCCACATACTTGTGTGATGGTACCCCATATCAAAGACGTTATGGGCCCTTACCCACCTCCACAGTTGTTCCTTTGGTGGTAATACAAGTTCCTTTAATAACATTATAAAAGATTGCTTATCTGTAAATGCATTGCTCTTATGTGAACTGTATTTCTAACCAAAACTTTAAAGTTGAAATCCATGCAAGTTTATTTTAGGTCTGTGTTCTTTTGGGAAGTTTTCCCTGCATGACAAGGAATGCCATTTGATGAGGCTGTCACAGGTGATCCCATTGGGGGATTTCCCTGACAATTTTAATGCTCTCTAAAATGTAGATTTTATTATCATTCTATCATCATAATCATCATAATATCATCATTATTATAATAGAGTCTACGGAAGAGAGTCAAACCACTTGCAATGCAGATTTAGTGCATGTAAAGGCTATATGGGAGAGATTTGGCTTGGATTCAAACAAAGCGATATTTAGAGATGGGGCACCATTTAATTTATTCAAATATTATGATATACATATATTATTATTATATATGTAACTAACAAAGTCATATGTCACAGTTTAAGTCATGTGTAACTAATAATTTTTAGGGGAAGCCAATGTCTTTGGCCATGCCACTCTGAATGTGTACATTTATTTTTCTGCAGTTGAGGGCTTCAAATAAGGCATTCATTATCTAAAGAGACATCTGTAGGCTTCTAAGCAGTCACATAGTCTTATATGGGTATAGTTGTATCCACCAGTTTTCCTTACTCAAAATTAGGTGCTAATTGTATTATCATGTATGCTCACATTTATTGAGGCTGCTTATTAAATCAGAGTCTCTTCCCATTTTTGATGAATTTAGGTAGTTTATTTAGCCCTCCTTGTTCTTTTATACTCACTAAGTCTAACAAATAGAGAAAAGCGGTTGTATTGAAAAGATGTATTCATATTTTTCTAGCCTCATAAGAGACTTCAACTTCATCAGTAGAAGTCAGACTTTTTATATTATTTATTAACGTAATAATAAGTGATAATAAATTCAGGAGGTTCTCAGGAGATAAATGTTGCATGGCCCCTCTCCTTCCCCCATGTTGTTTTAAGTTATGGCAATGGAAGATCCAAGAAAAAGAATTTGTCCATTACAGCATTATTTTGATCACTTAAGTATTTTTAAGCTATATATATCTATTACTAAATGTTGGTGGGTAATAAGCCTTTTTTTTGGTGGACATATAGGAGGCTCTGATGACCAACAATGATTTATTTTGATGCATTATGCATGTTGTTCTAGAATCCATTTCCTTTTTAGAGTCGTGCAAGATGCAACGTTAGAAACATCGTCCCCTCCAATATGGATTACTTTCATTGATAACACGCGCAATTCACATGAGCAATTTTACACTTAGTGACCTGGTGTCTCTCCAGAGTCGAAATGCAATTTCTTATTTTTTGTATTCTTGTCAATTTATATGTCAGCTTCTCAGCTTCCTGTTAAAATAATCTAACAAAGGAGTGACTCGTTCTTCCCTATAGCTACTTTAGATATATTTATCTCTGTTCTGTAGTCTCCTCAACTCCCATGGGAAATGTCTATACAGGAGATTTAATTTATCAGCTGCCTTTCTATCTCCAAGGTGCTATGAGCAGCGTTATTTCTAAATGGGGCCTCAGTTGCACTAAATTATGTTTTTTAATATGTTTGCTGGGGATAAACAACTTGCCTCTGTGTTCATTAGTCTATAACCTTTTACATGGAATGTAGCATTTTAGATAAGGTCCTTAGGTATATTTGACTGGCAATTTACAGCTTATTTACAACCAAGGCTACTTCCCAATGCTTAAACCAAAGGTCAGGGCTGTGCAATAATAAAGGACCTACAGTACATACAGACAACATTTTGCTATTATCGGCAATTATTTGACCCATTGCAAACAGCTTATGCCCATAAATGCATTCAGAAATAATGACTATATTTTTTCTATCTCTCAAGGAATTGAGCTGGACAGCTGTGCACACATAAATATTTACAAAAATACAGGTACAACACAGCCCAGTCCAATGAATCCCATGGTATCATCCAGGACATCTCTTTATGACTGTCCATGTAACAAGGAAGAGTAGCAACAAGAACAATTTATAGCGATGTGTTAAGGGCGAAAAAATAAGGCTCTGGTAGGCGCCCGTTGAGTAAAATTTAGTTTTTGGGGGAAATATCAATGCATTTCGTGGTACTTCTGACCGCTTCTTCAGGCTGGTATAATATTATTACAGGTATTCTCCTGGTTCTAAATATTAATTGGGAAACCTCTCTCTGAGAGTGAAATTCATCTTAGAAAAGCTTTCTTTAAATGAAAAATTACTAGAGTTAAGAAGTAGGAGGGGTTTCCCAGAGAGGATCTTTAAAGTATAACTCCATCTTCATGTCTGAGGGCCCTTTCACAATATGTGCGTTGTGTTTTTAAAACGCATGAGTTTTCTTTCCTGCATGTGTTTTTACTTGAACAACCAATGTTACCATTTTTTAAATGCCCTGCTGTATGTATTTTTTATACATTTTTCATGCATTTTTCATTGTTTTGTTCAAAAAAAACAACCGAAAAATGCAAACGCAATGTAATATTATTATTAACATTTATTTATATAGCGCCAGCATATTACGCAGCGCTGTACAATACATTAAAATGGAGATACAACACAATATAACACACAGGTACAGATAATGACACAGGAGTAGAGGACCCTGCCCGGACGGGCTTACAATCTAATAGGTTGGGCAACAAGGTATACAATAGGTGGGGGGGATGGGACTGGCATGGTGGTGATGTTAGGAAGAAGATGGGTAGGAGATGCTGAAGAGGTGGGTTTTTAGAGCTTTTTTGAAGGTGGCAAAGGTAGGAGCAAGTCTGATGGGGCGAGGGAGGGAGTTCCAGAGAGTAGGAAAAACACATGCATTTTTATATATATGCATACCCATACAGTAAAAAATGCATGCCCTTAAAAAATGCATATAGCATGAAAGGGCCCTGGATGATTACTATGATGACTATGTAATGTACTTGTCAGGCAGGCGATCCCACATTGGTGAGCTCAGGGATCACAGACAATCTCAGTACATACATCATGGTGAAAGCAGTTCTTGTTGTAGGGATCCATTCTGTCCAGCTTGCTTTTTGTCTAAATGGCACCCCAGTGTCCCTGCGGTCCTGCTCTACACATTGCAGGCTGCACCCTGTGGATGGTCCAGTTCTGGCTGACACAGTGTTCGGCCAGGGCTGCAGGCGAATAAGCCCTGGCCAAACTCTGTGTCAGCCACACTGTGGACGTGTTTGACACAGAAAAGCCAACATGAACGTGTTCAAGTTTGAATTCCTACTGCCCCAACCAGCTGGGGGATATTCACCAGCTAATTGTCCACCAATAGGGTTTGCCTGTGTGATTACTGCTGCATTATAACCTGCCTGTCTGTATGTGTCCTATCGCCAACTGTGACATGTGATCTATACGGATTGCCTAGACTGTCCTTGCCCTGACCACATCTCTTGCTTTGTCATTTTTTACAATGCTTCCTCGAACTGATTCTTGCGTATGACCTTTGCCTTGTTTTGGCCAACTTAAGACTGTTGAACCAATTTCTGGTGTTGGTCGTGGTTGTGGGCCCAGGTTCACACATACTTATTCTGTGCAGCTAGTTTCCCAATGGCCAGCTTACTGCTTATGCCTCCTTCAGGCTTCTGATTAGTGATGAGCGGCATAGTCAATATTCGAATTCGTGATATTTCACGAATAATTCTACTAATATTCGATTCTATATTCGGAAATTCGAATATTCGCGGTATGACCATGTATTACGAAAATAATATTCGCATCGCAAAAATCTTTAAAATGAATGGTCACATGCTATGTTTATTTTCGCAATGCGAATATTATTTTCGCGATACATGCCCATATTGCGAATATTCAAAATTGCGAATATTCGCTGACATATTCGAGATATTGGCGAATTCTCGAATTGCCGATATTCGCGAAAAATATTCGGCATTCGAATATTCGAGCTCAACACTACTTCTGATTAGCTGGCAGTGGTAGGTGATGGCATTGTGTGCAATAGCCAGAGGGAGCAAAGGAGAGACACCCAGAAGAGCCAATAGGTAGCTGAGTGCTCCATATCTCTTTCTCCCTTTTACTGCTGTGATTGTTCTTCTCTATGTTTAAATTTTAGGTTTTAAAAAATTATTAATAATTGCCCAAAACTAGCAAGCCTCTTTTTAACTTAGTCTATGAAATATTTTAAATTGACTGATTTTATATTTTTGCAAGCTATGTTTTAAAAAAAGGTCAACAATATATTTTTCTTTCTCTCTCCAGGAAATGTGTCTTCACCGGCATTACTACTTAATTATTTTTTATTCTGTTCTACAAAAGAATATATGTATATATGTTTTATATGTAAATTAAAGCTAGCGGGGTATTTTTATGTGCTATAGTAATTACATTTATGATGTTACTTAAATTTTCATCTGTATTTTGTTTTAGTAGCTGCTGTGGTCAGTTCTTTTGTCTTCCGTAATGCATTATAATGGCCCATTCCCAGAAATTAAATTAGTACAATACAGCAGTGGTGGTTTATACTTTATGTAGTCAGTCTTTTAAATGCACATGCACTCTTTTAAATGCACATGGCTAATGCTATCTATACCCCTAAAGCTTTATCATTCACAACTCATTGACACCATAGGCAATATCTTAAAGTGACCCCATTGCTATAAATGTAAACACCGGTTAAATAAATTGTTTGTAAAAGTATATTACAAATACTTACCTGCCCTGTATGCTAAACCTGCATGCACTGGTCCATAAGTCAAGAGTCTGAGAATGAGAAGAATATGATAACACCTGAAAAATAGGACTTATAAACATGGTTCTAACAGGGTAAAGAACTGAGCAATGATCACTGGATAAAATGAGTGTCACTGTCTGTGATAACCTTTTTTGGAAATGATAATACTAGTTATAGAGCAACAAATAGAATTAGTTCTGAGCGTTAAACCCCAATTAGCTTGGGGTGAATCTATTTTTTAAACTTTACTCACCTCACTGGCGAAAACGCCGAAGATGTGGAGGGTGGGCTCGCCATTTATATGCTTTGTTTTGATAACCCACGCAGTTCTTTTAAAAGGCCAGATGCCCAGGGGGTTAAGCTGTAATCAAATTACAATACTAATATTGTATTACAATATTTTAATTAGTTGTTGTTTGGTGTAGATGAGTTTCTTGCAAGGATGTTTACATTGCCAATAACTAATCCCCTGCTCATGTTACTCTTCTTATTCCATTCTCCCCATATCTGTCAGATGAGTGATGAGACTCAATCTACAATGCTTTACACAAAAAAACAAGCTTTATACAAATATGATGAGGATCCCTGTTTTTTTATTGTCAACTGCATAGCTGTTCATTTCAGTTTAATTTTATGATGGCTTAAAATAAATTTCACAGTTATAAAAATTAAGTATTATTAGTATTATAAATAAAACTGCAACAAACCTTGTTTGATAAATATAAATGTTGAAGTGTTGTACTTCTGAAGTACAATCAAAAATGCACCTCAAGCAGTAAAGCCCTTAATAGTGGTGTAAATAGATTGTAACCTTCTGCAAAATCCAGATGATCTATTAGGTTCACAATGGAAAGCATTTGGTATCCCTGTATCAGTATCAATTAAGTCACCTTAATGAAGGATTTAATTGAATGGTTCCATTTGTAACAAGAAGTTAGGATCGGGGCTCCCCTTTAAACATTGAGTCAGATGGAGTTTTC